>RJWM01000742.1:0-192867 GCA_004363535.1 Dasyprocta punctata
GACCCTCGTCCCTTAGGCTCGGTTTCCAGTTCTGGCCCATTTACTGCCCCGACATCCCCAGAGGGTCAGTTCGTCCACTGCCCTGCATGAATCCGCTTGGGGCCGCGTTCTTCGGACTCCACCCGGGGCTAGGCGGCCCTGTCCCCATCTCCGTGGGGCAGCTCTGCCCGGCGGGTGGCCGCGGACGCCAGGAGTAGCACAGGCTGCTGCAGGCCGCAAGCGCAACTTTTTTTTTTTTTTTTTGAAAATCATTGTTGTCCCCCTGAAAGGTGTTATAACAGCAATTCAATTACAGTAAATGGCGCGCAACGTCCTCGCAGCTGGATAGTCGGTAACTAACTGTGACCGGCCGGTGTAAAGGAATCCGGCTGGAGGCACGTTACTTTTATTTTCTCCTCCTCCTTCTGATTCTCTCCCCGCTCCCCTTCCTGTCTTTTTCTTTGCTCTGTATTAATTGTAGCCGGACCACAGGTTAATTAACTCCAAAGAGCTTAGTATATCTGGACAGAAACACACTGAGAAATTGGCAGGAGATCCTAAAACTTGGATATGGATCAGAAAGATTCCCCCAACTCTCTCCGTCCTTTCCCTGCATCGGAGAAACGGAACCTTAGTCCCCAGAGGCAAAGGTGACAGAGGTTGTGGCCATCTGACTGTGTGCATCGCCCATCTACCACCTTTGTGGCCTGAGATCGCCGAGCTTAGAGTATCAGGAGAGAGTGGCCTCTAAATCCCACATGTCGGGGCTGCAGACCTCCGAGGAAAGGCCAGGTATTCCTGGTGTGTTTCTGCTGACACACTTGTCACTTAAATCCTGGCATGGACACTTCTTGCTAAACTTTAAATGGCATCCGTGAAATTAATATCAATGAAAATGAAGCAAGGTGTGTATTGGGGGTGGGAGGGAAACAGCTCCTTTCCAGAGCACAGTACTCCTTAAGTTAAAATCCAGAGGGAGGGCTGGAGAGGCGTAGAAGCCAGCCTGTCACCCATGGCAATCATTTAAATAAAGGTAAAATTAACATTCACTCCTTTAAAGTTTGAGTGAAGGCAGCTTGAAAGGGAATTTTAGTTAGTGGGTCTCATGTCAAAATGAGAAGAAAGGGATTGCCTCGCTTAGAGTTTTTAAGTCCCATGATTTTATTTTTAAAGCATCATTTTAGAAGAGGCAAAGTGTCCACATGGATGTTGCAGAAAGTTCATTCTGCAAGATAGAGCTCTTCCTGAAGCGGAGAAGGGTTCCCAGCCCCAGACACACTGAGTTTTCTGCACTTGGGGTAACTGAGCTGGAAGATTCTTTGAGAGGCTCCCTCTCATCCACCATTCAGTTAGGCCGAAATGTGTTTTCTTTTTTTTTTTTTTTTCTTCAGTGTTTAACTCCTGGGGAGACCGCAGTTGGGTTGGGGCTTTCGATCTGGCTGCTTCCTCAGGGTCCCCAGGGTAATCTGGGCCGTGAGTTGCACCCTGCCCACCACAGCCAGCTTTCTGAGCAGGCATCAGCAGATAGGAGTGGGATGCCCTCAGGGTCTCCTAATTCAGTGCCATTAGGCAGAGGCCTTTGGAGCCCGGGCTGGGTTTGGGCCCCCAGTGGGCTGGGAACACAGTATGTGTGGTGCCTTGCCACTGTTCTGCCCCAGACGTGCCAAAAGGGTTCTAGCCCATGTGCAACCAGAGGCATTTGGGTTGTTTTGGGCTTTGTTCGGTTTAAAATTGAGAGGTGCTGTTTCATCCCAAGCTTGGAGAAGCCTCTGACCTCCTATTGGCCATCTTCTGCTGAGCCTTGACTCCCCCACCCCTTTTGGTATCATGAGAATGGGACGGCGAGAAAAAGTTACCCGTGTGTCCTCGGGCTGGTGAGATTGGAAAACTGAGACCTGTAACTAGCCCCCAAGGTTGCCCGAAGCCTGTGCCCTGGGGTTGCTGCCCTGGTCTCTGCTCCTGGAGCTCTGAGTTAAGATGCTGCAGAAGGGACAACCTGAGCGGGCCCACACTGCCTGGGCCTCACTTCCCGGGAGGGAGATACGCCTGCTCTGTGAGCAGCAGACTCAACACTGCTTCCTTGGGGTGTTGTTTTTTTGTTTGTTTTGTTTTGTTTTGTTTTTTACCGAGACTCGAGACTTGCCAACTCTGCATCTGAGAAAGGAGTTACCCCAAGACCTCCCACATTCCTCCAGAGGAGACTTGAATCTCTCTCTCGGGCCTGGTTCAGGGGAGATCCTGGGTACCGCACCAGCCCACTGTGGCGTGAATAAGCAAACCCCAGCCTGGCTGTTCGGCCTCCCCACAGGAGCCAAGTCACTTCTGCAGCTCCCAGGTGATACAACTGCCATTTAACCAAAGCCCTCCCTTACCTCTCTACATTCCCGTGTCCTCCTGCCTGCCTTTTTCTCTCCTGACACTTGTTTTGAGGCCAAAACAGGCTCCTATGTATTTAGTGCACAAAACCTCACTTTTAAAACCCACTGTGGGCCTCACCTTCCCTAGGAGACTTAGAATGAGCAAGTTTGATCCTGTTTCTGAAAAGAAGGTTCCCTTTCATTGGCAGCTCTGTTCACGTGTTTTAAAGTTACAGATAAGATTGTTCTCTATCCCTTACCACGGATCTGGAAAAAAAAATTTTTTTTTTTTTTTTGAGAAGCTCATGTGAAGGCTGCAGCACCCCTGCCAATGCCCGATGCCTCTCTCCAGATCTCCCAGGGTGAGAATTCGCCTCTGGAGCTGGCAATCTGGGTGTCTCCCAAGCTCTGAACATAGTTGAGGGTGCTGAAACTCCACTTCCCCACCTCTCCTTCCTAGTCTTGGATCCTGGATGCCAGGGGGCCGAGTCCTTCTCTTCCACCTGGTGCAGGCCATCCTCAGCGGCTTCCGTAGTCTGTCCTGCCTGGCACGTGGTCTACCAGGTTTTGCCTCTGTGTCCCAAGCTGGACTGTCCACAGCAGCAGGCCACAAGTGCAGACACGAGCACCATCAAAGCTGTGAACTCATAAACCAGCAGCACAACTCTTACATTCTTCCTCTTCTGCCCACCTGTGAAGCAATACTTTATTAAATGTTTTGGTGATGTTTTTATATAGTTCTCCTCTCCCTCCACTGTGTGGTCTTTCCTCAACAGAGATCTCCTAATTTTTGCACTTAAGGGAAGTTCTCAAGAATCTAACTTCTAAATAAATAAATAAATAAATAGACGGAGTCCAACTTCTACTCACTTTGGTTTTACAGTTAATGAAACTCAATCATAATGGGAAATATTCCTCAAAACGCCTTGCTCATTCATCTAGGGGAAAAATTTAAACTTGGTAAAATGTTAGTCTTTTTTCCTCATTCTAAAGTTTGCTGAACTAAATGTAGTTAATTTTAGATTATTCCCGGATTTGCATATTTGCCGTCATTCTGATCATCCCCAAGGTGGTCTCTAGGTGGTTTCCCTGGTGTTTGTGGCAGCTTCTATTGCATCTTTTCAGTCTGGCCCTATTTCAAGGTTCCTACGGGTGATTTCTCATTGACTCCCTTGCATCAGGTCCCCTCATGCCATGGATCGATCGCAGGGACAATTGATTTTACTGTGTCTTGCTTGTACCAGAAAGTACCGACACCTTGGGGAGGAGCACCAAAGTATGACAGAGCATTGACTGCAAAGGAATACGAGAGAGCCAAGTCGATCTCCAAGTTTCAGCACTAAAGTTGTGTGTGCACAGCTACATACACACTGAAGTCGTATATATGTGTTTCTACACCTGAATAGGTATACACTTGATAGTAGCAAGAATATTTTAGGATGAATTTTCAATGTACTACCAGAGTGTACACGGAATGAGAAATCATCTTAATCTGGTTAAATGAAGAGGAAAGCCACATATAAGCTTCTAGGAATAGATCATTAATTATAAAACCCCAATTTTTTGAGCATCCTCTGCTTGCTAGAAATGATTCATCTTTTTATTTCTCTCTCTCTCTTTTATTGGAAATAAAATCCCAAATTCCTTTTGACAGAAAGGAAGTTCCAAGATAAGATGCAGTTTTCTCTGTTTTCTGACAACTCTGTCATCTAAAGGATCACAGCCATGTCAGGGTATCTGTCTAGGAAAGAAGAGAGAGAGGGAGGGAGAAAGTGAGAGAGAGAGAGAGGGAGGGAGAGAGGGAGAGAGAGAAAGAGGGGGAGAGAGAAAGAGAGAGAAAGAGAGAGAGAGAGGGAGAGAGAGAGAGAGAGAACACTGGTGACAGAAGCCCTGCAGCCCGTGGCCATCTTTACATCAAAATTTTCCAGACCTCTATTTTTTATTGTGATCTCACTGATCTGAGTTTGAAATGCGAGCGCAGTGAAGCCCCTAAGCCTTCAATCGTGTGAAATTTTCAAAAGATCTCTAGAAGCAATCTCAGGCTGCCTGACCCCTGACAGGCACCGATCTCTTTATTCCTCTCTCCGCCAGCACTTCATTTGTTGGAATATCTTTCAGCTTTGCACCTCTAGATGACAAACCGGAGTGTTTATTATCTGTACATGAATCGGAAATCTTCAAGCCTGCACAAAAGCACCATCTTAAACATAATATTTAATTTCCCAGCCTAAGTGCCTGCTTCTTTATTTGCTTTTCATTAGCTTAAATATTTTTCCAGGTCTCCCCGTGTGTCACTTTGATATTTAGATGATTCGCTCTTTTAATCATCCTTTCCCCCCTTGAAGAATCCCCTGTTGCCTGCGACTGAGGAGCTCACGAGGCAGCGTCACTGTAGCGCGGTCAGCGAGGCCGCGCAGACCCACGCGGAGCAGTTCAGGGTGTGGGCGGCCTGTCTCCGGCGGTGTGGGGGGCTATGGGGTACCCGGAAAACACTTGCTTTTTAAACAGCAGCCACTGTTAGGCGTGGACCAGTGAGGACTTTCCCATCTCATCTGCCGCTTTCCTTCAGGCCTTTCAAATTCCATTTATATTACTATTATTATTTTTTAAATCTCAGGGGGCTTGCAAAGTTCTGGGGTAACAGCTTCAGCTACTCCGAGTGCTCATCTCCCGACGCTTGCCCCTCGGAGCGTGGACGTCGGCTTCAGACATTCCACGCAAATCCCCCTGGCCCTTGTTCCTGCCCCCGACTGCTAAGGGCTTGAGGGCACCAGAGGGAAACGGGGCGAGGGCACCTCCTGGGAGACAGCTGCTTTGTTCTAAGCGCCCCGCCAAGGAATTTCACCGACCTAACACTGAGAAGTACAGAGCTAGCTCGGCCCTTCCCTCGTCTCAGTCCTACAGTGGAGCCTTCGAGTCTAACCCCGCGTGCAGGTGGACGGACACCGGGCCGCCGCTCTGCAGACCCCAGAAGGGAATCGTCGCTCTCGGTCCGTGTCCAAGGTCGGGAGGTGGTGGGCCGCGGCCTGAGGCTCCAACCCCCACCCCTGTGTTTGCATGGGCCGTGTTGCTATGATTAACTTATTAAACTCCCTCGTAATTATTTTAATTTGACTGGAAAAATACTTTGGGCGGCGTTGGGATGTGTTTGTATTTATCTCCCCCCCCCATAAAACCTATGTTAAAACAAATGTTACTTTTCTCTCTCTGTACATAGACCCTCCCTTTTTGAAATAGACCGCAGGGGCTGCCATTAGATCGAATGGCAAGTCTTTATGGAAAGTGTTTTGCATAATTACATACCAAAGCCAGAACAGTCACCTCCACATTTTATGGGTCACAAACCATCAACAATTGCCACATTATTGTCCACGAAACCTTCGTCCCTTCATTGATGGAGCGGACTCCACTGCCTAATCTAGAACGGGAGAGGATGGAAATTTCTTCTAATAAGAACCCGAGAAGATTACGTCCCCACTGACAACGTGTTTACACAGAGTTAGAAAGTTCAGAGGACCGCGGAGGAGAGGAAAGGAAATGGGACCAGGCCTGATTAAGAGCGCGCATCCGTCTAATATAGATAGCGCATCAAAAGGAGAGGCTGAAAATCGCGCCCCTTTTCAGATTCGACCCTTTTTCTACCTTCGTGATGCAGTAATTAAGATATTCTTATTTAGACAGACAGCTTCTCTGGTAACTGAATAATATTAGCTCCTTTGATGTCAAACTTTTGACAGTTATCACACCAGCACTGGGCAATTTAGCACAAATACCCTCCAAAAAAAAAAAATAAATAAAACAAGATAGAAAAAGCCCTATCGGCTTTGAAGAAATCTAATAAGTGTGATTCTTATCACCAAATGATCTAAATTGCCGCCGACAGGCCGCCCAGCTATAAATTACATTCGGTTGTACATAATGAAGCCGAATTTGGGTTTCAGCTCAATGAGGCGGTCCTGGCGGAAAGTGGAGGGGGCGCCCTACCAATTGCAGGTCCCCTATTTTGAACTCCCAGAGTGGCTCCCCACGGTGGAAGAAAACACTCACAACCTTCAGGGTCGGGGTCGGGCCGGGATCTGAGCGAGGTGCGCGCGTGTGGGCGCAAAGCGTCGCCTTGGCCCCAGCGCAGGGAGTCGGGCCGGACCCGCCACCGACTCCGGGATGACACGTCGCTGTTGCTTTCTGAGCTCGGTCGCCAAATTTGGGATTTGCCAGATGGCAGGATTATTTTCGCGTCTGTTCTAGGACGGGCCGGGGGCGGGGGTGGGACGGGGGTGGGGGTGGGGACGGGGAAGTCCAGAGACCTCGCCGGGGCCTGTGCAGTGCCCTCCCGCCCCTCTGTGCCCGTTCCCGGGCGCGCCCAGCGCGGACCCTCGCCGGAGCCCCGCGGCGGGCAGCGCGCACAGCCCCAGCCAGCCCTGCCCTCGGTGCCGGCCCCCGCCTGCGCCCTTAGACCTGCGGCCCAGGCCCAGAAGAGCAGCTAGAGTTCCGGGAGGGGTGGGGAAGAGCCAGCCGCCCCCGGGGAGGGACGGGGGTGGGGAGGAGAGCGGAAGGGAGGGGGCTTGGAGGGAGGGCCAGCGGGATCGGGCTGTGACGGCGACACCTGGGAGGCTTTGTCCTCGTGAGCGACACCTGTCAATCTCCGCTCAGGGGTCCCGGGCCGGGGGCGGAGGCCGCGGGTCTCCGCGGTGATGTCATCGCAGTCCTCCCGGCGGAGGCGGGGAGGGCGGGCGGGGGCGCGGAGCCCCGCGGCTAGGAGCGGAGTGGGGGAGGAAAGCAGAAAACAAACACACGCCGCCCTCCCCGGCCGCCTCTCCCGCTCGTAATTTACATGGAAATCAATAATCCAACTTTAATGTTATTGCTAATCTTGACTGACCGTCTTGCCTTTCCGCTGGAGGAGGGACGGGGTTACCGCCTCCCCCCCCCACGCGGCCACTGGGGAAGCCCCGTCCTCCCGAGGCCGCGAGGTGACTGACCCTCCTCCCGCGCCCCGCTCCCCTGTTTTTCTGGTGCTGGCCGCTGCTGGCGCAGGCTTCGGGCTTAAGAAGAAACACTTGGGGATGCGTTTGCAAAGTCTTCCGATACTGCGCAGGGTGAAGGGGTGGGGGGTAATTAACGCCTTGCTCGCCCAGCGAGCGGGAAAAGGGGCCTCCGCGTGGGTGGGCGGGCCAGGTCTGGAGTGGGGGTGCGCGCAGGGCGCGAGGCGCGCGACCCGGAGGCCCCAGCGTGGAGGCCGGCCAGGGAGGAGGTGATCTGCGGCGCCTGGGGGGGCCTCGCGGAGGGGCCCCCAGGAGTCTCTCGCCCTCCCCAAGGAAACGCGGTCTCCCACCTACTGAGCACCCCCTCCCTCGCGCGCGCCCGCCGGGAGCTACCCAGCTCCCCGGCTTTTCGGCCCCAGCTAATTAGCAGCCTGCCAGTGACCGGATTTCTGGAAACTCTCTAGCCGGCGGAGACCCGAAGCCAGCCCCGCCGAGGCTGCCTGGTGCGGGCTGGAGGAGGAGTCTCCACTGGCCCTTTCTGCGAGACCCCCTCCTCCCGGGCGGGAAATGGAAGTTGTCAGTCCCCTGTCCCCGCGACCGCCAGGGCCGGTCCGGGAGACTTCCAGAGCCTTCGCTTTGCCAGCCTGGGGCGCGCGCTGCCCAGGCTCCCGCGGGGACAGGTGGGGGCAGCAGCGGAGCCACAGCCTGTCCTGCTCTCCTGAGGCCGGCAGGTTCCGCTCCAGCCCGCCCGGAGGGGAGGTTGCACACGGAAGGAGCCCGAGCCCCGCAGCCTTGCTCAGAGGCGCCCTCGGAGGAGCCGCAGCGCCAGCCAAGAGTTTAGGAACTTCGGGCTGGGCAAGTTTGGGCCCCAGGCCGTCTCTTAGAACCACCGATCGGCCTTAACTGGAGGATCCAGCACGGACGCTTGGCCCTCCGTGGGTCGTTCCGCACCTCCCTCTTCCCAGTCGACCCCAAATATGAGAGTGGAGAGGGAAGGAAGAGGTGAAGGACCTGTTGCTGATGCTCCTGCAGCCCTGAGCCTCTTGGGGAGGATGCCGGTGGCCAGTGTTCCTCCAAAAGGCAAGAGTGGTAGAGGGCGAGGGGACATCTGTGCCCTCCCCAAGGGGAGGGAGTGTGGGGAGAAAGACCTCCAGGTCCAGGCCACCAGAAGCCCCTGCAAGCTCTCCTGCTCAGCACTGAAGCAGGGGCCGGGCAGGAGGGCTATGGGGGTAAAGGAGAAGTCGCAGGAAGGAGGACCTCTCCGCCCCAGCCTCACTGGGACTGAGATGCAGTGGTAGGTGCTGGGGTCTCCAAGAGTATGTGTAAATTTTCCTTTAAAGCACAGCACCAGTTCACCTGTTCTAGAAGTCCCGGGCTAGTGTAGAATCTGAACTCTTTCCCTCCTCTCCCCCAAGACCTCCAGAGGCCTTTCCTACCCCCACCCCTTTTCTGCAGGCCGGCTTTACCTGGTTTCCCTTCAAAGACAAAAGTCATTTTATGTTACCTAAAACTCCCAGCCACTCTCAGAGACTGGGCAAATCTGTTCTGCTCGTCACTCCACCTCCAACCCCTAAGCCTGCTCCCACCACCACTTCCGAAATGATTCAGGGAGTCCAGCAGGCCCTGGCCCTTCCTCCACCTTTTGCAGAGCTGGGCTGAACTCACAGCTATGCAACATCTTCAGTCCCCTGGGTGTCAGCACGTCTGAATTCCCAACTGTGTGGGTCACCTGTCCAGACACACAGCAGTGACCCAAACCAGCAGCCAACATCTAAGTGGAAATGGAGGCGCGCACACACACACAACCACACACACACACACACACAGAGAGAGAGAGAGAGAGAGAGAGAGAGAGAGAGAGAGAGACAGGATGTTGCTTCCTAGTACTTCAAGTCCCAAACCACCTGGGCCTCTGAGCTGAGACTCCCTGAATCAAGCCATCCCTGTGGCACTGGCTAGCTGATTGGATGGCAAATGCTGGCAGTTAGGTGCCCAAATAACATTCTTCATTCGTTTTTTTTTTCCAAGTTGATTTATAGCAATCGACAGGTTAAAGCCTCATCTGACTTCATTACTTTTAAAAGCTGTCTATTTCACAACTGTCACTTTTCATCACTTAGCTCACATAAATACTCAAAGAAATGAATTGGAAGAGACTTTTAGATCATGTTGATAATTCTTGGTCGCCGTGTTAACATTCCTAATGACCTGACCCTCTGAGATTCTGTAGGCTCCTAAATTGGGCCCAAAATCTCCTGGTTTATACTATGAAACTTAAAGAAGGAGAAGTGGTTGGAAATACGGGTTGAAAGGAAAAGTGCAGCTTGTTACAGTTCAGCGATCAGGTGCCAGCAGAAGACCCCTCTCTGGTGACAAAGAGGCCCAGGCTGGGCACCCCCAGCTACTGGGGTGGGGGAGTACAACCCACTGGTCGGTGGACCCCTGTGGAACCACCCTAGCCAAACAGCCCTGCCGGCCGCCTGCTTGGCTGCTGTTCGCCGAGCTGGGCTGCAAAACCAGGAGGAATTTCATGCAGCACGAAAATGCCTTTTGTTTTGAATTTTAGTGTTCCTACCATTGTTTCAAAAATGGTTTTAAAGGACTCTCACCACCACAGATTAGGAATGGCAAAGCGAAAGGTAATTCCTCCCAGTTATCTTTAACTTAGAGAGCTCGGGAAACAGACCCCCAGGAAATGCAGAAATGGTGCGGAAACCTAATTGCATGAATTGGATGCGTTCAATAAATCGAAGTAGTTTCTTCCTCGTTTTGTTGTTGCCTTTTGCTCAATGCTGGCTTTGCTAATACTAGTGTTAATCTCTCCCTTTCTCTCTCTCTCTCTCCCTCTCTCTCTCTCTCTCTCTCCCTTCCCCACCCCCAGCTTTCAGAAATAGGAGGAAACAAGAGAAATACAGAATGGAAGGAAATTACAGAAAAGAAAGAAAAGGGATGTGAAAGAAACGAAAAATCAGAAAAACTTAGTTTGGGGGACAAATGTTCTCTCCTGGGAGAAAGATGGAGCGCAATCGATTTTTTTTTCCTTTGATTTTTTTTCCCCCTTCTTTTTCTTAAAAAAATAGAAAGAAAGAGAGAGAAAGCGAAGTCCCCGAGGCAGGGTGACCGGTTGGGGCCGCGCTCCGTGGGCGCCAGCGGCCTCGCGGGTCGGTGGCACCGCTGGGGACCCTCGGGGAGAGGCGGCCCTGCGAGTCGCTCCGAGCTGCGGCGTCCGGAGGATCCGCGTCCTCGGCGGGGCCGCGCTCCCGGCCGCCACCGGCCTTCCTCGGTCGAGGCCTCGTCCCTGGCCTGCCCCGCGGGCCACTGGTCCAGGCGCCTGAGCGCTCGCGGACTCCAGGCCGAGGCCGCAGCCGCCCCGCGTTAGCGCTGCTGGGCGGCGGCCGCGCTCCTGCGGGAACGCAGCGGAGCAGCTCGGCCGGGGAAGCCGGGCGCGCTGCCGTGCCCTGGAGCGCCACCTCGCTTCGGAAACTGGAATTGCGCGACCGAGCCTTCCAGCCCGCCGCAGCCTAACTTGAACGTCGCCGGACTTGCTCCTGGTCAAAATCCCAAGCGAAGCCGAAACGTCCAGGCCTTTTTCCCACGGCTTAAGAAGCATTATCTCTGACCGACCTATCCCACAGTGGTTGCAGTGGAAGAAAGGGAAAATAATAGGAGAAGAAAAAACATGTGTGTACAATTGCATCGAAGCTGAAGTGGCTAAACTGGGGAGCTGCTTTGCTGGGAAGGATCCGTCCATGCGCTGTGTTTCTCAGTAGGCCACTAGCTCGGGCTGCCCGGTGTTTTGTGTTATTCGGCTGTGGCCAATGCAAATAGATCCCATGAGACGGGTGCCTATGAAGTCCTTCCCTCCCGATGATGATTTCCACCCAAATTCTTCCATTCTGAGCAGCTGGGCACCAGAGAGGCTCTATCATGCCAGCCGCCAGCCCACTGAACTTTGTCCTTTCTGGCTTTCGCTCTTGCTGACCACGTAACCACGAAATGTAGTCCCCAACGTGTCTGTCTGCCCACCAACCAGAGAAAGAAGCAGCAGTAAGAATTACAAATGACACAGCATTCTCTACCACACACAACTGGACATTTGACGCTATTTTTTCCAGTTAGTAACTTAAGACTTTTACCCCGCTCTTAAATCCTTCCACAGGAGTATGAAACCCACAGGAAAGTTCATTCTCTTATGTGGTATGGTGAGTCTTTGTTTCCATTCGTTTGCAAAGTGCACTACAGGTGATATAATAAAATGCATCCCACCCACCAACCATATTTCTGAAAGCAGAGCAACTCTCTTGTGGTCCAGGGAATCTCTGTTTTTGAAAGGGGTACAGAATATTTATCTTAGGTAGTTTCGATGGCAGATTTAATATCTTTCTTTAAGGAACTCAGTGGAATCTACACATAAGCCGATAGTCAAATTGGGAACTGTGGTGTTAAGGTGGAGTGTATATGTGGTGTTGTAGGAGCCCCTTTATTTCCCTGTCTGAGCAAACCTACTATAGGGACCTTTTCTTCCAGCTTTCTACTCCCCTGAGTTGGCAGGGTGAGGCCCCTCAGGGTCAGGCAGGGGCCGGAGTGAGTGTCCTTTCTCCTTGTAAGTCGTGCTCCACATTGCAGATTAGAAGGCTCTCTGGGCTCCTGTTCTGAAATTATAGGGCTGCAACCAGGAAAATAGCCAGGTTAGCTTTCTGGTTGAGTTCCATCAGGCTAGAAAATATTCCTGAGAGACCACACAGGACTGAGGCCCCAATTTCCTAACAGGACTTGAGGGAGCATCCAACCCTCCAGCCAGCCACCTGAGGAGGGGGTGGCTAGACCTCTGAAGTCATGGAGCTTGAGGGGTACAGGGATGCCAGCTTGGAGGGAGGTGGCTTTTGAGAGCTCCTGGGAGCTAAGAGAGGGTCCTGGTGCTCACTGGGGGGTTGGCAGTAAGGAGCAAGGGTAAAAGCAGAAGAAGGGAGATCATAGAAAATAATACGTTTGAATCTGCATGCTTACAGTTTAGAGAAGGGGAGTTCTCAATTGGAAAATTCTCTCTCTCTCTCTCTCTCTCTCTCTCTCTCTCTCTCTCTCTCCTCCCTCCTTTCCACATCTTCTGTTCATTTCTCTCGTCTCCACCCCATTCTCTTTTCACATTCAGGTTTTGTGAGTTTTTCCCCCCCTCTCCCACTGTATAATGCCTGGAGAGGAAAAATGATTTTTATTGCTGTTACACTTCCTACCGCAAGCTGCAGCGCAAGGCGGCAGAGTTTGTATTACAACTATGTCACAATGTTTCACTGATGCAAAACATGTAGCCAGAGGGTGTTGCTAATGACTCCTGGATTAGAATGAGATTGAGACTGGAAAAGGGAGAAAGAGAGAGAACGGAGACAGAGGAAGGGTGGGGTGAGAAGAATTTCATTAAAGAACGGCGGAAATCACCGTATAATCAGGTCCAATAATCTAATCAGGATATTTTCGGATTTCAAGGTTCTCTCCATCCTTGAGAGTGTGACCCAGAGAGAAACTATTATCCTTTTAAACACCAGGAAAGGTTTTTTTTTTTTTTTGCATGTTAATAACTATTAATTATGTTCACAGTCAGTTAAGTAAGGAACACTCCTTTGGAAAGAATCAAATTTTGGCTAACGCCTACTATTATTCGATTAAAAGCGTTTCTTGGAGTTGAGGCCTGCGGAGGCCTTTTGGAGACAGGGAATCACCCAAGGGTGCACGGAGCGCAAGGCGGCTCCGGAGGCTCGAGGCTCAAGCCCCGAGTCGTGCACACAAACGTACAGACGCCTGTCACGACCTGCTGGTCCGCAGGGTACCCGTCCTGCCGACCGTGGCCGAGCCCCCAGGCTCCGCCAGTCTCCATTCGATCTGGGGGGAAAACGTCCCTCCGGGCTCTGATCTCCCCGGCGCCCTCCCCCGGGACCAGCTACTTAGGGAAGCGTGAGGATTCGCGGTTCCTACCGTGACCCAGGCCGGTCCCACCGCCCTGCAGTCCGCTTCTGCACCCCGGGGCAACCCGGGCAGGGCATTCCCTCGGGGCTGCGGCCCTTTGAACCCGGGGAGCCCTTGGCTCCCTCCCGGACGCGCCGAGCTCGCTCGGGCCGGGCTTCCGAGCCGAGTGTGGGTGGCGGGTGGGGTTGAAGGGGATGCGGGAGGCGGGCGGGGTGGAGGGGTGGAGGGGCGGGGGCGGGAGCCGGGCGTTAAGCCTGGAAGCTTGGCTGTTTACCCAAATGATTTTCCTTTCAGGCCGGAGACGCCAATGAGACAAGATCAAACTCCCCTCCTAACAGTGCGTGTGGTGTGCGTCTCTCTCTGTGTGTGTCTGTGTCTGTGCGTGTGTGTGAGTGTGTGTGTGTGTGTCTTTGTGAATGGGGGTCCAGGCCGCTAGCTACCAGGGACCAGAGGCCGACTCGGCCACCAGCGCCTCCTCCCGGGGGCTGGGTGAAGCCGAGCGCTGGGCGCCCCCCGGACGTGCAGTGGCCAGGAGAGAAGCGGGGAACGCAGGGCCGCGTCCCCAAAGAACAAGTGAACGCGGAGGCGCATGGTCGCGTGTGGGAGCGTGGGGGGGCTGCTATGAATCACATCTTTCTTCCATTCTCTTAATTTCTGATCCCTCTAAAGTTTAGATCTAACTCCTTAGGCCACCAATTTCTCCCTGAATCTCTCGCTCCAGATCTATTAGCTGCAAATTAGGTCAAGGTTTTGGCGATAACCGAACAATGCAGGCCTTAGGGGACACGCACCGCAGCACCTGCGCCGGGGTGCTTGTTTGCGTATTGCAAAAATGGTTAGAAATCAAGAGACGCGGAGTAGTCCGTATGAACAAGACGTGTGTCATTTTTTTAGCGAACTCAGACCCAAGAGAGGATGATTGGAGAGGGAAGGAGAGAGGCCTGGCGGGGTCTGATGGCAGCGCGGCAGGTGAACTTCATCCTGGGTGTGGGTCCTACAGCTGCTCAGGGTCTTTGAGACTGAAACCTCGTTTACAAAATAGTAACAACAGTATTATGAGTGTTACTGATAATAAAAATGAAACAGAAGGTGGAGTTGTATTTATTTGTGATGATTAAACGGCAGTTTAAAACATGGTTACATGGACATTGTAGCTATAGTCACAATTTCTACTGCTGCTTGCTGGGGTGGAGGATGAGCGAAGGCTTACCCAAAGAACTGTTTCTGGAAGGAAAAAAGTGTCATCCCAATGTTGGTGGTTCTCCGTGCATTGGTTCTCTTGCCTCCAAATGCTCTGGAGTGGTCCCTATGCTTCCCAGCCATGCATTATTTCACTCAAAGTTTCCTTTCGAAAAAAGAGAGAAAGAAAGAAAGAAAGAAAGAAAGAAAGAAAGAAAGAAAGAAAGAAAGAAAGAAAGAAGACACATGGATCATAACCTCCCTTCTCAAGATGTTGTTGTTGAACTAAAATTCCCTGTCCTGACACTGGCCTAGGAAGGCACATTAGGGACCCTCAGGAACTTGCTTCAGGTCTCTGAGCCCAGTTCTGGTGGCCCAGGCCTGGAGGAGGAGCTGTCAGATTTTCTCCAGTCATGGAGTGCTCTGGGGCCAGGGCTCAGAGGACACCAAGGCAGATGATGGGTCCCTGGGACCCCTTGAGGACCCCTTGAGGACCTACCTGTGGTGTTTGGTCTGGGATAAATGAGTGTGAAGCAGTGGACACTCTTGGGAGAAAGCAGATCGGCTTAATAATGGTTTAAAAAGAAAAAGAAAAAGAAAAAAAGACAGTTGAGACTTCCTGAAAGCGTACTACGTGCCGCTCGGTCCCACCCCTCAGAGCCTCCATGTCCGAAGAGGAGCCGTGCTGGCCAAGGTGAGGTCTGGAAGCTCTGTGGCTGGACAGGTGAAGGGAGTCACGGGGCTGGGGGACTCCCAACCAGGATTACAGGGTGTCCCACGCACCCAAGAGCCAGCCCACGAAACCTCTCCCTGTGGCTGCAGTCTCAGTCTGTCCTCTGTGGCCCAAGCTTCTGGCCTGGGAGAGTGAAAGTAATGAGTTCTAGTCACGTTCTTTCTTTTAATAGGAATCTCCAGAGAAAAACAGACTGGACCCCAAGGGCCACGGGGGCCAAACCTAGGCAGACAGGGACTGCTGGAAGCCACGGGTCAGGTCTCCAGCCAGGCCGTGGCCCCTTGTCCTGCGCCTCCGTAGGCCCAGGGCTGCTCCAGGGCGAGCTTCACCTCCCTCGGGTGCCAGGGGGCGCTTGACTGACTCCGATGTCTCACCAGCCCAGGAAGGGCCTCGGGTGTCCATGGCCCTGTGAGCGTACTGGGGAGGGACGAGGCCTCCAGCTCAGGTGGCGCCCCAGGCCCCACGCTGCTGGGCTCCTCCAGCCTCCATCCCAGGCTGACAGAGCGGGCTTTTGCCCTATCCTCCGCCGTCTCTCCCATTCCCCTAAAGTAAAGAGGTGACACTAGCTGGTTGTGACCTCCAGGAGGCCCCGAGCTGTGCCCCCAAGAGGGTGGAAGAAACCAGGCGATGAGCTCTGTCTGGAGACAAAAGGCCTCCGCGCTCCGGCTCCTCAAGACCTGGTCACCGGGCCCTTCTCACCCGCCTCCAAGTACGCAGAGGCAGCAGGGCAGGCAGAAGGTCGGGGTAGGAGTGACTCAAGGAAGAGGACCTTTTCTTTTGATCCCGTAAACTGAACACCTCCGAGTGCGAGGGCATGAGCAAGGTCTGGCTATGCCCCAGCACCCAATCTCCTATAGAGACCCCCACCTTCCTTGGTGTTTTTTTCCCTTTTCCTAGTTGCAAATCACCTTGATTGAGGAAACACCGATCCCTGATAGCAAAGGCCTACGTTACTCCTTTCTCTTAAAAAAAAAAAAAAAAAAAAAAAAGATCCTCTTTGCTCCTTCCCCTACTCACCTCTAGGGAGACCACACTGGTTTTAATATTAGAGAAGAAAAAAACGCCTAACGTTTTCTAAGCGTGAGATGCAGTAGCAGCCCGCATACACTCTGTGCTGCACCTGGCAAGCGGGTTCCCCAAGTAGAAATAGTCTTTTCCTGCAGTCTATCATGTATCTATCACAAACAACCGTGGTGTGAGAAAATACCCCTGGCCTGAGACTATTGATAGATGATAGTAGTGATATTCCCAATCGATCCTTTAATAGTCAGACGTCATAAATCATGTTCAACGTCCTGCCAGCACAGTACTTCACTTAATAATATAATTAAGATTAAAACTCCAGAGGTATTGGTGGTGGCAGGTATTGATAGCTTCAAAAATTACTTTCTGGACATGATAGTGGAACACAGTAGGAGCTTTGGAAAATATGAGCCTTTCTCATAAGGTACGATCTTCCCAGTCCTCCCTTTGGGGCCCTTGCCCTACCTGCACACATACACACACATACACCCCTTTTCCCTACCAGGAGTACGGACTTCAATAGGCCTGAGAAGAGAGTAGGCCAGTGCTGTCTCAGAAGGAGGACAAGGAGAAATAGGGCTGGACTTTGATGTAGTTCCAGAATTTAGGGAGCTTTAAAAAACTTTTTCTATCAGTCTCAAATATGCACTTCAAAAAAAAAAAACATTCAGGAGATCTTGGAAACAATGTTTTGTTCTTTTAACAGTTAAGTCGCTTTAAAGAAAAGTTTTTAAAATTACATATAAATAGCTGAACACAAGAAAATATGTCAGTTCAATCCCATTTCTCTTCCACACTGCTTCTCAGTGAAAGCCACGGAACTCAGGACAGAAACCAAAACTTCAAGTGAAGAGGAAAACCAGAGGCGCTGGGTCCTGGGCAGGGGTGGAAGTCTCATCTTTTCATCATGAGTGGTGCTGATTGTAAGGGCAGCTGAAATTATTTCCAAGAGTGGAATATTAATCAAATCAATCAGAGCTGACAAATGAGAAATACCCGAAAGTCAGTGGTAATTTACAACTTTGTTATTAGTTAAGAATCGCCCGCCTTATAACAGTAATTAATAACGCTTAGAAAGGAACCATTTGGAAACCCCCCTCCTATTTTTTTTTTTTTCATTTTCCTCTGCCTCTTAAGGAAGGAAAGAGAGAAAGGAAGCAAATGAATGGTTAGTAGGAACAGGAAAAACACTGAATCGTCGATGGGGAGAACAAAACTGGAAAGCAGAAAAGAAAGGGAAAAAAGATTAACCCCATGGGAGGCCATCAGGAAATAAAGAAAATACAGGAGGAGGGGTAGTAAATCAGAAAATGAATTCTGTAACCATACGCCATGAGTAGGCTGGCTAAAGGTTGAATTTCAAATGGCCCAGAAACCCCATCAAAATGAACAGTGCTGCTAAAATATCTGGAGAGTAGCTCAGCTAGAATTCAGGCAGAGCTCAGAGCATTGTCTGTTTTGTTGTTAACAATGTATTTCTTTATAGCCCAGGAGCAGAAGTGTGCAGGCTCTTTCCCAAATTCCATCCCTGGAGACTGGACTGGCTTTCATGTTTCTGGTGTCAACTCTCTTGGTCATAGACAGGCCCCCTCCACATACCCACCCTCATCTTACATTGATTATTACATTGTTTCAGCCCCACCTAAACCACATACCCAAATAATGACTTGTTGAAAAACGATAAATCATTTTGGCATCTGAGTTGGTAAAACCATTTCAGTCAACAGACTTGCTGTGAAAATCTGAAGAAATTCCCAGCCTTCTGCTTACTAAGGAATAGCTGCAACTTCATTGAACTTTTATTTGTTGGATGGAGGAATTTTTCAGGTGGTTTAAAAAACAAACAAACAAAAAGATGGAGGAGAAGAAAAGAACTAACTTTGGGAAACTTTATTTGGTCATTATTATAAAGCCTCAGTTGTGTCTTACTGAACCCAGGCCGGGTCGACAAAAGGTAGCTGGAAAGTAAGATTTATTGGTCTCTAAATGAAAAGATTCATTTGATATAAGAGATTAACTCAAAGTTCCTACACAGTGACAAGCTTCGGCAAATGCCTCTCTGGAGTCAGCACAAACGCGGTTCTGAGAAGTCTTAAAACCATGCAGAGATACAGACCCACAAACATGTTTGCTCACTTAAGCCACAAATATTTCTTTATCATCTTTTCTATCATTATAAATCTCCAGCTTCTTCGTTAGGTTCCAGGGATCACCTGCCCCCGCCCCCAATCTTGCCATTTTTGTATCCTTTGCCTTCATTAGCAATCATTTCAAGAATAAGGGGGAGCAGAGAGAAGTAAAAGGGAAGAAATGAACTAATCCAGATAAAGCAGAATATGTTTGTAAATGAGGTGGGTGAAGGAGAGAGAGCCAGAAGCGTAGAGGAAAAGGGGCTCCAGGTGAAAATAGGTGAACTGGTTGGAAATTAATGAAATGGGCTGTCAGTGATGAAGGACTATGGATCCAATAAGAACCTGGTAGAATGGGGTGGGGGAGCGAGAGAGAGAGAGAGACAGAGAGACGAGAGAATATGCCGGAGACAGTGAGAGGGGAGCAGGGAGAAAACAGCAGCCAGGACCAAGATTTGGTGGTAGGAGCAGACTATGGAGATGCTAATGAGGGAAAATTAACCTTCGGGTTGGGTCTGTGACAGGGGTCCTCCACTGAATGTCTGGCCCAGGCGCTGCCAGCCGCTTCCCTCCGCACCAGAGAAATGAGATAATCGCTCTGAAACCCACTAGGCTTGACGCAGACAAGCTCCGAGGAGGAGCCATGGGCCGGGGGAGCAGAGAACCACCAGTCTCTCCTTCCAAAGAAAAGGGAAACAAATCAAAAGCAACCAGAGGCACAATCAGTTGCAGAGAGCAAGCCTGCGGAGGTGGGGAGATGTGTTCAAATCCGGAGCCCCTCCAGGCTAGGACATGAAAGGAAGGCAAGTACAGGGTCTGGGAAATGAGAAATATCTTCATCTCTCTTGCTCCAATCTGTCACCAAAGGCCCTGGGTAACTGGGCCTCAGTGAAGCCACACAGGGATAAATGGATTTTATCTCCAGGAGCATGGTCACTGGGCCACAGGATTATTGCTAATCCAGAGAAAATATAGTGTTTGTGAGGGGGGACATAAAAGTTGAAGAGGACAGACACAGAAACAAGCAAAAGAAGAAATTCAAAGGGAAATTCTTAAAAGTGGCTCCCTGTGGCATACCCTGAGACATTAAAACACATACACACACACACACACACACACACACACAAACACACACACAGAGGAGTTTTATTAAACAAGCCAGCAACCAAACACACATCAAAAACACATTTGCTCTTTCTGTCATAAGGGAAAGGAAGTTTGGGGTGTTTGGGGTTCTGGAAGGGACCCATTTGGCCTTCACTACCTGGGTTCCCTCTCAGCATTTCCACCGAAAGCCCGAAGTCCCCGAAAGACCAGAGGCTGAACCAGGGCTGCAGGGCAGAGGAGGACTCCCTGTTGGAGGCAAAGGGGTCGGGTTTCCAAGTAGAGACATCAGTAAACCGCAATCTTAGTGACAATGACAGCGCAAAATTATGTTTAATGTTGGAAGGGGGAAAAGGGAAATATAAAATTAGTGCTGAGAAAATGTTTCCCAGACCTTTGTCACAATTAGGGCAGCAGCATCTGTATGGGGATGACAGCAGGGGTTGACTGAGGGGAAGCTGAGACCCTGCAGGGTGACAGCATTGGGAGGAGGCAACGGCCCCTCCTGCCCCCAAGTCCTCACCACCCAGGAGGAAAAGGGTCTGCCCAATCACTTCACTTGGTTCGGAATCTTTTTTGGAAAAGACACATTCTAGACTCTCCACCCTGGTGGAGTTGATAGTTCAATGACCTGCCTGCTCGAGCCCAAAGCCCAGGGCTCTTTAATTAGTGATGAGGCTAGATGAGCTGATGGTGCAGAAGGAACTGGGCTAGGGGTGGAAGGAAGCACAGCCCCAGGCCCCTCCCCCCACCTCACAAGCGCTGCAGGGAGAAGGTGCTCAGGGAAAGTAAGAATTATTTAATAAATTAGCAGCCTCTCTTTGAACTTGCCATCAACCCTGGCTCTGCAAGCACATACTGGTTGGCAGGAGGCTGAATCCTTCTGACAGGGTCCCTGGCCTCCTTGGGTCCAAATAAGCGCTGCTCCACCCTAACCAGGGTCAAGGCCAAGGCCAGAGAGCCCAGACCCAGGGAGAGAGGTAGGACAGTGGATGCAACAGCATTTTCAAGGAAGAGGCAGATTCTGTTTAATATGGACGATTATTCTTAAACTACAGAGACAGCGGGTTGGGGGGGAATCTTTTTATTGTTGAGGCTATAAAGAATATAATTTTGCCTTTGTCTGGAAATTGCTACTATTGTGGTTATTAGTGTCAGGCAAGGGGAAGGGAAAGAAAGAACAGTGAATGGAAAATTCATTTTCAAACAGACAAATTCAAAAAGAAATTTTTTTTAAAAAAACTAAACTTAAAACATAAAATAAAAGATGAGAAACTGTAGTAAAAGAGAAATGAGAGGGAGAAGACGATGCTGTTATTTAAAGACTAATCTGTGCTAACAATTGGGGGGCGTTGCAGGGTGCAAAGCAGCTGCCACTTGCTGTGTGGCGGCTGCACAGTCCTAGGAAAAAGCCGGGAAAGCAGCTATACCTAGGGGTTATCATCTTATACTTTGATTTTAGCAACAAGTATCAAAAGATCTAAACTAATTGATTGCCGAGTTCCTTGGCCCTTCTCCAAAGAGCAATATAGATTTAATTGTATGTTGCTTAAAACTCCATTTCTCGAACAGTGTGAAACATGTAATAAAAGTCATAAACCATATCGGAGATTTTTTTTCACCACAAGCATAAATAACTCCACTGACACTTGAAAATCTTAGCTAATACTCCTAATAGGTTAAAAAAAATAAGGCATTTGAAAAGGGAAGCCGCGTCATAAAATCTAAACTGTTAGTCCATTCTAACTTATTCAAAAGAATCTGTGGTTGTGGGTGGGTGTTTTCCAGAAGAGGGGTGCTGGCGAGGAGACCCCCACATCAGACACCTGACTGTTCCAGTGCTTTCATGGAAACCACATTTCCCTCAAGGAAAGAAGTCCTAAGATTAAACAAAACAAAACCCCAAACAAAACAACATAAAAAAAAAAAAGACCACCCAAAATATCTCCACCTGTGCAAACGGCTGGAAGTTGCATCCTGTCTGCGCTCCCCAGCCCTCAGTGGCCGAGGGACGCTGTGGCCACTCGGCGCCTGGCTCGCACGGCCTCAGCCGGCTTCCCCGGGGAGCCGCAGGCTGCCAGCGCCCGGAGCGCTCGGGAGCTGCGCTGGCGAAGGGTGAGTGGCTTCTCCGGTGCCTACCGAGGAGGAGGAGGAGGAGGAGCCCCTCCCCCATTGTCCTCCGCGATCCCCGACCCCAGGCAGCTGCTGGCATCTAAAACCAGCCTCGGCGGCGGCGGTGGCGGCGTCCCCTCGGCCAGTGGCACCGCCGAAAAGGAAAGCGTCCCCGTCACGCTGCGCTTTGGAAAAGGATCAACCGGCAGCAGCCAAGTTCGCGGCGGCCACCGAGCTGGCGGCTGCGCGCCGCGCGGGCCGTGCCCTGTGGTGGCCACGCGGGCCGGCTGCAGGCGGAGAGCTGTAAAAATCCACGTGAGCCGCCCCCTCCTCCTGCCGCCCGCGGCCTCTGACACTGCAGCATTGAAGCCGGCCCGGAGGTCCCTGAGGTCTCCGAGTGTGACAGTACTCAGCATAGCGGGTAGATGGCACAATTTTCTAACATTTAGAGAGAGGAACCCACGCTGGGAGCAATAAGTCCATTTAAAAGCCCTTTATTTAAAAGGAACAAAGATAACTGACAAGCGAAGTACAGAGACATCTCAATGAAATTTCCAAAGAAGAAAGAGAAATCAGAGGCCAAAGCAAATGCGAACTGGGCTTGATGAACAGGCCAGCGCTTTCCTCCCCTCAAAAAAAAAAAAAAAAAAAAAGATAAAAGACAAAAAGAAGGAGGTGGTGGTCAATGCGGCTGTGCATTAATGATCCTAGCCCAAACTGAATTCCCAAAATCCACAGACATAAGAACTTTCGAATGGCCGGGTGAGCTGGGCAGGGGCAATGGGAGGAAAACCAGATCTGTTCAGGGGAAGGGACTTGGAAGTTTCGCCCCTGCCTTGGAGGTGCTTCCCTAATCTTTGAAAACAGCCGCTTTGACTGCCTAGCCTCGGTGAGGTCCAGAGAGCCCAGGGAGGATGGGTGCACACAGCCAGCTCTGGCACACTGACCCCCTCTGAGGACCTGGGGAGCAGGGGCCTCTGTTCCAGAATCGTCCTCCCTAAAATGGTGCCCAGGGCCCACTGTAGCATAATGAGTCTCCCAGGCCTTAAGATTTGGCCAAAGCCAATCTCAAGCTCCCACTGCAGACCCAGGAGCAGTTGCTGTCTTCAAAGCCAAGAAGGGCACAAGGGAGCCCACTGCTGCCCTCCCAAGCAGAGCCAAGCCAGCCTACAGTTACTGCATCATGAGCTCCGGTACCTCTACCGCCACTGCCACCTCCAAACCTACACGCCAGGTCCCCCACACCTGCCACGGAGAGACTGAGAGCCGCAGGCTGGGAGAAGACTGGGAAGAGGTCAAGACATGGACGAGGCCGCCCTCCTGGTCTTCGGCGGCCCAGCGCTGGCCCTGGATGACCTTGGCCAGCCGACCCAGTGGTAGGAAGAGGCACGGTGGCTAGCGCCTGCCGAGGGTCAAATGATTGCGTTTGGGTGGGTGCTCGCCCGACACATTTGCTGAGTAAACCTCCCTCGCTGTGCTGAAGGCGAATCCCCGTTGATAAATCCATCATTACCGTTTGGATTCAGGGAGGCAGCCGAGCCACTAAATTCATCTTACATTTGTAGCGCTTTAATAGACATTTATTAAATGCTTTTAGAGAGAGGCATGGGGCGCGTGATTACATCCTAGTTATAGACAGAACATAAAGACCCACGTTAACACCCATTTGCACGAAGGAAGGAAGAGATGGGGAGGGGATGTTAAGGCAGAGGAGGAGAGGTGGGGCAGCCCGGGCACAGTGCCTGGGCGTTATTAGCAAGGAATGCCTGGTGGGGAGCGAGGTGAGAGCCGTGGGAAGTCTCAGGCTGTGGAGAGAAGTATTCACTCCCCTCCAGTTTGAGGGTTTCCCTTCCAAAGTCCCCCTGCACTCCGTGTGCAAGCATGTGTGTGTACGTGCGTCTACGTGTGTGTGATGGGGGAGGGGGCTCGTATTCTCTCTGTCAGGGCACCACCGGGTTGCCATACGACCTCTGCCAACCTTTTCTACCCCACCTCCTAGCTCTTCCAGTCTCTGCAACTGTAACTCTTTGGAGCAGCCAAACTAGGAAGAAAGGGGAAGAATCCCCCATGCTAGGGTCCCAGGAACCCCTCTGAAACATCCTCTCCACCTCTCCCTTCAACCAGATAGCTACAGAGCTGGTCCAGGCCTCCTGCACCATACAGCAGATGTCCAGGCCACCCCAGGGCAGCCCCACTAGTTCCCAGGGCTCCTCGGCCTGGCAAACTCAGTAGCAGGAATTTTCCTTCTCCTGGAGCTGCGAGGAAACGATGCCGCCTTTGCACTCTGACCACCTAGTGCCTGGGAATTCGCCCTGGACATACCCGGGACCTGAAGGGCTGTCAGGTCACCAAAGCGCTTGATGCCTTTCTGAAAGCCCCAAGGGCCCTCACCTAAAGGCCCCATCCATTGCTCTGCCAGCTCTGCCGTGCTCTCAGCTCGCCCTGGCTCTCCTGGGATGCAGCCACGACCAGGCTGGACAGCAGACTGCAGGACTCCGGGCCGCCCTGGGTCTTGGTAAGGAGCACTTCCGCTATCTCAAAGTTGCCATAAGAAAATAAATACAAGTGACATTGTACTGGGCCAAAGCTCATTAGTTCGTTGTCCAGGCCTAATAAAGGAACAGAAGCGCAAATTATAGAGTTCAGCTTCAACACACGCTCTGTCACCCGAGATCAGCATACCGAGAGCCTGATTCCAATTGCTCCCAACTTGCCGCGCAGTCTGCCCCCCACCCCCACCCCCTCCTCGAGAGCAGGAGGTTGGGTGGAAAAATATAGTTCCAAAGGGGGTAATGATCAAGCTTTTCCTCTCGGAAGCCTGCACCACCTCATTTCCCATCAGTAATCCCAATAAAATTAACGTCGTGGCTGCAATTGAAAAGAGGAGGGCCCGAGACACTCCTGAAATAACACACTCTCCCCCAGCAAAAGGTAAAAAGCAAAACGGCCCTTTGTTCAGCTAATTAACGAAGGCCCAACTCCGAAAGCAGATGTGTTTGCTTAGCTAATCACAAGCATGTTTCTTTCAAGGAACATCATTTTGAGGGGGGTGGAGAGGGGGACACTGCCACCCCCCCAGGTCTTCCTCACCCGGAGGTCTTTAACCCCAGCCTAAGATCCAAAGGCTGAAGCAGGCGACTCATCCCTCACACCTTGCTTCTCATCGGCCCTACCCTAGAGGCCCAGTAGGCAGGAAGCTAGGCCCCCGCGGAAGGCCAGACCTACACCAGGCTCCAAGGGAAAAAAATAAATAAATAAAAAGTTTTAATGACACAGATGCCATATCGAATGAGGCAATTTTACCGTTCACTTCGAATAGGACGCGAACTTATTACAAGTGTGTTATCAGAAGGATGATAAGATTTATAACACCAAGAGTCAGCTCTAGGCCTTAATGACAATGGATGTTAAGGGGAGGAAATCTCTATTAGGACATCAGGGTCCTTTCCCGTTGTCAGGCATCTTACGGATGCAGCCAGGAGGACTGATACCAAGCCCTTTGTGTCTCTACAGGAAAGATTCTCCCTTTCCTCTTGGACCAGGAAACCGGGTCTCCTGACTGAGTTAGCACCTCGAAAGCTTTTTAGTGCGAGCAAGGGAGAGAAGAAAGAGAAGAGGAAACGGAGATAGACTTGCAGATGCAATGGGGGTGGGGTGGTGGGCGGTAGTCAGCCCTCCAGTTCAAGCACTAAAACTATTTCCCCCATCTTTCTCTACCGTACAAAAGATAGCTTTCCCCTAAATCAATACAGTAAGCAAACTTTCAAAAACTGGGGTCCTATTTCAAACCAACGCCCAGCACTAACTGCTTTAAAATTACTGCATAATTAGATTTAGTTGAATTTCACCATTAATTAGGCAGCCGCACTGCAGGGAGGCTTTGAAATCTGAGAAAATGGGAAAAATCATCTGAAGCACGTTTTAAAAACCCAACTTCAATAAATCTTGACGAGGCCTGGAATTTAGAGTACCTTGCTCCCCTCCCAGGTGGCAGAGATAGGGCTCCGCAGGCTGGGGTGAGGGCTGGAAATTGGACCTAGCGGGTGTGATTCCCCCTGCGGCCCGGAGCGAGGCCCGGTTCCAATCTACTGGTCCTAAAGAGGTCCTGTGATCGCCGTCTCTGGGAGGCCAGGCCTGTCCCATGCCGCCCTCTCCCGCTCTCAACCCTATTAGAGAAAGGGGATCCTCCGCCGCAGACGCGTTCATGCAAGAAGTGCACAGTTTTCTGGGGTCTCCGATCACCCTCTCGGAACCAGCCCTAGGCCCCTGTTCGCTTCCACTCCCCGGTCCACCTTCCTCCCCGAAAGCCACCTTGCCTAAAACTTTGACTTGCACGAAGCAAGTTCTGCCTCTGTCCGGCGGGGTTCGCAGCCCGCCCCCCTCCCCAGCAGGCTCTGGCCCGCGCGAAAGCCGGCGCAGCCCCTGCATTGAGGAGAACTGACCCAAGTCTGCAGACACTCGCTCCTCCCCCTCCCCCTACAGCAAGCACACATTTAGGACCAATGGTGCATACAGAGCCCCCCAGCCCACTTTTGCTTATTGGGTTCCTGGAAGGAGAGAGGACAACAAATCAACTCTCCAGGATAAAGGGGGTGAGGGACGAGCTAGAGGGGGGAGGGGGCTGTGTTCCCTACGAACGCCGTGGCTTTAACTACAGAATCATCGAGGATCGCACTCTCTTGCCAAGCAAGAGTTTAAAAGAGGGTTTGGGGCTTGCAGGCGGAATGGCCTTTAGCCCCCTCCGCCCACCCCACCCCCGCTTTTTTTTTTTTTTTTTTTTTTTTGGTAACCAATGTGTTTCCTATTACCCAGCCCTGCAGAGCCCGGCAGCCCGGTGCTCGCGGTGCAATGGGAGACGCCATGTTGGCTCAGCTCATAGGACCAAGTCAAAAGCGAGCTCGCAGGCAGAGTTTCACACGCTCCAACTCCCCTGACCGCCCCCGCCCCCGCCCCGCCCCCGCCCCCTGCCCGCCCGCTCGCCCGCCCGCCGCTCCCTGCACCGTGCACATCCCGGGAGTGCAGCTCCGCGCGCCCGGCACCCCGCACTTCCCCGGGGCGCTGGCGGATTTCTGCCATACGTAAGTGGGGGCGGGGGCTGGGGGGGCCGGCACTTTCCCGCAGCTGCTGCCAACTCCAGGCCCCTTAGCCCCTGCCGCCGGCCGGATGCTCACCCCGCCGAACCAGCTCCGGACGCCGCCCGCTAACTTTGAGCCCCAGCCCCTGGCAGCCCAGGAAGAGCTAGCTAATGGTGAAAGGCCGAGGCAGGGCGGCCGCGAGGCGAGCGAACAGGCTAGGATCCCCACCCCCGCCAGCTCAGGCTTCCCCCCAGGTTCGTTTGAAAGTGGCTAGAAGCAGCGATCGCCCCTTTCTCTCCTCGGACTATTGTTGCATTTCGCGTCTAACTGGGTTCTCTCACACCCCCAAGCGCCAAGAGGAGGAGGGTGGGGGGAGCGGGCTTGGGAAAAGAAATAAAGCGAGCTCAGATCAGATGGAGGAAAAAAAAAAAAAAAAACCAGCAAGGAAAAAGAGACACTTAAAGGGAAAGAGTCGCCATGTTTAGCAGCTTTTTTAAAGATCTCGTCAATTTCACACAGAACGCACTAGCTCAGTCCCAGCCCTCGGCTTTTGTCCAATTCAGTCGCAGCAAAGATCTTTTGTTCTAACTCAGCGTGAAAAGAAAAACTTTCTTTAAATGCAATAAACTTAAACCGAACTCAAGACTCTAAACAGATCCTCCTCCGCCACTCTAAACATATACAAGGGATTTTGTTTTAACCGGTTGAAAAATTATTTTTTTTTTCTTTTTTGCCTCGCAGACCCCAAGCTCATTGCTGAAACTTAGAGAGAGTGAGAGAGATTTTCAACGCCTGGAGCACATGCTTAAAGCATAATAAAACAGGGACTGTCTTTTGCTTTGAAAATCATAAATTATAATTTAATGCCAATAATAATTTACAACAATGGCTGTTTACAATAAACTAACACAAAACAAACAAGGAAAGGGCCTGTTTTACTTATAAGGAAAACTTCACACACGCACATGGATAGCACTTGCAAGAGGAGAAAATAACCAAGAAAACTTCCATCTAAAGGTCAAAGATACTGTGCTATGAGAACATACTTATACTTATAGATGTATATATCTACAGAAAAGCTGGGAGTCAGAGGGAGACGTCTGCTCGAATGCAGAAATCAGAGTTTTCTGGTCTGTATGTATTGACTAGAAGTGAGTATCAAAGTTTAATACACTTTCCAAATTATCCCTTTTCTTTAGCCACCTCACCAGTACTCTCTCCCCATGTTAAGATTAAATCACAACATGGTAAAGTATATCTGAGAGGGGGCAACTTGAAAAGTCTCAGTAGGAACGAACTGCAAGCTCCCAGCACCAGGAAAAAAAGAAGGGAGGGAGTGCTTAAACAAATAGTTACTACTTCCAAATCAGCACACCCTGTAAAGTTTTCTTCTTCCTTGCTCTTTCCCCTCTTTTTCTTCATTTGACTTCTAAGGACAAAGGACCCCAGAGCAGCACAGATTGTATCTACACAATCTGAAATGTCCAAATGTCGATGTGTGTTTATGTACATAACTCCAATGGAGAAGATTCCCTTGACCTGTGGTCAGGCTCTCACAGACTGAAGGTAAAGGGGGAGGGAAAGCCTGTCCAACTGCAAGTTATCATATATACATTAAAAGCAGACCCTTTAGCGCTATAAGCTATGTCACTGAATTTGAAAATCCTCTCAACAACCATGCTAGATGAGAACCACAGAATATTTTTAAAAATCACACCTACTTAAGGAGAAACTCATTGCAAACAACTGCCCTCTATTTACAATGCTGTGATTAGCTTGCTTGAATGATCTGCTGCATAACTGTCAGAAATGTACAAAAGAGTATTTTTCCTGATCATAAAATAGATACTGATCTCAAGATTTCTAATACTTTTCACAATACCTTTCCTAAGCAGGCACTTAAGTGTGACAAATATAAGGGCCTTTTTTTTTTTCCTGGAAAATCCATTTTTAATTAAAAGGAGGATTAGGTGAATGGGGGTGGCTTACTATATCAGTGTGGCACTTCCTAAACCATAGATAAACCATTAACTTCAGCTCCCCCCCCACACACACCCAAATTAAACAGGCAAATATTCTAGTCCACCTTTGGACAAACTCACTGGGGGCAGCAAACAAATGAGCGCCCCCCCCAGCCGGCTCAGGCCCCTCCAGAGCTCAGAGGGGCTGTTCTCCACGGACAGACAGTGAGTGGGGACCGCCAAACAGGGTTCAGATATCAAATAATATTTTAATTTCTGAATACTTTCAATTTTCCTTGAATATAACACACAAAGACTCGACCAAACAGTTCAGTTATAATAACTTTTACAGTATACAGAAATGTTGCACTTAAAAAAAAAACCTTCAGTTTTTTAAAACACAAACTGTAAACTCTAAGATACTGAATCAATCACGTTACCTATAAGTGCCAACAGTGTTATTTTGTCATGCTGATTTCAATGGTATTTTTTAAAAAGGGAAAATATCAACAATTATAATACAAAGGGCTGGCAAATATACAAACAGATATAGGATTTTTCGTAACAATTCAAGAACTAAGAGGGAACCCAATTCAAATTACAAAAGTTCACTTTTTATTCAAAACCTCAGCATGTGTCTTGGACACATTCCTTGGCTGCCAATAAATTCCACAGTTCATTCTCTTTCTTAAAATATTTTTAAAAACTTAGGTTTGCTGTGGTGTCTTTTGGGGGCAAGGGCAGGGTAGGGAAAGTTAAGTATTGTATGTGGTTCCTCCCATTCTCTAATTAGAGTGCTCAACTTCACCTTAAATTTTTGGTCACCACTTGTAAGTGCGTTTCCGTCATCTTTGAGTTGCTTTTTAAAGTTTTATGTCTTCCTATGATATTTTCATGGACTCAGTTTTAATTCTTGCAGAACATATATTTTAATGATACACAGTTTTTAAGAAGCCAAGATTATATCAAAACTTATTATAGAACCACAGAATAAACTGGTTTGGAACCAGAAAAGTACAAAAAAGAACAGCTAGAGGTACATAGACACAGGACAATTAATAATTTGGAAAAAAAAAAGACTTACTTTCTCCATTCTGCTAATTTTCTCCCAATCTCCTTAAATGCACTTTTAGCAATATTTTTCAAAAATTTACCAAAAAAGAAAAAAAGACTAATTTCCTTTTTATACAAAAATGATAAGTAGCAAGTTTTTCTGACCAACACAGGAGTTTTTTTTAATGCATTCTGTAAAAGTTCATTTGACAGTCTTTTTTTTTTTTGAAATTCACAGTCCATTAAATTCTTCCCCTCTCTTCTTTTAGCAAACGTGTAACATCCTTTTATATCCTTTCTTAACAGAAGGAAATTAAGCAAACAAACCAGTCTTTTGCCTTTTCTTTCTCTGTTTCACTCCCCCTTATTATTTTGATTTATTTATTTATTGAATTGCCATATATGGCCAGTTAAAACTGCTGCCAGACAGTAACATATCCCGGATGAGGGTTTCGATGGGGGTTTTACCTACCAAACGGACGAAAAACAATTGCTCTATGACTGAGGAGGACACGGTGCGGAGGGAAGGCAGGCGAAGTAAAAGCTTTCCGAATCGTGTTGGCTGGTTGGGGTACTGGCTCCTAACGTACTCTTCCAAAGCACACTGGGACTTTTCCTGCAAGCTTTCCACATGGGCTACATCAGAGAGACCACAGGCATCTGGAAGAAAGTTAAAAAAGAGAGAGAAGAAGAAGAAAAAGAGGAAGAATTCAGTCATCAGATTAAGAGGCTTGAAATGCCCACAGGAGGTGTGTGCACGGGGCCCTGTCAAACTCAGATTTGGGGCAAATGCCTATGCAGTGAAAACCTGGGAACTGGGCAGAAGCAAGCAGGAGATGGTCCTGGAGTGTTTGCTTTAAAATCAAACACAGCTCAAGGTCCCCCTGCCCAGTCTTCAGAATGGATCCCTGGGAAGCTCAAACAGAAGTGCATTGGGTGAATCTGGCCCAAGTCAGTACTCAGACAGACAAACAGATGAAACCAAAACTGCCAGCGCTTCTCCCCCTCATCCTCAGTAAATAATAGTTTAGATGATAATTATATAGTGGTTGTGGGGTGGGGGACAACCTGGCCCAGGCTCCAGTAATGGCGTCCACAAGCCAGCCTCAGAGTCTCCCCAAAGAGGGCGACTCATTTTTCTCCAGTCTTTGAAACTGATTTAAGTGGCCCTTTAAAACTGATCTTGTCAGTTTAGCCTATTGAAGGGCAGCCATGCAAACTGTGATCTCTCTGTCCATTTGAGCTGTTTCTTTTCCCTCTTTTCTTCTCTCTCCCTTTTTCTCCCACCCCCCCCTTATTTTTTTTTTAAACCCAGGTCCCTCCAAGAAGCAACCCCCTGCTCTGTGTTATCTTCAGGAAAACACTTTTCTTTTTCTGATACGTGAAAATACAATAAGTGCCTTTGAAATGAGAGGCATCTTGGTGAAGGCGGTTCAGGTGGTGACCTGACCTTTCTGGGCTCCCCAGACAAGACTGGGGTTAACACATGCATATTGTGAATCATTAAAACAGATATTCTCAAACAGTCACCACCACCTCCTCCCCTCAAACCAGAACCAGCTAACCTCCTCAAATCCATGTCTAGGACTCTACATGTCTACAGAAGGCAGAGGTGTCTGTGGTGAGGGATTTCAGGATGTTTGTCTAGGACTTCCCTCTGCCTCTGCTCTGTGAGGCTCCTTCTGAATCAGATAACAGCCACCTTTATCTCTTTGTGAGATGATTTGCATTCTTCACACAGGCCTCCACATTTTGCAAAACCGTAATAAATTAAACTGTATCAGTCGTTTCTTTCCTTGAAAGACCAAGAGGTAAGGCGAGGAACTAACAATGATATCAAGAAATTAACAACCATTCCCATCGTCTCAGAACTTGGGCTGGGTGTCAGGTTGTGGGGAGAGGGAGAAGGTGGCTGTAGGGTAGGGCACTGCCCTGCTTCTACGTTAGCATCAGACACATTCGAGATACGACAGGCTCATGAGGAAAATAATGCAGATCCCAACCTCACAGCTCTTCCCTGTCCAGAGGCTGCCCTCTAACTGATTACGAATGACTTCCAAAGGGTGGATTTGGGGTGACTGAGGGGAGACTTTATGTGAATAGCAGCACTGTATAAAAGACAGCTGAAGACTCAGAACCTGCAACAGATTCAGCTAATGACTTGATTTCCCAGACTTTTTTCAAACAATAAGAAAAAAACTGTGGACATCTTTTTTGTTCGTCACCTAACTTATACATACTGATACTTTCCTGATTACAAGTTTAAACCCCTGCAGTGGGTGACTAGGTTGCAAGCCATGCCGGTGTCCCAGTGTTTGTTATTCTTAGCCGGGAACCCCTTTCCCCTCTCAGCTATGACAAAAGGATCAACTGACAACTTAGTACAAGAATGTGAAGGGAGGGGGTAATTTCCACCCACCTGGGCTAGGCTGAACCGAGCCTGGAGGTAGCCCAAAGGCTCAGGTGTGACCCGAAATGGAAAGCCAGACACTTTCAAAAATCATTTGGCCTCAAGAGTTAATTAATATCAGACCTATTACTCACACAGGTTGAACTACATGCAAACTAATTAGATTTCATAATACAGTCAATGATGGTTTTATATCTCCAGTAACATTCATCTCCAACCCAAGTTGGCATGCTCTTTAGCTTGTTTGAAAGTTGCCTTAAAATTTTTGCCTGGGCGGGGAAGCAAGTGGCCAGAGTGTACAACCCCTGCAGACACTCTGAGGTTATGACGGCCCCTTCCCACTTTTGCCCCCTTCTGACAGCTTTTTTTCCCCCTTCTCCTGGAGGTCTGCATTATTTTAATAAGAATATGAGATAGCAAACGGCTTCCTTCAGGGTGGATTTGCCGTATCTCAAACTCCTACTGAGTTACAAGGGAAACTTTTCCCCTGCAAGGGCAAACTTTCTCCTGTAGGGAGGATGCCAGGCTTCTCCTGCACCCCAGAGCATCTCTTAGAGGCCCAGCCAGCATGCCAGAAAAAGCCAAGGCCTTGAGGGGATTTCCTGGGGGCCAAGTAGGCCCAAGAGGCCCAGGCTCAGGCAGGAAGCAGGAGAGTACAACCCATCTGGGCACCGCAGAAGAGGAAGAGAGGCCTGAGAGGCTGCCCCGTGTGCCACCTGGGGAACATGTGTCTCAGCATCTTTTCAGCAAGCCAGCCTTTGACCAGGCCAAGCCTGGTGGTGCCCAGCAGCCACACAGAATTCTCGCTTCGAACTGCACCCACAGCTTGGCCTTTCAAGGAAGGAAAGGCTGGGTTTGCCCTGGCACATCCCAGCCTCGCTGGGTCCTAACTCGGCACCAGACACAAGAGGACAGGGCTCCTTCCTACCTGAGGTGAACAGGACTATGGCCTTGAGGCAGCTGTACTCGGCAGAGTCGACATGCAGCGCTTTGAGCTTCTCCACTTGCTCTTGGAAGATCCGTATGTGGTCCATAAAGGCGACCACCCGGTCGGCGGACATGGGCGAAGCATGCAGGCCAGCAGCGGCCAGGAGTGGGGCGACATGGAGGGGCATGGAGCACTGTGCTGCATTCAACACGAACAGCTCGCTCCAGGTGAGGCGAAGCAGGGCCACCTGGTCCGTGATCTGCAGGTCAGGGAAGAAAGGGATGTTCCGGGCCCACTCGACGGCGCTGAAGAGCATCCGCGCGGCCAGTTCGCAAATGTTCTCGATGCCCATGATGTTGTTGGGCTGCATGCACTGGCTGCCGAAGCGGGACGTGGGATAGGGCTCGGCGCGCAGCAGGAGGGAAATATATCCGGACAGGTAGGAGTGGCAGTTGAGAGGGTCCCCGTTGGTCAACGCGAACTGCCCGTGGGTCGGCTGGGTGGGTGGCATCCTGCCCCTCTGCACCGCTGGGGAGGAAAAGAGACACTCCGCAGTTAATGCTTAGCCACGATCCCCAGGTCCCCCGTGGGGTCTGCCCTAGCCCGACCCCCACCTGCCCTAGGCCCTGAGCCACACCAAAGCCAGGCAGGCCCTCCACAGACCTGGAAGTCATCGGTTGCCCGGCTACCACTCCTCTGAAATCACCACCCAGGCAGGCTCTGATGGCCAGGCCAGTACACTTGCCTCCGAGGCCCGCTCGGGCTGGTCGGCCAAGGACCCAGAATTGGCCACTTTGCCTGGGGGGTCCCCGGAGCTGTGGGCGGGATGTAGCATTCTGGGGGCATCTTTCTTCTTTACTGCTAAACAGCTGATATTTCTTATTGATTGGAGGAGAGGGTGCGGGAGGGGCGAGTCTAGGAGGAGGGTGAGACGCTTTTGCAAGACATAAGGGTTTCTCCCAGCCGGCCTGTAGCCACCCCACAACTACTCTTCCCCAAACCCCTCAGCCCCAGCCCCAGCCCCAACCCGGCCGGGAGCCCCCCGGCGAGAGACGAGGAAAGAGTCGAGGTCTGGCGTCTGCCTAATCAGTGAGCTTGGAGAGAGACGCAGGGAGAGGGCGGAGAGAGAGAGGCCGGCTAAGGCGAAAGGCAGCCGGGGAGAGGCAGGGAGCAGGCGCCGGGCGCCGGGACATCCGGGCCAAGGCCCGTAAGGGCCGGGGAAAGCCGGCCAGGCTCGGGCTGGCGCTGTTATCTGACTCCGGACCGGGAGAGTCGCTCTCGCAGTAACACAAAGAAACCCCGGCGCTGGCTCGCCCCAAGCCGGAGCCCGCGCCCCGCGCGCCGCACGCCATTGGTAGAGCACTGCTCGCGGCGCTGGGCGAATTTTATATCACAAAGACCCAACTCGCGCAGAGCGAAAGCGGCAGCCCAAGGCCCCTCGCCCACCCTCTCCTGCTCCCTATAGCGCTCTCCCGGATTCAAAAGTGAAAGGAAAAAGAAAAGAAAACAGAGATATTTCTTTTAGCAGAATGTTAATCCACGGAGGGTCACATGAGCGCTGCCCGGGCGGCAGCGTTAATACGGCGAAGTGCATAAAATTGCCATTTGTAATTTGAACCCCCGTACAAAAGTACAATCTCAGGTTGTTTTTTTTTTTTTTTTTTTGGAAGGGGGTGGGGGCTGGGGAGAGGAGTGGGGAGGAGGGACATATGTTGAACATGCAGGAAAAACAAGGAGAGAGGGAGAGAGAGAGCAAGAGAGAAGCTTTAAAACAACACCCCATCCCTTGAAAAAAGGTGAACTCGAATGAACTCTCAATCAATGCAGAGAAAATGCAAACAGCTCGAAGAGAAAGGAAATCAGTCCGCCAGAGCATGCGGATTTGGAGGTCTGGGTTCAGGGCAGAACTCCTTCTAGTATAAAACCCCTTTCGGCTGCAAAGCGGAGAGCAGAGCGGGGCGGCTTGTCCTTACCCAGAGCAGGCTAGTCAAACGCACCCAGGGCCCCGGGACCCCAGGCGAAGGAGGGAGAAATGAGAGGCCGATACCTTCCCGTCTCATGCCCACTTTGAGGCACTTTTTGAGGCGGCAGTACTGGCACTGGTTGCGGTGGTGCTGGTCAATGGGACAGTTCCGGTTGGCGCGGCACGTGTAGCTCAGGTTCCTCCGCACGCTGCGCTTGAAGAAGCTCTTGCAACCCTCGCACGTGAACTGGCCGTAGTGCTTGCCGCTCGACTTGTCCCCGCACACCACGCACTCGATGTGCTGCTGTTGCTGCTGTTTGTCGCCGCCCGGGCCACCAGGGCCGCCCTGGCCGCCAGCCGCTGTCTGGGCCGGCGTGCTGGCCGGGCCCCCTTGGCCCGGCGTTTGTGGCGTGTGCGGGGCGCCAGGCGGCGGGCCGGGCACGGGCGGCGCCTGCGAGGCCTGGCTGCCCTGAGAGCCGGGCACCTCGTCCTGGGGGTCGCGCCACGTGCTGACTACCATTGCCATATCTATGGGGGCCGCGTCCGGACTTCCTGCTCCCCTGGCTGCGGGCGGCGGCGGGGCGGCGGCGGCTCCCGGGTCTTGGGCTCCGGTGCGCCGCCTTTTGTGTGTGCTAGGGTGCGAGAGGGCGCGGGAGGGCGCCCCGGGTGGCTCAGGGCTAGTTGATTGAGGTTGGTTAGTTTTTCCTTTTTTGTTTTTGCTTTTGCAAAGTTTTGTCGATGGCTTGTCTGGCCCGGTGTGTTTGTTTTGTTTGTTTCCCTCGGCTCAGCTTTGTTGGTTTCGGGGGGCCTTTCCGTCGGGAGGGGAGGGGATGGGGATAGGGGAGAGAGAGCGAGTGGGAGCAGGACGTGGGGAGAGAGAGAGAGAGAAAGGGAGGGGAGGGAGAGCTGCAAGTCGATTGTCTGGCTTCAAGACACAAGTAGGAGGCAAAAAAAAAAAAAAAAATCTCCAAAGATCTCGCTGGCTCTCACTCCCTCCCTCCCTCTCCTTCACTCTCTCGCTCTCAGATCTGGTGTGCAGCCGAGGAGTTGAAAGAGGAGGAGGAGAAGGAGGAGGAGGAGGAAGAGGAGAAGGAGGAGGAAGAGGAGGAGGAGGAGGACGAGGAGGAGGAGGAGGAGAGGCGACTGTCCGGGGGCCAAGTCCAGGGCAGCCCACAGTCAGCCATTCAGGAAAGCCATCGAAATCTGGAGGACTGGGAAAGCCGAGGCGCCGGGCGCGGGCGCACCCAGGGAGCCAGGCAGGCCGGGGCGGAGGCCGGCGGCCCGCGGAATGGCCGGAGCGCTGCCCGAGTCCGGGGGAATCAGCATGAAAGTGGTCCGCGTCCGGCGCTGTGCGGCGTCGTCCTGGCGCTGGGCCGCCGCCGCCGCCTGCCCCGGGCGTCCGGCGCGCGCCGCGCTCGCCCGCTCGCTCCGGCCGCCGCCGCCCGCGCCGCTCCGCTCCGCTCGGTGGAGGCCGCTCGCCGCTCCCCGCGGGCCGCCCGGGCCGCCGCCGCTGGAGCCGCCGCTGAAGCCGCCGGGTTGGGCCCGGAGCCGCCGCGTCTAGCGCCGCCGCCGCCGGTGAAGTCGCTGCTGTCGCCGCCGGAGCCGCTGCTTCTGCTGCTGCCGCCGCCGCCTCACACACATAGGGAAAGAGTCAACTCGCCGGCGGCGGGGGAGAAATGATAAAAGAGAGAAAGGAGGGCAGATCACCACCTAGAAGCACATCCTCCGTGAGCAGAGGGGGGAGAGAAAGATGGAGAGGAAGAATGAAAGGGGGAAAAAAGGCAGCACAGCACCCGGAGAAAGGAGGCAACTCTGGGGAGAGGAGGAGGAGGAGAAGAAAACACACACGCGCGCACGCACACACACACCGCGGAGAGAAAAGAACAGAGAATCAAAGTGATCAAATATGCTAAAAAGGGGGGCGCGGGAGGGAATGCGATTTATAGGCGCCAGGGCTGGCAGAAGTGGCTTCTCCGCGATCAGCTCACTGAGCTCTCTATATAGTGAACTTTGACACGACTGCTGCAACTTAGCGCACGTTGCCATGGTGACGGCGCGCCTTATAAGGCAGCAGCCGGGGTTGGCCTGGCCAGGCGCGCGCGCGCCGCCCCCTCGTCGTCATTGGCCGGAGCGCGGCGGCCCCGCCATGGCGACCGCGGGCGCAGCCCGGTCCTAGCGCGAGCGACGTTACGATCGCCGTGCGGGGCGCGCGGGGGGACCGAGGGGGGGCGGGGACCAGTTGGCCGCGCCGCCCCGGCCGCCGAGCGGGGGATGGGCCCGCGCCGGCCCCGGGAGCGCGACCCCCGGTTCTCCCCGCGCCCTGCACCCGAGGTTTCCGCTCCGGCGGAGAGACGAGCGCGGCGCGCACACACACACAGCACAACGCCTCTTAAAGGCTCCGCGAGAGGCTCGGATGGAATCGAGGACTTCGCCTCTCGCAACTTGGCGGTGCCTCGAAACCCGCCGCTCGCGCACCACCGGGGACTCCCGACGCGTCCTGGTGCCCACAAAGCCAAAGAAAGAGAAAAGTCCCCCGGCTTTCTTTGCAGAGGGGTAGGGCTGGAAGTGGGAAGGTGCCTCGAACTGAGCTTTCGGGCGTTTTCCAAGCGCAAGATTTGGCCAAATCCGGGTGATGGAAAGCCCTTCTCTTCATCAACTCTGAACACTTGCTCAGTTTGGGAGGTCATTATTTACTTATTTATTTATTTTATGTCGAAAAGAGCCGTTCGATGCCTGCCTTTTCCTTGTAGGGTTAACATTTCATAGGTTTGTGGCCTGACATTTTAATTGCTCAAATAAAGTATCTCGGATGCTGAGAAGCAGAAGTAGACTTCATCTCATTGTCATGACGCAATTAAAATAAATTTGCCTCAACTTTATCCTCTCTGATTGGTTTTAGCTCACTTACAAGCCAACATCCTGCCACACACCGAGTCCTAGGAAGAGGGAAAAGACCATTCTGCCCGCTGATGGACAGGTGAAGGCATCCGCTTAGTCTCCTCGTGCACACCCTCTGCGCAAACATGTAGGCACACATGTATCAGATGCACATTTGTCTATGTACGCAGACAAAGACTTCTGAGACTGTGCTTCTAGGTCATACAACAGTTGAGTATGGACTTCATTGTTCTTCAAGTTCCTTTTAAGCATTCATATAGTCATTAAAACACACCCAGAGATTTGGCCCCAAAATGGAAATAATACCTGGACAACTCACAAAAACACACACAGCCATATTCGCCCTCGAGAGTCACTGCAAAAAGCACAACTTCATAGTTTAGACCATTCTTTTCAGTATGCTAGCATCATTGATATAGCTGTGTCTCTGAATTACAGGGTGCTTGATTTAAACATCAAACATGTAGAATTGCTCCCTCCCCACACACATACTATATTCCACTGCAGAAACCTTGCTGTCTGATTATAACCATTTAGTAGGTTATGATTAATCCACATTTAGACAAGAGAATTGTGTTTCGATCAAGGACACTTTGCACTAAGAGAAACTGTAAACCCATAAGCCAGCGAGGTTTATGAACAATTGTAATATTTCGCACAAAAGATGCTGAGCTCCACAGGAAAAATAGGAATGTTGTGAGAAGCAAATTGATGACTTTAGAAAATTGTACTTAGCAGTTCAAAAAATTGACGAGATAAAAGTATTTAAAAATAAACCACACATATAATTGACACGTGCAGCTTGCCGTCTGCATTCACTGTCTTTTACACAGCTAGGCAGAATACGAAGTGAGGACAGAGTGGACAGATAGGGGCTGGTTTTGGGGGAAAGAAAAAAAATTCTCTTTAAATTTCATCCCTGAAGCACTCCTAGCCCTCTCATTCTCCACTGAAATCACATATTTCATTAAAGCTGCAGGTGCTGGAGTTATTTGAGTGTTTTAAGAAATAACAACCTATAATAGGCACTGAACTTTCATAAACCTGACTTGCTATAAGATTGTCACAGAGTGAAGCCAGGCTGAGAATTTCAAGTTGATTACAGACACAATATAACTTTTTCCTAAAGAGAACAAGAAGGATGGAAAAGAAATCATTTCAAAGAGGGTTTTGCTTTTTTTTTTTTCTCCCTTTCAACTTCTGGGATTCCAGGACTTGCCTTATGCTATAAATGTCAGAAGATTAGGGACAAGTTCAGCAATGCTGAGACTGGGATTCAGATAGGAAAATCTAAAGGGTATTCTCATCTCAATTTAATAGAAGATGAGAATAACTGATTATAGGGAAAGCTTAATCTTGCCTCTTGAGTGCAGAGACATCGGTAGCAAATATCATTTTTTTGGCACACTTGTGAAGAAATGATTTCGATGAAGAAAAGCTTCAGGTTTTAAATTTTTTTAGAGGTTGTTTGAATTTCAAGGCCATAGATTGCAATGGAAGTATTTCCCAACTATCTCTCCTATAGAGTTGTAGGCTGCTTGGCACAAGCCATGAAATCAGAAGCATTTCACTGTGTTTAGGACTCATCCACTTAGGGAAATGCTGCTTAGAAGGGGGTAAACATCATTGTGAAAAATGAAGTCAGTTTTATTGCATGGAAGGAAAGGCAGGACAACTGACTGGGCAGAAGAAAAAAAAGGCAAAAATACTTTAAAATGTCTTCTTCAGATATGCTCACTTGCTCTAACTTTAAGATTAAGAAGCTCTCAGACTAAAAGATAAATATCACTATATATATGATTATTGTTTTTCTTTTAAATCCAACACAGTCTTTTATTGCAGATGTAAATTTATTCTAATGAGAGAATGGCAAGCTTTAATTTGGCTGTTGAAAGTTGGAAAAATATTTGTCTTAATCTTAAAAAAAAATCAACCAGGAATATGATTTTCTTGCATTAAGTAGCCGGATGGTCTGTAATGCTGTACAGATTAAATCACAATGAGAATACAGACCCCAGCACATGCGGAGTGTAACTCTGAACTCAGTAGAAACCAGTTCCGTCCACCAGGATTCATTGAATTCCTCCTTTCCCTCAATCTAGTTCGTGTGTGTTTTTCTCTTCCACCACACTGGAGCTCTATGAATAGGGAAAGGGGCTTCCATTGTGCCCCTCTGAACTTCCAAGTCAATGCAATTTTTAACCACTGGCTTGTGGTACTTTGAAAATCACCAGGGGCTGTCAGAGTTGGGTCCTCTGAAAAATTTACAGTGCTAAATCAGAGCATATGCCGGGAGGGAAAAAATTGCTTAAGATTGGAGCAAGTACAGTATCTGTCTGCCCCCTAGTGTAAGAGTCCTCGCTGCCTAAAATTCAACTTTAAAAGAAAAGGAGCTCTTAAAGGGAAACGACTTTGGGCTCACGTAGACATAGGAGAATGAAACTTCTGTACATTTTAATCTGAATAATTCTTCAGGATTTAAAATTAATTGGCTCTGGCTTGGTTGGACTGTACTCGGATCTCACCGCCTCTGCGCCGCCCGAGTCACTGGTGGAGAGGTGATGATTTTTTTTTTTTTTTGAACTGGGTTTATGTGCGTCCCTCTCACCCCCCTCCTCTCTTTTTCTTTCTCTCTGTCTCTGTCGTCTCTCTCGCTGGCTTTTTAAAAATGAGGAACCGTTCCTTGAACGTTCTGGACGGAGCACAGAATTGCTTCTTAAAGTCAGTCCGGCGCGGTTGCAATAGACAGCAAAAAGGTAAACGTTTGCCTGAAATCCGCACGCCAGCTCCACCACCCTGCCCGACGGTGAGTACCTTTCTTGTCGCGATTCTCCTGCTAGCTTAGCCGAGCGCTCCCTTTCCGAACCGCGGCCGAGGGCGCCGGGCAAGGCTTGCCTCCCTCCCTGCCTGCCTGGCTGTCAGTTGCACAAGGTTGCAAAATGCAGCACAGAGGCAAATCGAACTGTAAATTCTGATACTGAGGGCGAGCCTAACAGCTTCCTCGCTAGAAAACCCAGTCGTCTGCTGCTTGGAAGACCAGGCTTATAGGACTGGTTTTCAGTTTGCTCTATGGAAGGAAATGAGTTTGAGGAGACAGGACGAGGCGAGGGGAGGCACCGCAGGCTTTATGCTTCGGTTTAATCATATTTTGGCAGCTTTGCAATTGTATTTCCCCCCTCCTCTTCCCTCAACCACCTCTCCTACCACACACATGTAATAAAATATGGCAATGCACTGAATTGACTCTGTCCCCCCCTTCCCCAAGCCCCTTAAACCACAGTCCTAGGCATTTCATACATATTAGCAAACCGATTATCTGCAAAGCCCCAAGTCATCCCCAACCCCACACAGCACAAGGAGAAAAGTGAGAAAGGAGAGAAAGAAGAAAAAAAAAATGCTGTAAGTAAACATACCAAAACCATATTTTCCTTGTTCAAGGTCCCAAACCGCTTGCATCTTCTAAACTGGAATAACTCTCCTTTAGTTTGGCGGGTGAAATAAACGCTTTGTTGGCCCCCTGAAAAGATGTGTCTTTGATAATTAAAGAGAATCTCCTCCTCGGTGTTTATCTAAGCGATTGTGCAAACTGATAAAAAGTAGGCACTAGCCTGCAGGGAAAAAGAGGAAAGGTGAAAGGAGAGACGGTCCACCTTCAGGAAGTGCTTCCCCATGTATTAGGCGTTCGCTCTCAGCCTAGGAAAGCCCTGCACACTAACTTTAGAGAGACAAGGTTTCAGGGAGCTTTGTACACAGCTGCTGAGGAATGCAAGCCTCGCCTTTAAGAAAAAAACCCCAAACCGTAGGTAGGAGACGTCTGGAGTGATCCTTGTCTCTCATCTCATTCCTTAGAAGGAAGAGTGCGTTGTTACACCTTGTTTGGGGCTGGAAAGACGAGACTTTAAAAACACCCGTCCAATTGAAAAAAAAAATCTCCCAACTTAATGAGTTTAGTCAGAGACTGCAGCAATCGGCTCAGGCTCAGCAGAAAACCGCCAACTACAGCCGATATTGCAAAGCAAGGCGACTGGAGGCACAGCCAGATTCCACTGTTTGGGGTCGAGAGGGATGGAGGCTAATCCTAAAGCAAGTTGGGAAATAACACAAATGGGAAAGAGGGGGAAAAAGCAGCAGCCTGGCAGACAGGCAGACAAGCTCCTCTTACCCTGGATCAAAGATAGAACTTGAAACAGGAAGGCAACATTTTTTCCTAGGAATCTGCTGGAACCCTCATTTTCTACTTTTAACTCAAGTCCCCCAAGTGATTTTTCCCTCTCCCCTGTGGATTAGTGCCTCCCTCCCCTTTATGGTGCTCATTCTAGAACTTTCCTGAACAGGAAATCTATTTCTTTGGGGGGGGAGGGGTTCCCCATTTCATGCCTTCCTAGAATGAATGTTTAATTCACCCCTCCCTTGATCACTCCCCTTAAAAAGAATAAAGGAAGCAGAAATCCAACAACTAGCAAATATTGAAAATAAATTATGCTGCCTCTCCCGGTTTAATGCAGTTTTAACTAATGGATTTTTTGTTTTGTTTTAAGAGAAGAATAATGGGGAAACACGGATCTTTTATTTTAGGAAACTGTTATGGTAAGATGTATGTCAGACTTGACAAATGGAACTAACACTCTTCGGCTGCTTCTTGTCCTTGTCTTAAACAGGAATTAAGTTAAACACAGTGCTGAATGTTAATTACATGTTTACTGGCTAATGAAAATTACAAATGGTTTTGCCACCTCAAACAATGATGAAAACTCTGAAGACACTGTAATTATATACTTTGAGGGAAATAACTCAGAATATTGATCATAAGAAGTGTAAATCTTTTTTAAACTATTCATTAATACCATAAATATGGGCTACAGAAGTTTTTCCTTGCGGTTTGTCTCCTCAGTTATACTGAGTGGATGGATGGTGAGTTTCCTCTGGGGAGGCGGTGAACTCATTCTGTTAGAAGAAGGAGGCCACTTGTGTAACTCAGAGGTGCCCCCTCCCTTTTGCCCCGCCCCCTTCAACCTGAGCTGAAGGTCGAGGGATCGGTGGTACAGGCAGGCCAGGCTCAGGGCAGGCAAAGGTGATCCCAATGTGGCCTCTTGCCCGTACTCTTCTCTTTTCCTCTCTTTCCTCCCTGTTTTTGCCAGGTCTGATCGATGATCGCCTTCCCCAGTCTGGGCGTCAGTGGCATAACCTGGCATTTGGGATTCCTAACAGAGGAACCATTACACCCAGCAACTTAAGAAACCCAGAGATGCTGCCCTGACACCTTAAATTCACCCCTTCAGAGATGGCTAGAGCAGTGCCTTGCAAAAGAAGAAGGGGGAAATGTTGGGGATGGAGGTGGCTGTGGAGGAAGGTGGCTCGGGCAGCTGAACCACAACTGGTTGCCTTGGATTTAGGGGCGATTTTGTCGTTGTTTTCTTTTAACTTTGACCAAAGTCGTAGCACTGGCAGTCACTCCAATCTTGAGGGTCAGAGGTGAGGGCTGCACTAACCCTAAAGGCTGGCCCGAGCTGGCTGGAAGGCCAAGCATAGCAATGGAGGGTTGCCAGGCGGACTGCCTGACTTTTCAGAGGGGGTGCTTGTGACACTCGCATTTGGGGGGCACAGCACCCAGTGCAGGTTTAAAGTGGAATATTGAGGATTTCTTTTAAAGTGCTCTAGGCTTGTGGGACTGGAGTCCTCTTTTTCCCTGAAAATTCCCAAGGCGCTGGTCTTTGTCTTAGAAGGAATGGAGTTTTTGAATGGTGTGAAAGGGACAGAGAGGGTCGCTTCAAATCGATTTTACTTGTCCTTTCTGTCTTTTCGGATCAACGCCCTTCAATGGGCACAGAGGTGCTCTTTCAACCAAAAACTTGTGCTACATTTTCTGCCTGTATTGGTGCTAAATACAATAAGCATTGGGCAGATTTTTTTTCTTTGCTCTCCAAACCAAGAAAGCACCCTAATTAAATTGTTTTATATGGACAGTCAAGGCGGACCAATTAAGCATGCATTAGTATAAAGATATAGTCTGCAGATAAGGCGGTTTAGAAAATCACGTGTAGGACAAAGGCGAGGGCACCAGTTTTGGGGAAGGGCTCCTGGACACAGCAAGGTCAAGCACTTTTCTTTGCGGGCCACAGGGGAATGGCAAAGGCCGAGGGTGCAGGTGAGAATCACGCAGGCCGGCTAACAGGTGGGCCTCGGTGCTGGAGACCTGCGGCCCTGCACCCCTGGCCGGAGAGCGGGGGAGCCTGCGGGCGTGGTGCTCCTCAGTACCACCCCGACAAAGTAGCATCCTGAGGTGGCAAGTCTCCTTGGAAATGGTGCTACCGTGCGATGCCCCACTCCGGACCGGGTCCACTTCCTGATTTGCCAGGCCCAGGGGCCAGCCCTGTGATCATGAAGGGGAGGCCGGGTGGGCCACAGGGGCGCGGGCATCGTCGTAGCCCCTGCCAAAGCCCTGTGGCAGGCAAGATCAGGGCAGAGGCCTGGCTCTGCACACCTCCAGCCTAAGCGTCTTTTAGCTTCTAAGGAAAGACAAGTGTCTCCTGGAGCAAAGTAAAGTTCCCACCCCAGCCGTGCGGCCAGAGGGGCGTCGAGGACCAGACGCAGCAGTCTTGGGGGAGAGGCCGAGGGTCGCGGAAAGGGTAGCGGAGCGCGCAGCCACTCCTTCCGCACAGCCAGCTCCCGGCTCCTCCGCCCCCTCCTTGCCCGCCCTCGGAGGTGTGGGCGGGCGGACAGCATCCTGCCCGAAGGCGGCGACCCCCGGAGCAGGGGCTGGGGCCTCCCTGCGTGGCGGCGCAGGGCTGTGATAGGTGGTCCCTGGCCACAGGGGCGCGGGCAAGGCGCGCAGCCTGGGGAAGGGCTCTGGGGGCGCGCGGGGCGCCCTCGGCAAGGGGGCGGGAAGGGCGGGAGGGGGCGCGAATTAGAGGCTGGGGAGGTGGCTGAATGTCAAAAGTAGAAAGGTTGAAAAGCCAATTTTCCAGGCGCGCCCCGCCGGCCCCCGCCCCCCGCCCCGGGTGGGTGCCCAGGCCGTAAATCAGCGGCCAGGGGCGAGGGCGGGGGGCGCCCTCGGTGCGGGCGGGCCTGGCGCGGCCCCGCCCGGGCCCTGCACACCTCCCGGTGGGCCCGAATCGATCCACAGCCTAGCCGAGGATGTCACCGCACTAAATATTTACTGATCACACACAAATAGCCGGGGCTCGAACGATTTTCCTCCGTGAGGAAAGCGCAGAGAGTAGGGTAAATCATTTTATTAGTGTGGATAAAGCCCAGAGCACACTCCGGCCTGGAGTGTTTTAAGATGTGTCTTCAACGGGATGAAAAGAGTTAGGGAAATCGATACGGAGTGATTAGGAGCCCCCGGAGTGACAAAGAGGGGACGGGGCTGTGCGGAGTGGGAGGGGAGCCAGCCTCGAGGGGGCCGGCTCGACCACCGCCAGGGGCTCCCCGGCGGGCGGCGCAGGCCTGGTCCCCTGTGTCCTCGACGGGAGCCGCCAGGGTGCGGCGACCCGGGACGTGCGTCGCCTCCTGGCTTCGCGGGGCCGCCACCAGCGAGGGACGCGCGGGCCGCCGTGGGGCCGAGGACCTGGGCGCCACGGGCTTCTCGCCGCCAGCTGCTGTGGCCAGGTGGCCACGGGAATGGGTGGCAGTTGTGGCGTGGGGCCAGGGGCGCGTTTCCCACCCGCGATCGCTCCAGGCGGCCTAAGGATGCCAAGGTGTGGCCTAAACCGCTAGCTTTCCGCCTCTGGCATTTGGGGGCTCCTCCCAGCCAGCACCCAAAGCTTCCTGAACTTTCTCCGCAGTCAGCCTCTGCCTCCCCTCTTGTTTATTGTATCTTAAGAGCACCCCATGCCCAGCCCACTGTCTGCTGCCCTACCCACCCACTCGGTGTGCAGGGCGCCCGCCGGGTGTCGGAACCCGCTGGGGACTGCGTGGCGAGTGGACTCCAGGTCTGCGGCTCGCGGGCAGGTGGCACGAAGTCCAAGGTCAGGGAGGACGACAGGAGGGAGGGTGGCAAACATCAGTGAGGTGCTAGGACCTCTCCGAGCTCTCCCGGGCGGAAATGGACTCTGGAGATGTCAGGGCCACACCCCAGCGGTGGGAACCAGCCTGGGGCCCCGGCGCTGGGTGCAGAGGGTTGAAGTGACTGGGGCGGACAGCCGCGTAGGGTTGACTGAGGTTCCAAGGCTTTGAGCCCGGGGGTGGCGGAGTGGAGATCTGCTGGGAGAGAGAGAAATACCTTCCTCACAAACTCAAGGCAGTGAAGTCCTGGCGCATAAATGGCTTTTCACTTCTGGAATCGCGAGCCTCCCTTGCTACTGTGAACAAACCTTGAGGTTCCAAACAGCTGCAAATAATCAAGTAGGCACTAATTTCTGGGGAAAAGAAAAGGTGGAAGGTGAGGACAGAGCAGATTCTTTTTCGTTTCTTCCTTTAGCGCTTCTTCTGTCCTTTCCCCAGAAATCTGCTCTTCCTTAAGAAACTGATGGCTACTTGTAGGTATGCATGTGTGTGTATCTGTATGCAGGCAGGTATCTGAGGAGGGTCGCCCTCCCCACATGTCCCCTTGCCCAATGTTCTTGGCAGCTTGGGGGAGTCAGTTCAGGCTGCCCAGTTTGACTCTCGATGCAACAGGAAATTTAGTTGCACTTGAAATTAACCGTTTTCTAGAAGGGGATTTTTTTTTTTTTTTAATAGGATGTGTTCAGGTGTGAGGCGATCAGTGCCACGAATTCCTTCTCCTGTAAACGCTGTGATTCTTGCTGGAGACTCGCAGGCATCGCTGACCCGGAGGGCTGTCCGGAGTCCGGTCTCTATTAACTCTTCTTGGGCTTGGCCAGAGCGAAGGTTAACTACACTACTCTACCAAAAGGGCCTGTCATCAAAAAGAAGGAAGAAAAGAAGGGTGGAAGGGTATAAAGCACAGAATGAAGAAAGGAGGGGAGGAAGGGAGGAAGGAAGGCTCAGTGCATTCTAGTTGCAAGAATTGTAGAGCCAGCTCTACCCTCGCCTGGTTCCCCACCTCCACCCTCCCTGAGCAAGCAGGGTTTGCACTCAGAGAGACAAGAGTGCCATCCATCCACGCAGCACACTCCATGAGGACGAACTTTACAGAACAAGGAAACAGAGTGTAAGAAAGTATTCTCGTGTTTAACTGACCAGTTCACTTTAAAAGTATTTCTCCTAGGTATGCAACTGATTATTTTGTGAGGGAGTTGGAAGAACAAAAATCAACTGAACAAAAACCCAACTCATAGTTTACTTTTCATTTAAATAAAAGCAATTTTAGAATCTTGTCAGTAACCAAATTATAGCCATAAAACCTGAGTGAAGTGAGAAAATATATTCTGCAGGCTTCAAAGTTGGTGGCACTTGAATGGGTGATGATAGGATGGTCATGTGCAGGAAGGTGTGCGTACATGGGTGTGCAAATGTTCCTATGGTGTTAGAAGTTCCTGGGTGGATTAAAGGTTCATATACTCAAGCACCACATAGAAGCTGTCACTCACGTGTACATTCCGGCAGCCTGGCAGAAGGCAGTGCAAGAGAGAGTTTTGAATGAGCTCCTTGGAGTCGCTATTGTTAAAATACAAGCTGAAGCAACTTAGTAATGGTAAAGCTATTGTGGTTTGCAAAATCATAGAAAGACACTTCAAAGTAAAAACATCAGATTTCCAGTTTGGTAGCTTTGGCAGAGCATTTAAACAAAAGGTGAGCATCATTTGCATAATCTGTTTATTTAAAAATTCAGTAATATACTATTCTACTTTTTCTTTTTTTTTTTTTTTCACAACTTTTCAATGGATTGAAGAATTAAAGGAGAATGACCAGGGGTGATGGCATAAGGCAGCTCTCTCTGCCCATTTAAACAAGTCTGGTGTGGGTGATGCATGCTTTTAATATTAATATTAGACCGCAAGGCAGCTCCTGCTGAGAAAGTTCTAAAGACATCAAAAGCCATGTGGACACCAGTTCTTATTCAGAACTGGACAAAGTAAGAGATGATAGTCTAATTCTGTAATTTTTCTCTTTTTTAAGAGCCTCATAATGAAATCTATAAAATGACAGTCAATTGTTGGTCTGTTTTTAAAAAAGCATTATTCAAGTGAAATCAAGTGCCAGTCACTTAAATGTGAAGGTGTTAGGCAAATATCCAGATAAATTAATATTGTTAATTAGTCACATCAGTGTACTTCAAAAAAGTACAAGCTCAACAACACATGATTTATTTAATTTAATTTCTTTGAACCATAAACTTAAGGTGAATTTCAGAAGGAGAAATATAATTTAAGGTGTATTTTCTGTTTTATTAGTTTTTAGGGATTTTTTTGAAGATAAAAAAACCAGATTCAATATAAAGCATTCTGTTTGAGAGTAAGTAGATGGCCAAAGATAGCCACAATAGAAACCTCATGCATGAATTTAGAAAACATTTCATTAATTACATATCAACTTCATTTCTGCCCTTAAAAAACTTATTTCTTAAAATGTTGAAAGTGCATGTTAAAAATGAAGAAATTCTGTGCAAAATGAATAGGAAGATCCTCAATAGTATGTTTCGTTTCTTGGTCATAGAAAGTAATCACTTGAGAGTTTACAAAGTGAATTGTTTGAAGAAAATTTATGTCGGTATTTTTATTTTGAGTACTGGGTAGATCTATCCATTATAATTGATCGTAAATAAATTAAGCTTATCCAAGAGATTTCCACTTACTTGTCTATGGTAAATTGATTGAGATAATGTCACTTTAAATAGTTAAAGCAAAACTGCACACATTAAAGGAAGGGCATACTGACTTCAGTGACAAATGTCACACTGGGTATTTCATGACAGGACCACAACACATCACATGTCAAGGAGAAGAAAGTTTAAGAATTAGGGACCATCATGTCTTTGCTGAATGTATATTAATAACTTCCTCCAAAAGTTATGTTACAATTTTCCATTCGTGCTTTGTTGCTACATTACTCAGTGATTGAAAAGAAGCTGGTATTGTGAAATTTTAGCAGCAAAGGATTTTAAAAGTTATTTTTCTTCATGGTCACTTCTGAGAAAAAAAGATCATTGCTTATTTACTCATTGATTTTTTCATGTGATTTTGGTTAATTTAATAGCTTTTAAAATCATGTGCTACATCACAAAAATCTACATTGCATACAAACTGAAAACAAATTCAAAGGTATCAGAAGTTTTTTCAAGAAGTACAGTTCAATACACAGTTACTAAACAGCTACTGTTTCAAAACCCAGGTTCTATTAAAAACAAATATCTTAAACTCTTCTTCTTCCCTATCAAGGTTTTAAACTGCAGTAAGTATGAAAGTGGATGAATATTTCATATAAGAGCCTTTAACTGTCTTTTTCTATTTACCCTGGATATGCTTAAAAATTTTCTTTTATGCTTATGCACTTTAAAAAGCATTAGTCAGTATGCAAGAATTATCCACCGCCTTTTAAAAATCAGTGAATAAAAATTCTAATTATAGAAAAGAGGCGAGATATTTATTCTAAAGTTTCAGTAACAAAGTTTTCATAACAAACTAGAAGATACTCTATCCTTTGTAAATAAAAATAGGGCAGTTGTCGGATGTAGTTTATTTTTTTTAATTCATGTTTTGCCCTCATGTCATTGGTGCTAACATATTTGAGTTTTTATCTTCACTGTTATTAATGGAATAAATTTGTTACATATATATAAATATATTTATGTCTCAAATTTTCTTGTCTTTATAACTGAATACATTATTAAATTGAAAAATAATGTTCCCTTTTGTATCCAAATGTACATGTTCAAATAATAGTAAGGTCATGCTCACTAGATGTATTGTCCCCTAAAAATCAAGAATGTCATTACATAGTTTAACCAAAGTGAAAAAACTTCTTAGGATTTTGGAAATCCAATATCTTTGAAATACAGGCACGTTATTTTTCAAATTGAAATCTTAACTAGGTTTTATTTCATCTTAACTGTCTATGAAGATGGAACACTTCTGTTTTAGAGATAGTTTTTGAATTTTAAATGAAATTTTAACTAATACCATTGTAGGCTTTTTGAAGTGAAAGGAGATTTGAAGCAAACTTCCACAATAGCAGGCAAACGTAAGTGGTAGGGCATGGTGGCTTGCCTCAGTTTTTGCAGGATGCTATGGGAGTCTTTTAAAGCTTACAATATCGTACTTTTTGTCAAAGAGAGTACAAAATGAGGAAATAATGGGGGAGAGAAAGAGAAAGAGATTTCCCTCACTCTTTCCCATTAAAGCTCACTAAACAAAACAAAATAAAACAAAATGCAATTCCTAAATCCCCCAGAAGTCCCTTACCATGTTTGGGAGTTTCTGTGTAACTGTGGGTCCTGCCAAGCCTGTCAGGTGGTCAACTTTTTCAACTCTGCAGGCAATGGTTAGATTGTAGTTAGCAGCCCGAAGAGGAGGCTGACTATTGGAGCTTGGTTCCAGAGATCTACCACTGAGAGGTGAGCTTGTGAGAGCGACTGTTGAAAGTTAACCTCTCCTTTCCAAAGGAGAATTGCAGGGGCTGGACAGTTAGCACTGATATAACCAATTTTATTCTTTTCTAAGGCATTTCTAACTTTTATGATTTTCCCCCTCCTTCTTTCACTATCTGTCTTTGTGCCTCCAGGGCCAGTGAAAGAGCAGGGCAGATTCTAGATTGCTTTCAGAGTTTGCCTTCTCTGATGATGGATTACCATGTCAATTTAAACGGCATAGGATTAATTTGTTTCAATGATTTCTCTTTAGGCTGAATGCCAGCCGTTTTTCTATCTCTCCCCTTGCTCTTCACAACAACAACAACAACCAAAAAAGAAAAGGAAAACAAAAAAAGAAAGAAAAAAAGAAAAAAAAAAGGAAAGAAAGAAAAAAAAAGAAGAAAAGGCCTTCATTCCATATTCTAAGTTGGGAGACAGTAATGGAAATAGACAAGTTAGGTGTAATGTTGCAACACTGTTATAGGTTTGAGTGTTTTTATCTCTGCCTAAGAGGCTGAAACATACAGTCAGTCACATTAAAATGAAATTGGACTCAACATTTATTCAATAAATACTTGTCTTGTAGATAATCCAGTGCAGAGTGCTTTTGACACATAAGGACTTAATTTGTCTTGGATAACAAGTTATTAATATGGCACATTTAAACCTGCCACCTACAATAAGGTTATTGAAATCTACAGAAACTCAAATAATCATTGTGAAAAGTAGTTTGTGTGAGGGAGGGAGGCATTTTTGACAATGCGCATGTTTTTCGTACATATACACACACACTAGTAACACGGAGACATGTAGGCCTGTGCATACACACACATACATACACATCACACGTGCACATAGATCTTCAGACCTCATATGGCAAAAAACTCAGGAAAGTTAAAAAAATTCCATGCATTATGCAGATGCATTTAACCTTCCCAAAGTAAGAATGTGCCAGGTAGTTTTTCCTTTTGCAAGATTTCTGATGTGCACAAAATTCAAATTCACTTTCTTTGCAGTACCGGACCTCTTATAAAATTGAACGTGGCACCAAAAAACACTTAGGTATAATCCAAATCAAACACGCTCTCCACATTTTTCACCTGTGCTAAACTTGTATACAGCTAGAGCAAGAATGCTGCTGGTGAAGGAAAAGGCAATTTGCTTAAAATAATTGATTTTTAAAAAATTATTTTATTTTCTTTTTTAAAGGGAGGGCCACCAGAAAGATGAGAGATTTCATACTCTGGAGCCAACCATGTTGGACAAACATAGCCCTGGCTTCTTTTCGCTACCCTATTCTCCTAAGTGCTCTTCCTTTTTCCAGCACCGTTACACTAAAATTTAACATCATAGTTCAGACTAAAAGAATGCATTTGGAATGTGAATAGAAATGGACTTGATATCCTTTACCTCTTTCTCGCTTTCTCAATACACAGGCAGGCTTTATTTGTGTAGGTTCTACTTTCTAAGGTCATACACAATCGGGCCAATCAATGACTGTCAGAAGTGGAATCTACACAATTTTAATTTGTAAAAAATTTGTTGGTTGCTAACCTTGAGGGAGATTGTGCATCTCTAAGAAACCAAATCCTTGAGAGCTCTCCTGGGGAAACGATGTTACACATGAGCAGAAAATCCAGGCAAGAAAGGCTAATTGAATGAAGAGAGAGAATTAGGTTAAAAAATAGAGTACAATCTAGTATCACATTTTCACTGGTGTAACTTGAAATGAAGGTGTCTTCAAGTCACCAGCGATGCCAGAGTGTTTAGATGTTGGGCACAGATGGGAACACCTATTGAAATGTGTCTGAAGAAGATTAATAGGGCTTGTCACTGTTGGGAAAGCACTGCTTCGCTGTAAATTTCTACCAGCACAAGATGAATTACCGATGAATGCTCACTTATCAACCCCATCACTATCGTTCGACACTAAATCAAATTGAGAAGTTATCTGCAATCAGAAAATTTCTTTTTAAAATAGACATACACCTTTAGGCCCCAACTCTTTAATAATCCCACTCACAAAACAATTCTCCATCCCATGATGCTTTTTTAGCGTAAATGAAATTGTATCTCCATAATATATGTTTTTAAATTCACGTACAATGGACAGCTGGTCAAAGAGTAAAGTTTGACAGTATCTTGAGGAAGGGTATGAACGCTTCTTGAAAGTCATCATTTAATAGCTCATAAAATGTGCACTTTTTACAGTTAGATTTTTCTGTTCTTCACTGGGAAAGCAAGAGAATTTTCTGGTTCTATCCTTTTGACCCAATAGTCACCTAATGCTGTGGTGAGATAAAATTATGAGAATTGTAAGTGTAGAATGGTAGAACAGGATTAAATAGGTGTCAGTAACAACTGAGGGCATGCTTTTTTATGATTTAGTGATACTTTGAGTATCTCATTTTGGGGAAATAGGGTTCTGGGATCAAATCCAGAACCTCAATTATTTTAGGCCTACAGTTTATGACTGAGCTGCACTCCTAGCCTGCTTGGTATCTATTTTTAAATTAATTTATTTGAGAAGCAAAAGAAAGCCATTATCTCTTTTTATTATCCGTTCACCAATCTAAGCATCCAGAGGCTTTCTAAACTAGGAATAATAATATTTTGAAAAAAAATCAACTCTTCTATTTGTATAGTGCTCTCCCTATTTAAAAAGTGCTCTCAAGATGTGCAGGATTTATTTGCTTTCTACAGAAATTTTGGCCAGGCAGATATTTTGAATTCCCATTTTGCTGGTTAATAAACTGAGGCTGAAAGTGTCTGGAGTCAGAGAGCTAATGGAAGGGCAGTTAGAATTTGAAACTCTGTCCTTCAGAATTTTTTTCATTCCAGGTCATTCTGTAAATGGATGATAATGATGATTGCAACTAATATTTACTATGAGTTATGATGAGCATTTACATGTTATTTTATGTAAGCTCTATATTACTTTCCTGGATGATACTATTTTTTTCCATTATCTAAGAAAAAAATGAAAAGGAAACAAGACGAGGCTTAGGAAGCTTAGAGGCTTGCCTAAATTTCACATTGCTAGGAAGTTGGGGACATGTTATTCTAATCCAGGAAGTCTGAATTCAAAGCCTATCCTGTTACTGTTTCCAACTGCAAGGAGCCTTGACTTGTACTAAGTGGCCACAAGTAATCTCATTTGTTTTCAGAATATAAAAATTTGTCGAACTCTCAGGCAGCATGTAGTGGTAGACTATGCCCTGGTTTAGAGATAAGGAGACATAGGTTGATATATTACTTAATTTTTGCGGTGCTGGGAATTGAATTTAGGGTTTCAGTCATCTAGGCATGTGTTGTGCCCCTCACGTATGCCTCTATCCTCAAGAGTTGGGTCTAAATTTTGGCTTTCTTAGTTTCTAAATCAGGAATCTCAACCTCGCTGGCCTTTATTCTCCTCATCTCTGAACTAGGATAGTTGGGCCAAATGAACTTTGCTCTTGGGTACTTTTCTCATTCATGATCCCCAAGAAGAAAAGAGAGGAACAGAGACACAATAAGCATCTCTGCTGAAACAAGTGACAGTCAGAGTTAGGGGAGAAGGCATGGTTCCCTTTTCTAGGAGACTGGCATTGAGGACACTTTGCAGAAGAAAGCTCCATTTTCTTTCTCTTGCTTCCAGAGAGCACTGAATTCACTTGTCTCTTAATATCCCCTTAATGGAGATACCCCCTTAATGGGGATGGGTTCCAGCATCCCCATCAGATACCAGAATCCAAGGCTGCTCAAGTCCCTTACGTAAAACACCATAGCATTTTCATTATCCTGGGTACGTTCGGGTAGACCTTAAATCATCTCTAGATTACTCATGGTACCTCATGCAATGTAAGCACCATGTAAATAGTTGTACTGTATTGTTTAAGGAATAACTACAGGCAAATTGCATGTGTTCAATATAGAGCCAATTTTAAAAATACATACATATATATGTATGTATGTATTTTCAACCATCAGTTTGTTAAACTTGCTGATAGAGGTCTGGCTGTACTAGAAACTAGAGGGTTCTCAAGAAAAGAAAATCTTTACCTCATTTTCTAGATAAAAGCAAGAAGATAAAACAGTGAACTGTAGAGATTAGAGAACTTAGGGTTATCCAATTAACTTGCAATACAGTTGAAACTGAACCCTTTATTATTCATACCCAAACTAGGAATCCTCACTCCCTTCCCCCTTAAAAGACCTCCCCTATACCATGTTCCTTGTTCAACAAAAATACACATGAAATCATCTGGTCATGTTCCTATTATACTATTTATCTGTTTTATAATGTGGTACCCTGTATGGGTTATTATTGATAGTAGTATGAAATTTTCCTAAATCTCTCTTACAGTAATTTTTCTTAAAACCTATGTAGCTAACCAGCCAAATAGTCAAAGCCACAATGAAAATCACACCACAACATGAACATGCTGTAGTATCTATTAGGTAACTATCATATGCCAATCTATTTTTATTATAACCTCTTCTGCTGCTTCCATAACCAAAATTACTAGATTTATATTCCCTAATCATTTCTCAATGAAAAAAATCTGTTTTTTTGTTTTGTTTTGTTCTGTTTTTTTTTTTTTTTTAATCTTCCTTTTTCCTGTCTCAAATCATCCTTCCATATACATTGCTGGCTTTGGGAACCCCGTCTGGGTTTAATCAGAAGTTGCAAGACAAAATGTGCATTATTAAGAAATATAAATATTTTCAGAAGCAATCAAAGGGATGAAAGATTGATTCAGCATGTAGATTGGACCTAATTCGAAGCAGCTTTGTTCTAATGAGAGCTACTGGGATACAAAGTCAGGCGTTGTCGGGGCCACCAGTTAGAAATTCCAATGCATTGGAGTAACCTGTCAAGATTTCTCTTTCTAGATATACTGAAGCATTTTTTTTGCAAGGTACAGTTCCCAGTCTTTGGGTTAAACCACCTTCCTTGTCACCCTTAGGGACTTGTAAGAGTCATCTTTGAGAAATTATGACTAATTCCTCCTTCCCTTTGTAGTTTAGATCAGCAAGTACCTCCTTTTTCACAACTCGGAAGTTGGCTTAGCATTAAATTTCATAAGAACATTTTGGCCTGGAGGCATCTGTATTACAATTTCTTTCTTGGCTTAATAAAAGGTATCACATTATCTACCTGGTCAATCTCTATTGGCTTTCAAAATAAAGACATGGAAAAACCTAATAAGCCTCATTAGGATATTTGCTTTAAAAACAACAGGCTGCCTCATTTAGCATGTTGCTTTGAAATGTCCCAGTAGAGCTGGGTGGTCATCACTTGAATACAGGTACTGCTAATTTGGGATCTTTGTTAGTCTGGTAGCTCTGAAAAAAAAAAAGTGCCTAATACGTAGGTGGAATTTTAAGACACAAAGGATCAAGCCCTGGTGGTTGTATTTTGTTTTTTTCTTTCTTTTTTTTTTCCTTTTGTCCACATGGGCATATGTGTGAGAGATGGCTTGATATTCTTGATATGGTTCATCCATCTACAGCTGGATTTCCAAATAGGACTGAAAATGTCTTTAAAATCAACACAACTCAGGGAGCCTGAGAGAACAAGTTTTCCTTTGTTGCAGGGTATAGTATTATTTGCTGTAGGTTTTTTGATATACATTCTAAATTAGGCCTGCAAAGGCATGCTTCATCTTTAATTCATCACTCTCAGCTGAAAGAGATTAGCAATGTCTAGCACGCACCCCTCGTATGGTGCTGACCTCATCAAGTATGGCCTGAAATTAATTAGCCTCATTCATTCCAAATGGAAAAGGATAAAGAAGCAGCATTTTAGAGATGACCATCACAAATTGTATGCAGCATATTTAAAAGGCCCCTATTTTCAAACCATATAGATTAAAATTCTTTCTAGGGCTTACAATATGCCTGAGTTATCAAGAATCCAGAGCAAAGCTCGGTCAGGTTTAGTGTATGTGCGTTTGTGTGTGCGTGCATATGTATCTGTGTGTGGATAGTTGTATGTTGCTTGAGTGTTAGTGCCTTTGTGTACATGTGTTGGTATTTAGCTGGCTTGTTCTCTAGGATGACCTCTCAATTACTTGACCAGCAGAAATCTGATGTTTAATATTGTTTTAAATGGTGCAATAACAGAATATATTATGTGGACTTTTTCTGTTATTGTTGTTATCATTAACCAGGATGTGCCATTACAAACGTGCTGCTATTTTTCAGTAAGATGCCTCTAATTTGTAAACAGAAATGCTTCCTAGAGAAATGCTCAACTTTTCTATTTTGAGTTATTTTTGAAATTTTCTATATTTTCCCCCAGTCTCTACCATTTGATCATGTTTTAAAATATGATTGAGGACTAAGTTAGATTACGGAATCTTTTAAACTTGCCATCTTGCTAACATTAGCTGATTTTTCCCTTTTGGGAATTGACCGAGAGAGGCCAAATTTTTGAATATCAAAACTGCTTTCTTTTTGAGCCAAAAACATCTTCACGGAGGTTCTTTGGGATTCTCAAAGATGTCGTAAAGTTTATTTTTATGAACAGTAGTTTGGGGACTACAAATTGGAAGAAGTATTATTTTTTGTGTTTTCAGGTTTTAATTCTTAAAATAATTTGAAATGTGGTCAGTCACCAGAAAGTTATCAGGAGTATTTTGGGGGAATTTCATAGAGTGTGCATTTCTCAATGAAAAATAATTATCCTAGAAAAAATATTTTATTTAAATGAGATTTTTTTTTAGTTAGATTAATAAAATAGATGTTCAATGAAATGTAAAGGGAAACCTTCCATTTTAACTTTGGAGTGAAATAATGCAATTTTAGGCAAATAATCTTTACAGAGCTCATTGATATTATAAGCTTCATAGATGTTACTTAAGATTATTTTGTCTTATAATAACACAGACGCTGGCTACATGTTTCTCATATCTCTGCAAACATGAGATTTAGAAATTTTTCTAATCTTCTCTGCTAGAAGGCCCTTTTATCTAATGGACATATATCATTTATATGTACAAGATCATCAATCAGGAACTGTGAACCTATCATTTTGATATAAAAGATCTATCCTTAAATCTTCCCAGACCTCTAGCATATAATTTGGGGGAATTAGCTAGCTTAAAGTCTAGGCTTCTGACTTCTGGAGGATAAAACGCAAAAATGGAGAAAGCTTAAATTATACAAATTTGATTTTAAAGTCAGTTTAACTCAGCCAGAGATGGAAGATGATGCGATGCAGGTCTTTAAATGTTAACAGAAATAGATAATTTTGCTAATCATTATCTAATCAATTTGAGATGTCATCTGGTAGAATGGGGGAATATTCTGCAAAAACAGCTTATTCATTAAAGCACATGTTACAAAAAATGTATTTTTCTAATAATAAATATGAAGTTACATTCATTATTAAGATAAAGAAATGCACGTGTTTCACAGTACTATATTTTTTTCTCACAGACCAAACAGCATGTCTGAATTTTTACTTAATATTTTTATCATAGAGATAAAAATGGGAGAAGCACTGTAAATATAAGAATGGGGCTGTATGAAATTTGAGTTCATTCAAATGGCAAACTCAAGGTAAAATTCAGAGGAATGTACCAAACTTCATTTGGTATCCACCTGAGACGATAAATCTTCCAATGACATTTGGAAGTAGAAAGGCGATTCAGCTAAAATTCAGAGCAGCTTTTTTTCTAAACTTAATCTAAATTCACTAACTTTGGAGTAAACTCTAGTTTTGTTTTGGGTTGATAATAAAACTTTCACCCCACTTTAGCTAATGAGCTATAGATGATGCATTAGGGCAAAGAGAACTGATATTTTTCAAATTGTTATTTAATTTTACATTTGTCATCATGTTCTGTGATGAACAATACACAAGGCCAATCTTCAATGATATACATGAAAAGACAGTCTCATATCAAACAGAGAAAGGAGATGGACAGTTTCTGACTTGTTAAATACATGTAAGATTTTTTTTTAAAAGGAGAACATGAAAGAAATATTAACTAATATTTCAAGGGTGCTTATGACATAAGGGAGGTGTTCTAAGCACTTTACCCACATTGACTCACTTTAGTTTACTGTAATGGTACTGAGCAAACACTGTCATTTCCATTCTGCAACTGAAAAAGATAAAGGACCGGGAAAGTTCATGATTTTCCCAAGGTTGCACTGCTTGTAAAAGTGATCAGAATGCCAGGATGTCATGCTTAGGGTTCTTTGTACTTTCGTCCAGTGATATGCTGACTGTCTAGAGAAGATACAATTACAGTGTTGTTTGGAAAACAAACTTCTATCGATGACAAACAGGAGGGATACATTACCATTTTTTGACGACCGAGGACACTGATAACTTTACTGGACGAAGTCAAGGTGGAGAAAGCTCATTCCTATCCAATCTTTTAATCGCAGATTTAGGAAAGGCGTTAGTTTCCTAAATTTTCTGTACATCCTTGTTGTGCTTCCACTATGAAAATCTTGCATGTAGGATGCTTAGTAGGATACACATTTATATGAGAGACAGACAGACAGACAGACAGAGGCTTAAGGAGAAAACCTGAGTGGAATTTAAAGAAACAAATGGCAAGGGAAGAGAGACTGACTTGAAATGGAAGATCAAAACAACTAGGTGGAATTTGACTAAGCAGTATTTAACAGAGAACTTGATTGCATTCTAGAGGTATTTGGAGGAAAAATGAGGGCTTAAAAAAGTTACTAGAGAGGTTGGAGAGAAGTATAAAGGGAGGTCGAAGAGAAAAACAAATTAAAGGAACTTTAAGATTTTGTCTTTGTCTTGAAAGGCCCACAAAAAAACTGCATTTTGTTAAAATACTGAAGTCCAAGTCAGAGGTATTACAGGGAAATCAAATTTCATTTCCAGCCTTGTATAGGTTGAAGCAGAAAAATAGTCTAAAAGTACAATTGAAAAATACTTTGCATAATATGTTAATATTTGTAATGCCTTCTTATCCTTTATATTATTGGTCTCATTTAATCCTTATGATAATTTGCAAGGTATATATGATTAATTGTGCTTTATAGATACCAAAACAAGACTCGGAGAAGTTATGTAACCTGCCCAAATCAGATAACCTGAAGTCCGCTCCAGGCCTCCTCTTCTCCCAGAATATCACAGTCTTCTCTTCTCTGGTGTCTCCACATTTTTTGCTCAGAAGATGATGTCACGAAATAAGTGCCCTTGGGCCAAATTCCTTGTGCCGTGTTACCGAGCAGGATCGTAGCAATCAGAACAATTATGCTGGAATGAGATGCAGCCCCGCTTGTGAAATCTGGCTGACATCCTCTAGGAGGTGGCCCAGTCTGCTCAGCTTGTTCTGAAACTGTGTGCGTGTTGATTAAACACACAGCAGTCAGCTTGGCTGTGGGATGAAATGAGGGATGCTGAACAGAAGAAAAAGGAGTGAACTCTCCAAGGAGGACCTGAGCCTCCATGTCTCCAGGCCCCCGAGTAATATCACCTGGCTGTTTATAGGAATCTTAGTGCTGATGAAAGAGTGAATTAACACTCCAAACTGCTCCTGCCAAAAGAGAAAAGTTCCAGATTCTTTAAAAAGTATGTAAAGCATCGATCTGTAAAGTGGCAACAGCATTTGGGACCAATTACGCAGATTAAGAGGCAACAATGGTCTGTTTACACTTTGTAGCCCAGAGCCCCTTTGGCTCTGGTCCACAAGCTGAAGATTGTAAATTACAGGAATTTCAGCCTAACACTGACTTCTCTTTTGACCTGTGTCTGAGCACAGAGAAAAGCAGGTAGAACAGTCCTGTTGTGACTTGCCTGAAAATTCCAATGGAGAGGGAACTGAATATGGCCTTCCTGGTAAGCGCTTACCTACACAGATCCCCTGCATGAAGGCAGGGGTTTTGTCTCTTGGAGGAGACTCTAACCGATCGTATGATGTGTCAGGCTGTAGTTTCACAGTGTGCCACTCTGCAAAAATGATTTTTGGGAAAGAAGTTAGGAAGTAAATGTTTCCTGCCTTTTATGTTTCATCACCACAGCATTTCAGTTTAACTCCACCTTCTAATGCAGTATGGATTTACCAAAACAAATGACAGATAGTGAAGTTATTACCAGAACTATGCTACTGACAACAATTAGGCATAAATGGTGGCAAATACAGATGTTGGGGCAAAATGGAGACATCTAGAACATGTGGCCAAAACTCAGAAGTTGACAGAGGTTTGAATTGCAGGGGACTGCTACCCAAATTTCTCCCTCTATGTAGGAAGAACAACCTTCCCTTTCCATAACCCAGATAATTTCGGACCTTTTTAAAGATGCTTGCCTTTCCCTTAACATAATCCTAACGTTCAGGGCTTGACCTTGCCAGGGGAGAAATAGCCACAGAAGTCAAGAAGCAAGAAGAAATAGGAAGGATCCATTCCTGAAGAGGAGGCTGCCAAACGCAGCAGTATTGAAATGACAAGCCATTATTTTATCAAGAGTCGTAGTCCATGTGTTAAGAGTTTAAAAAACTTAACCACACTACATTCCCCCATTAGACCATCAAATGGGGAATAACTGCAGTCAGGAATCAAGCTCTTCTTTGTCAGGTTTGGTCAGCAGAACAACCATTTAGGTGAAAATGGGTTGAAGCCTGCTGAGGCGGAGTTTTGTGGGAATCTGAGTTGGAAATCACCTTTATCGAGTCTTCTGGCCCGGCCTTAATACAGGGCTTTCGTCTCAGGCAACTCAGAGAGGACTGGTCTGGATCCTTCACATGGCAACATATTTTTCTGATAAAAGCTGGTTAAAAGAAAAAAAAAAAAAAAAAAAGGAAAACACAACCTTATTCAACTTTGGATCTTTCTGACTTTAGTTTATCTCAACAATTTATCATTTTCTGCAGTGTCAGAGCTTCCCTACACTTACAATTAAATCACAAATTAACTTAGAAATGATAGTAAGCGCTCAGGTAAATGACATAGTGGTCACTGGGGACCAGGCCAATTTTCTAGAATAAGGTTAGGACTAGGTTGCTCTGTAACAACACTAAGGTTGGTTGGGTAGAGGGAAGGATTCAAGTGTGAGCTGGAATATCGATGTGAGAGGAGAGACAGCTGTATCTCTAGTTCTGGCTGGTTACTTGGCACCTTGGTACTTTTTCACTAAGCAGAAATAATGTGCTTTTATGTTTGTTTGTTTGTTTGTTTTTTAATTCAAAGCTCCATATAGAATCAAGAAAGTATAGAATCCTGCCCCACAAACAAGGTTGAGGGGCATTGTTTCTATTTCCTGCTAAACCTTGAGTTCTGGAGATAACAGACAGTCAAGCAGATGAAGATCGTAAGATTTCAGGAGTCGCAAGTTCAAGGCAGGTACCACAAATGTGTGGAGGTCTGGGAGAAAGTGATGAGTGGGGCCAGAGCCACCTAGAGAAATGGAGGGGAAGGCCTCATTCTCCCCAGGTTGCTGCTGCATGAGAGCTTTGTATATAGACAGTCTTCTTCCTTTTACGACAGCACAAATCCTTATCTTCAGGTCATTTATCCATTGGGTTAGATTTTCTCCTCGAAACAGTAAAACCGAGTATCATCCATTTCCCCCAATGATAGACTAGCTAGTACTTGAAGATAACTGTCACACCCCTCAATCCCTTGCTTTTCTTTTACAGGCTGCATTTCTCAGTTCTCCATGTGACACAGACTCAGTAGCTTTGCTCAGGTGGCCTTGGTTTGCCCCAGAGAATCTCTGGAAACCTCTCAAAACAAGTAAAATACTCAGGAGTTCCAGCCGACCAGTGCTGACTGTGTCTGCCCTCTGTATTGTGTCACCAGTGGTAAACAGAACCCTTCATCAGGAAGAGTCGCCTTATGCTGCAGTCAGATCTCAATCCTACGCAGCTTGTAGGGGGGATTTAATGCATTTAAGAACGTCTCATGTTTATCCCCATTAAATTTCATTTTGCTTTGGCTTTTTGGTGGTTGTTAAAATCTCTCTCTCTCATCTTTTGTTACTTTGCAAATTGACTAACATTTTAAAAACTAGTTTTGCCAAGTGATTAAACTAAGTTTTGCTGATATCAGGGTTTCTAGAGTATCTGGGGTCTTCAGTGTCCTTAGCGATGATGTTGAAATTAGTTTCGTATTTATTTCTTCAATGACAATTAGTGACAATTAATAGAGGGGGTGTCTGGAATGAGTTTGCTTGGGTTTAAAATGCTAGGTCTGCCACTATACCCAGTGTATGGCATTGGGGATGTGAATTTATTTGTACCTCAGTTTCTTCATCTGTATAATGGAGATAATCATGAACCTATCAGATTTGATTGTTCTTGCAATTAAGTGAATCAATATACTTAAAGCATTTAGGCTAATGTCTAGCATATAATATTCATTATTTTGGGGATGATCTTGTTTAAATCTGTATCTGTAGATTCAGGAATATATCTGGTACTAATACGTTGAGAATATGGGTAAGCAAGTTTACACATTGCTGTAGACACTGAATATAAGCCGATGGAATAACCAGTGCTATGGTTTCTAATGCTAACAGATTGTCATTATTATTACATTAGTAATATTGACCATGAAAACAGAGGGTATGCATTTAACCTCAGACCATCTCCGTAGTGGTTGTTTACTGGTAATCTTTCTATGAACAGTAGTAATATCAGTACCTTTACTGAGGTAAATCTATCATAGCCTTCGTTTAGTATGAAGAATCAGAAAATCCACACACCCAAGTCCAATCTGAGTTCAGAAGGAGATAATAAATATATTCTGTCTAGTTTGTGTTTGCCCGAGCCTTGGAATTTGTGTATTTGGGTTGTAAAAAGGAACTTACCAAGCATGCTGGTGTTTCTTAGTCAGATCTTCAAGATTTCTAGGTCATGGGCAGATTCATTCAAAAATATATGCTAAACAATATAAAAGTTTAAACGTCATTCACTACGTGAAATTCTCCACATCTCCCTACTTTTCCATTGATGCCACCAATGAAGCTGTGTACGTCAGGGCGGGTCTTGACTCAAGCGCACAGCACAGTCACGTTCCCCTTGGTTCAGCTTCAGGAAGTTCAATTAACTTCTCATTGTGTTGAGAATGTAAATCTTTCGAAAATACCTTTTGCAGTCAATTCTCTTTGAACTTCCGTCTATGCTAATTTTGAAACATTCGATATGTTCCTTCTGTAGTAGTACAGTTGAGCTCAAAGACTAAAATTTGCCAGTATGCTCTCCTTTGTATGTATTCAATAGGTATCCCCAAAGCAATTACCAACTGCACGACTTGTGGGAGGAGCCATTCCGGAGGAGCAGGGGGAGCGGGTAACACGATACATGGCTGTTGTGTGTGTAATGTGCTAAAACTTTTGACAGCAACCATCTGAAAGGGGTGTAGCAAGTCATTTGAAATTTGTACACAGACTGCCCTACCCATTACACATCGCCCATATCATACCCATAATCTCCCAAGGCAGATATGCTATTACACTCGGCGGGGCAAGCGCTGCACGGCTTATATACACACAACTCCCACTGACTGGGCCATGGAGACACTTCAATAGCAGTTATCAGCAGCATAAATTTAGCCTGGTACAGTCACAGCCACAGCAGGGCAGCTAAACAGAGAGACCTGGCTGTGTGTTAAAAAGGCTGAAGAAGAACAAAAAAGCTGCCAGTTTTCATAAGAATCCTATCCCTAGAGCATTAAGAACTGTAGCTTGATACTCACCACACTCTTTATACCTGTCCCACAACCTGCGGTCTCCTGGCTGGGACTTGGAAGCAGCTAAAACAGATTGAGCATTACAAAGAAAGGTCCCCCTAGATGATCTTTAAAACATTTTTCTTATTTATCAGAAGTGAAAGGAACACCGTGGAGCCGATCACCTTCTCTAAATATAGCAAATTTAAAATACATAAAATCAGGGCACAAGGTGCTTGACTTCTGAAAGTCACAGATTTCTCTGGTTTGCATCCTGTGTTGTCACAGGTATTGAAATGCACAGCCGATATACTGTCATGTTAACATGATCATTGCTGTGTTAGACTCTTCATAGCGTTTTCCAGCATGCACTTTAAAGGAATTCTTTGGGAAGTCTTTTTGGGCCTGTAGGTTATTCCCAAATCAATTCTAACGTGTTAACTGACCCAGAGTCCTTGTTGCAATAAACATCGAGATGTAGTCCCCAGCCCTGGAGTCGCAGCCATTGGCACTGTAAGCAAAGAAGCCTGTTTATTCAGAATCCTTGAAAGTAGAGACTTGGCAAGCAGAATCTGGGTTTGAATCCTGGCTTTGTGCTAAAGAAATCCTGTGTGTTGGGGAAGCTGTGTAACGTCTGTAAGCCCCATTTTTCTCATCTGTGTTTTGTGCTTGGCAATAACGTGCTCACAGGGACGCTGCGAGAGTATCAGGCAGCGGTAGGTAGCACACACACGCGTCAGCGAACGCGCGCCGCTGTCGCACTGCATGGCAGTTTGTGGGCGCTCCGTAGAGCTGTTCTCCTCTCCTCACCAGTCCCTAATAGGTTAATGCTCATGCAAACCTGTGAATGTCAGTAAAAATATTGCCTTTAAAATAACTGAATTAAATATTATCCCCTGACTAACAAATGAACGTACATTTAACAGAGTACATTTAAAGCTCCACTCAAATTTTGATTGTTGATACAGGACAGACGAGAATGATATATTCAAATGGAAACTGAAAAGCAAGGAGTCAAGTTAGATATTCAATCAAGCCTGATTAATGGCTATTTCAGTGGAGATTTTAGCCGAATTTTGGATCTGTGCCTCCCTTTTATGTCCAGAGGTGATGGGCGACCATTAAGAAGCTGAGTACAAGCTGGGCGTGGTGGCGCACGCCTTTAATCCCAGCACTCGGGAGGCTGAGGTAGGTGGAGCGTTGTGAGTTCGAGGCCGGCTTGGGCTACAACGTGACGCAAGATGGTCTGAGCTACATAGTGTGACCCTGTCTCAAAAAACTAGGGCCAGAAGTTTGGCTCAGTGGCTTAAGTACCTGTCTGGCAGGTGTGAGGTTGTGGGTTCAATCCCCAGTGCCACCAAAAATAAATAAATAAATAAATAAAAAATAAAAAAATTAAAAAAAGAAGAAGAAGCTGAATACAGGGCGGCTGGGAGTGTAGCTCAGTGATAGAGCACTTACCTAGCATATGTGAAGCCCTGAGTTTATCCCCAGCACCACAAAAACAAAACAAAGCAAGAAGCTGAATGCATAATTCCTTCAAAGTTCATGTAGAATTTCTTTCTCAGTTTGAGAAGGACCAAAAGTCAGGACCAATTCTTCTAATGCTATCAAGCTAGTACGTTTCATGATAAGGAGTTTAGGTGTTGAAAACTATCTTACTACTAAATAAATTTAGACTTCATGTCATTTTCTCCCTCTCTCTCTCTCTCTCAGCAATTTATGATATAAGATTCCCAATTTGTTTAAGTACCACACATTAATCGATTGTGCCCCTGGAGCTCCCTAAGATCCCCAATTTGATGTCGGATTAATCATGTGTTAAAAAGTTACATTACTCTAAAAGACTTCCAGTCATTCCTAAAAGGTAGTCTAGGTTACATTTAAGAAATAATGTGTTCTCCAATATGAAAAAGTGCAATAGGTTAATTTGAAAAGTATGAATAATTCCGCACGGAATCATGTGTTTCTTTTTATGTATTTTCCCATATGAAAATGTTGCTTTATCACTGTTAAATAAATACCCGTTGGTCCATGTAATTCCCCAAGAGCTCAGTTTAAAGATGCGATGTTGTTTTTTTTTTTTAAAGAAAGTAAGAAGCGAAGTTTAATAAACTTGGAAAGAGCACACACGGGTTTTTTTTTTTCCTTCCGTGTTAGTGAGGTATACACTTTTCAGTGAACAAAGTAATTTTCTTTGATTTGAAGTTGCAGTTAGAAAATGTAAATTAAAAAATTTGAAGACATTTTGAATAAAATTCAGGGGCCTTGCAGAATGTGAGTGAGGGAACTTGGTGATGGTAATGGAGTCATTTCTATTTGTGTCATAAACTCAGCAAAAACAAAACAGGCTTACTTTGAACATAACTTTAGGTGGTAAGTCAAACTCCAAGTAGGAAATAAAGTTGATACGTATATATCCAAATATGAATATCCATGAACTCTTATAGTATTCAAGCATAAAATTTTACATGTGATAAACACTTGTTCTTTTTAAGAATAAAGCTAACAGAAAAACAATAAAATCAAAATTTACTTTCTGCTTCTCAACCACACAGCTTTCATTGTAGGACTGGGCTCTCAAGGTCTGGCTGATATTGTGGTCAGGGAATCTCTTCTAACAGGAATGCTCTTTAAAAATAAAGTACTTCCTCTAGCAGTCCCTATTTTGTCTCCATTTTGCTTACCCCTGCACCCTCCTGTGACTGTCAGATCATAGTATCGCATCAGCTGCATCAAATTGATTTAGGACAGTGAGCTTTTCCCCCCAAATTAAATTCCCCGTGAACACTGAACAAGACCCACCACCACATTCAAAAAGTGTTATGGGAAAAGTGCCAGAAGTTGAGTTAAAAATGAAGGCCGAATCCTTTAGATCAGAGAGGCGGGGGGAAAGGGTCAGACAGAAAGAGAAGCGAAAGGAAAAGCAGGGCAGGAGGAGAGGCACGAAGGAGAGGAGGGAACGAAATTAGAACAAGAGGCGATGTTTATTAATAACCTTACTGACCCACAGGCCCCTGACACAAAGTACATTAAGGATTCTTGGGACACTCAGGTCTGTCACTCAGAGGAGAAGCAAATAAAATAGTGTTGGAAGCTGCAGCCTTTCTGAGAACAGATAAAAAAAAGGTGGGGGGGGGAATAAAAGGTAGAATAAGGTGAAGGCATCTATTCACAAGCTTAAGAAGGCTGTGGCCTGGGCTTCTCTTTCCTCCCCTGGCAGCATCCTCTCCACACAATCCACCTTCTGCTGACACACTTCTAGCAAACTAGGATTTAAACACACAGGAAAAATACTGTTCTCTTGGTTGCAAAAAGCTTAAACTTTCACGGTGGAACATTTGGGAATGGTGAACAAGCAGGGCGAGGTGAATGAAAATGCACTGTGATCCCATCTCTGAAAACTGTCCTTGCTGGCACTTCGATATCCATTACCTAATCTTTGCCTTCAGTTTTTCTTCCCACTCATATTTGTGTATGTGAAAAGTAAAACTGAGGCCCTGCTGTGGTCCACTGTTTTGTAAGCTACTGTTCCCATTTGACAAGACAGCAGAACTATCTGACTCATTGTTAAAACCATTTGGAATTTATGTCAAAACTGCATATTCCCATATACAGGAACTGTGATTCCTTTGACCTGTTATTAGATAGTTGTTTTACTTGTAGCTCTTTGCTTTTATGAAACCTTTCTGTGTCTCTGTATTTCCTCTGGATAAATTGCAATAAATGAAAACTCCCAGTCACAGCCTTTATTTTATTTTATATTTGGTACATTTGCAGAGTTGCCCTGTAAAATATTTATTTATGCCAATTGATATTCCCACTCACAGTGAATGAGAATGCAGATTTCACAAAATAATATTAACTCTTTTCAAAATAAGAAACTTGGTATCCTACTGTGCTTTATATTCTTTTGATTATTTATGATGTGATCTTTCTTCACCTTTCTTGATAATGTGTCTTGTTTTGTATATATGTGATTTACATACTTATTTTTAGTTTCACTTATTTAGCTTTTGCCTGTGGTTTTATGAAGATATCTGCTGATTATCCTATTAAATTATAAAGTTTCATGTATCTCAAGTTTATTAACTCTTTCACTGTCACATTTTGCCAATACTCCTATTTTGTCATTTGGATTTTAGTTGCCAATGCATTCATGTGTGTGTTTATGAATATAAGTATATAAATATTTTTCTTTATTCTTTCTTCTGCTTTTATGCTGAGAAAAGTTTTGAACATTCCAGGGTGAGATAAACATTAAGCTATATTTTCTACTAGTGATTTTTGACTCTTCATTTTTATTTTTTTGGTACTAGGGATTGAACTTGTAACCTTGTTCTTGTCTGGCTTGTGCCACTGAGCTAAACCCCCGGACCCTGACTATTTTAAAAAACATTTAGATCTAATTTCTCAGGAGTTTATTTTGCTTCATATGGTTGTTTATAAAATATTTAATAAAACCCCTTTTCCTTACTGATCTAAACACTGTAGTGATGTGGTACCGTTTTGTGTTTTTAATTTTATTTCATTATATTTTTGTTCCCGTCACATTTCCCCCAAGCCCTCTTTTTATTATTATAATTTAAGAATATGTCTGCATATCTCGTAATGCAAATTCTTTCTCCTTAAAATTAGTTTTCTAGGTAGTGTTCTTCCTGTGTTATTCCATAAGAACTCATCAAGTTCAAAATGAAAGAGATTATATATGAATGTAAATATATAATATGGGAATTTGAAGCCTTTTGGTATTAGGTTTTCTCATGCAAAAATAAATCATGAGTTCACATTTTTCTTTGCATGTGAGCACCTATAAAGTTAGAATTTCTTCATTTCTCAATGTAGTCCCACATTTATTCAATGCTATTGTGAATGTAATTTTCCTATTATATTTTATAACTGTTTATTAGAAAAAGTTATTTATTCATTTGTTGCTTGTCATTTGTCCCTTGTCTGGTTTCTTGTTCAAACAATTTGATACTTTGATTCCTTTTGAGTTATCTAGGCCAATATTACTATCATTTGCAAATAATGATCTTCTCCGCCCCTTCCCAAAGGTATGTAATTTGTGAATTTCTTCCCATCTTATTGCAGAAGTCTAGAGCTCCCAAATCATTTGAAGATATTCTTCACTAGGCATGCCTCTAATATTTTACTATTAAATATGGAGAAGGCCTGAATACATTGTATTTTTGGTTAGTTTGGGCTTCTAGGTAGTTTTTGGGTCCAATTCCTTTCTAGAACTTTCTGTTTGCATTGTGTGTCTCTCGAACTCCTCGATCAAGTTCGGAATAAGTGTTACTCTTTTTAGATTCAAAAATGTTTTTTGCCTTTACACACAACTCCTGCATTTATGTGTCAGATTTTTTTGCCAAGTCTAAACATACATTGTTTACTGACTGTAGAATTTTCCTTTAATTCTCAGACCAACACATTAAAAATCACAATTGCCCTCATTTTACTCAGTAAATCGTATGGAACTACCCGGCTATTTCTTGCCAACTTAAAAGTTAGTATCTTGCATAAGATTATTTTTACTTGTGTGTTTTAAGAAAATGCTAAACTATTTTCTCACACAGAAATTATCATTTCATTTGAATTTGCTGACTTTTTGCCAGTGGGAAGTAAAAATAACCTGAGATTTTGCATTTTCCATGCAAAAATGATTGGTTCCATGGGTTAGATGGTTAAAGCAATATGAGGAAAGAGACAAAGGGCCAAGAAAGTACAGCAACAAGTTAGCAACAGCTCTGGGGTTGCAAATGGGAAGGCAGACTGGCCAGTGCCTTTGGAGGTTGATCGGATCATTGTGTCCCACCACCCACCATCATCACCTCCAAACTGTGAGGCAATGAGAGAGTTAGAGACAAGGTCTGCAAAGCAATTAACCTGACACTTGTCACCTACTAGGTTTTTACTCTTGTGTCCACTAGGTTCAAAGGCAGGCATATGGGTCACATTTTCCATGGAGAGTGCAAAGTAAGGACCCTTTTCTTACCATGACTTTCTACCCCAACCCTAAACAAGCTCAAGAATCTTAGAAGTTATCCAATGGAAAATACTGTACTGGTGGTGGGGTTAGAGGGCCCCAAATTCTGCTCAAGATAGTGGGTACTGTTAGTTTTCTTATTCTCTCCTCTGTCGGGCTTGACCTTGTCCTTGACTCCTCATTTTCCCTGGACCACACTTCCTGTCCCATTCCAATGGGACTGGTGCTGTGGATGCTGAGGTTCTCTCTTCCTCCGGGGAACACTTTCTGATGATGCACTAAATCGAATCGTGTATCCAGGAGCCTGGCATTTAAGAAACTTGCCAGCACTCCTAAGTTTTTCCAATTTGTTAGCCTGGAGAGCAGCCCTGCTAACATCACACTTAGGTTTTGAGACAGAATTAGAACTTTCTCCTGTCATATCCAAAGCAAAACCAAGATTTTTTTTTTTTTAACCACAGTGGGATGTTATCAGTATTATTATTGTTCAAAATCAATTGCCTTTTACTCCGTATTTTTTCCTATTGTTTATTTTATCTGTCCTGCTTTCCCAGAGGGGCAGAATTAAGACCCCCTTTTGGTTTTTATTAGCGTAATCAGCTAATAGCTGTTCTATAATGTTTTACTTATTGTGTTTATTTTCTGTAGTTATGTCCAGAGGCAGCTTCCTGGAAGACCACATTTAAAAAGAGAAAAATAAAAGATCTAAGTTTCTTCTTTAATGCATCCAGTTACCATTCATAGTTTCAACTAAAATTATTGAACACTATAGATCTATAAGGTCATGGAAAATATATATAAACTCTGACTAGTCTTTAAAAATACATGTGTGGTAGACCTAAATTTTCCATTACCATGGTGGTGTGCAAATGCTAATCCTAGTGTCTCTAAACATTAGCTTATCACTCCAAGTCTTTGAATTTGCCCTAATATGTCAGAGGTTAGTGTGTGCTACTACCATGCATATGATACCAGTCCCTGTGGTGCTACAAACATGTGTATAAACTCTGGGACCCAGAGAATATTGTCCATTGCTATTGGCAGTTTTAATGGGAATATGTCCTGTGTGCTTTTGGCATTCAAAAGAATAGTTCTCAAATTAAAATGAAACTTCAAAGAAGATTGCCACCCCCACTAAGGTTGCATTCTGAATTAGATAAACTTGCTGAAATAAAAAAAATTAGACTCAGTAGTCAAAATCACAGCTTCTAGACTGTCTTCTAGCACGAACTGGCTCCAAGGCTTCCCTGGGCCTCATTTTCTGCATCTGTAAAAGTAAGATTTGAGATGTTGTTTTCCAGGAGATGTTTAGTCCATGGCTGCTCTGTACAGAGACTCTCTGAGAAGAGATCACTAGCTGGTGATTGGATCAAGGTTAGAATCCTTCTCTTTCATTGTTGAGTCTACAGATGGGCATAACATGTGATGCAAAGGTAGGGGATTATCAATGTTTCTTAATCTCTGTTCCTGACTAAGGATTGAACCCAGGGCCTCATGTGTGCTAGGCTAGCATGCAACCACTGAGCCACAGCCTTAGCACTCCACCAGTAATTTTATATAGGTTGAGCATCTATTATTTTTTTTTTTTGCATGTGTGTGTGTATGTGTTTAGATACAGGGTTTCAAAGCTGGAGTTGAACTCACTATGTAACCCAAGCTGGCCTGAAACTCATGGCAATCCTCCTGCCTCAGTCTCCTGAGTGCTGAGATTACAGGTATGCATCACCACACCTGATTAAGAGTATCCCTTATCTGAACTGTATGAGGTGACAAATGTTTTGAATTTCACATATTTTTAGATTTTTGGGATATTTGTGTATAAATAATGAGATTTCCTGGTGATCGAACACAAGTTTAAACACAAATTTCACTTGTTTTACATACATCTTGTTGTTGTTGTTGTTGTTGTTGTTGTTGGTACTTGGAATTGAACTCAGGACCTTGCACTTGTCAGGCAGGCACTTATGTCACTGAGCTATATCCCCAGCCCTATATGCATCTTAGACACAAAGATTGTGGATAATTTTTTACATTTTTGTGCAATCAAGTTTTGAAAATGATCTGGTCCATGAGATCTAGTGTGGAATGTTCTACTTGTGGCATCCATTAGTGTGAAAACATTTTGGATTTAGGAGCAGTTTCAATTTAAGATTTTCAGATTGAGCATGCTCAAACTGCAATAAGTTTGTTTTGATGGTGAAACTTGAGTAGAATTCCAATTTGAGAACTGTTAGTCATGACAGCTATTGGAGAAATGGAAGTCAGTGCTAGACCAAAGGTCTCAGGGGCCAGCTGTGGGCCTTGGGCAAGTCACTTCACCTCCTTCATTCTTTGCTTTTTCCTTTGTCACATGAAGGGTCTAGAAAAGATTCACCAAAGAAGCTTCTAAGGAAGAAGTCAAGGACCTCTTGGGAATTGCCATCCATGAAAACCAGTAAGAAGGTTTGAATGTTCTGCAGCCTCCAGAGCTCAAGCAAGTAGAGCCTGTGGCTTGTGATTTATTGCTTGTTGGGAAGTTCACAAGGTTGCTAAAGGGATGGGCTAAAAAGAGAGGATGGACAACGAAGCCATGTGCTAAAGTTTGGCTTCAAATTATATGCAAAGAAGGAAATAAGGTCTTCCATAATAGCCTGTTGTTAAGGGACAGAATGGATCAAATGCTGTGTTTAAATCAGTTCAATGCCAAGTTCTTAGAACAGTGTTCCACCTGTTTTGCCTCCTTCAGATCAAATCTTGCTCATGGTAGTGGCATTGGGGAACTTTCAGGCAGTGCTATCAGAAAATGAAATGGAAGGCCATAGCATATTTAAAGGAGAAGACAAAGCATCCACCTACAATTCAATGGAAATATTTTGAAAGCATTTCAAGAAGCCTGAGAAATAATGACAAAATTTGCAAAGAAAGAATCTTAACTTTGATCTTATTTTCTCCTGTAATGCAATTCAGTACATCATTTTTCAAGTGCTAAGCCACAAACTTGATAGCTCAACTTGAATACCCTCATTTGTATCATAGGATTTCTTTTCTTCCCGAAAAGTTAAAAAATTATTAAGGTAATAGTCTAGAGAGATTAATGCCTATTGATTTAGCTGTTTAGTTCTTATAAAAATTATAGCAGCACAGAATAGTTGAGATTAAGGGCTAGATTTAAATCATTAAAGGGCCCAGTTAATAGCAGTATCTGATCAAGAAATCTGTAACATTGATTTGATGGAGAAAAACTTTATCAAGATGAGTTTGGAATTTTTTTCTTCCAGTTGCTGTTGAAGATTTTACTGGGAATGTATCCTTTGAGGACCTTGACACTCAAAGGATTAGTTATCAAATTAAAATGAAGCTTCAAATCAGAGTATAGGGATAAACTAATTTACTTGAAGGATAAGTAATGCGATAAATTGATCTTCAATACTGGATTGCATTTATCCTTAAGGTTTTAAAATCTGAAATCTTTCATAGACACAAGTGTTAGACTGTCAACTCCTTGAAGGTAACTAATAAGTATTGCTCTTTCTCTTGCATCACCAGTGCCTACACATGCTTATTAGTGTATAATAAATGCTCATTAAATATTCATGAAATAGGATAAAGTGCTTCTTTAGTTTTATTTTAAAAATTGTAAAATCCAACAAAGCAAAACAGAACAAAATCAATCAAAACAAAGCAGCAAAACTGGTATAGAATTTCAAAGCAGGATACCAGGTAAACAACAGTAGCTACCATAGTATATCTTGTTATCTTCACAATAGTTGTCCATTCCACCAGGTATAGCAAAATCAAACCAAAAACAAAAGAGAATAAAACCAATCAAAGCAGAATATTGAAAAAAGCAAAAACAATTGGGACAAAGCAAAACAGTGAGAACAACATCGGATTTCAAAGATAAGATATAAGGAAATCCCCCGTATTTGCTATATTGCATACTGTCATCTTCCCAACAGATGCCCAGATCGCTGGAAATAATGCAAGCATTTAGTTGCTTTATGTACCTTCACTCAGCCTGTTCTATGAACCAATAAGTTGCTTACAGTGGGGGCGAATGGGGGGCTGGCTTGATTCTCAGCCCATGTGCTGTAAGCTCACTGAAAGTGCTGACGTTTCTCTTCCTGGAAGCCATGTGGCTTGCACAGCTTACCAGAAAGGCTAGCTAGTTGGCTTCTTGTTGGATCCTCCCAGTTCCAGCATGGCGGACTCTCAGGAGGCACTGACTTATCTCTCTTTAGTTTTTAAAATTATTATAGAGCTGAGTGTTGCACTGTGGCACATATTTCTAGTAAGCACATGGTTTGGTCACTTATGCACCAAACAGGAAACCTAATAGAGACAGGCTGCAGGCTGAATTTTCCCAGTGCTTCTCTAGCCTTCAAAAATTAAGAAACTTCCCAGCACTCGGGAGGCTGAGGTAGGCGGAGCGCTGTGAGTTTGAGGCCGGCTTGGGCTACAACGCGAGCACAAAGCCAGCCTGAGCTACATAATGCGACCCTGTCTCGAAAAACCAGGGTCGGGAGTTTGGCTCAGTGCCTTAAGCGCCTGCCCTGGCAGGCGCGAGGTTGTGAGTTCAATCCCCGGTGCCGCAAAAAAAAAAAAAAAAAAAAAAAAAAAAATAATAATAATAATAAAGAAATTACACCGGGCGTGGTGGCGCACGCCTTTAATCCCAGCACTCGGGAGGCTGAGGTAGGAGGAGCGTTGTGAGTTCGAGGCCAGCTTGGGCTACAATGTGAGCACAAGGCCGGCCTGAGCTACATAGTGCGACCCTGCCTCAAAAAACCAGGGCTGGGAGTTTGGCTCAGTGGCTTAAGCACCTGCCCTGGCAGGTGCGAGGTTGTGAGTTTGATCCCCGGTGCCCCCAAAAAAACCAAAACAAAACAAAAATTAAGAAACTTCAACTGCACATTAACAATATGAATTTTTGGATTCCTCTGAAACATCTGAAGTTGTGGAACTATTTGGTTCCGACATCTCCATGGTAACAAATAACTGAGCTATAGGAGTAGCTGCTCCCATCAGACAAGGGTGCTTCACTGTCTGCCACCAATATGAAATATAACTGGGCCAAAGACTCACAGGTGGAAAGCTTGGTCCACAGTCTATGGTACTAGTGGGAGGAGGCAGAAACTTTAAGAGGTACTGCCCAGAAGAAGGAAGTTAGATCATTGAATGTGTGCCCTTGAAAAGGGATTTGGGAGCCTGGCTTCCTTATGTCTTTCTCTTTTGGTTCCCGACAGCTATGAGGTGAAGAGCTATCTGCTGTCATGCACTCCTGCCATGATGTACTGTGGTACCACAGAGTCAAACAGCAGAACCGAGAGACCATGGACTGAAACCTTTGAAACCGTGAGCCAAAATGAAACTTTCTCCCTTTAAAGATGATTTTTCTAGGTATTTTGCCAGAGAAACAAAACATACCTAACACAGGCCCTTAAAATCGAGTGGCTCTATTTTGTATTTGTTTCTATGACTGTTGGATTTGAATGAGTTAAGAATCCAGAATGAATGTAATAGTTTTCTCCAGCCCCACAAAAAGAGAAAGTGAGACTTAAGTACTAGACTTGGAGCGAATTTAATATGTGTGTTCTTGCTATTTCTGAGTGGTTCCTGTGGGAATTGAACAGAATCCAAGCACTAAATAACCCTAATGATATCAGGTAGGAGCTCATCAGGGAGCTGTTCAAGAGTTTGTCAGAGCATATTAAAATACAATACATTCACATAATCAAAAAAGCTACATCAGTCTATCTGTCTATACATTCCTTTCTGATATTCAATTTGTCCAGGGACTTTTCAAAATTACATCATCTACCCATACCCCCTTCTTTAGTGAATAAAAATGTGCAAAGAATGGAGAGAAAATCAGAATAATGCACAGCAGTGGAAGTCTTGTAATTGAAATCATTATTGCTTAAGACACCATTGCTTTAATCAGCTCCATCATAAATCAATGCTTTTCACAAGTGAAGGTTTAAAATAAAGTGCTGTTAAACAAATTGGGTCCCTTAAAAGCCACGATGCAATTGGGAGCCTACTGAAAATGGATAAAAAAGTGCTTTCTGAATGGACACATTGGTTCTAGCATTTTATCTTCCACTTAATTTAGAAAAATATATTACCTGGTTCTTTCTTAGAAATTACATAGTGGAGGTCTATAATGGCCAAGCCTTTAACCCATTAAAAAAATTTACTCCCAGGAACAGTTAATATTTGATGTTTAATTGCTCTTTCTTCTTAGAAAAAAAAAAGATATGTTTCTTTCCTTCCTTTCTTGATTGACTTTTCAAAAATTATCTGGTGAGCTATAAAGATGAAGAAGAGGAATCGATTCTCAAAAACTCAAGTGCATGTACGTGTATGTGCTAACACTCATGCACATGCTCATGTACCAGGATCTGCTGCTTCCTACCTATAACCCTACAAAGCAGGTGTTACTGTCTCCATTTCATAGGTCAAGCAGCAAAGGTCTAGAAAGACTCAGTGCTCTCCTGCATGGAGTCACACAGGCAGTAAGTGAAAGGAGTCTTTATTCCATTCACCATGTTGCCTGGCTCTAAGTGTGCATCAGACTCAAGGGTAAAAACATCCATGGAGCCAATGGTCACCACCTTGGTACAACCAGTCCTCTCAGCCTGCTTTGCTAGCCCCAGATTCTCGGATACTGCTGAAAATGTTGTACCACCTGCAAAGTCAAAGGAGCTCAGCTATGATTTGAGTCTTCCATTGAGTTGGGAAGCAGCTGACCCACTTTATCAGTCATGTCAACTTAGATTTCTCATTAGATTTTTGCTTGGATGAGCAGGGAGGTCAGAAATCTTTTTACAAGAACAATGCCTTATAAACTTCAAATGAATTTTTGGGCCCCTCCTCATGACTCCTTTCTAGAGCCATTAGTATGGAAAAAGTGGGGAAAAAACATTCACTTGTTACCTCCAGTTAGAAAATTTCCATTTCAGGATTGACAGACTCTCCCCTTTCTCATGTGGTAAGTTTGATACCAAAGGCCAAAGCACTCCCTCTCTTCTCTTTTTGTTTTCTCTTCCCACAAAACCAGGTACTATGAAGTCCCTTGAAAAACTGCCCAAACCGACTGTTCCTCCACAGATTATCCCTTTCACAGCTCAGGTACTGTGTCTCATGAGTTTACACTTCCCATGACTTGTGGTCAGATGTGGGCTGTGTCACTCGGCCTTATTCCACCTTGGGAACAATCCTGTGTGTACTATCTCTATACTGGTGGCAGGCAGCTGGATGCTGGCTTCTATGGGACAACTGGACATCTGTCAGAAAACCAGGAAGTCATTTTTCTCCTTTGTGACTTCAATCAGCCATACTAGGACAAGGTATGTGAATATAGGATGAATTATTTCTGAGAGGTGAAGCACAGTACTTTGAAAAAGCACTTGGTGGGTACTGATATTTGGTGACAGAATGGAAATTTGCACTATTTATAGAATTTTGAGGCCTGGGACTGTAACTCAGTGGTAGACTACTTGCCTACCATGCCCAAGGTTCTGCATTTGAACCTTGGCACTCTAAAAAAAGAGTCACAGAATTTCCCTATACCCTAGATCTGAAAATGCAAATTCTTGCTTGTACACTTTGAAGATTTTTTACATTCCTTTTTTTGCCTCCCTTTTTTTTCCTTGTTTCTCTTTGTCTTGTCTATTTTCTTTTTTGGAATGTTTTTTATTAGTACATGCTTGCAGTATATAATGTTTAGATTCCTTGTGTAGAGTTAGTATATGTACATAACACCTTTTAATTCCTTTTTCTATCCCTTTTCTCTCCTCTGCTTTCCTCCATCTCTTGACCCTCTTTCCATTAGAGAAAGATCTATCTCTCTACTTCCTATTATCTTTATGCTCTTTGTCTTCCAAGGAATGGTGAGATGGACACCTATGCTGCCGTGATAAGGTATGTTGGAAAAGTCCTTCGGGAGAATCATTGATAGTCTGCATAAGGAGGCACAAAAATATATGAGAACTATGCAATGATGGGGAGATAGAAGATGTACTCTCAATGCTTGTAAACGTGTAGGCAAAGTATGCATGATCATAATAATTAACATTTGTCTATTGAACAAATGACAGTGGTTTATAGGCATTGCCTCATGCAGTGTGTGCATGGGCTTTGTGTAGCAGAAATTACTATGCCTATATTTTACAGATGAGAATGCAGAGGCATGGGAAAGTTAGTTGGTTTATCTTAAGTCATACGGTTAGTGTGACATTTCAACACCATTTTCACCACAGATCTTATACTCTTTACTTCTTTCTTTCTTTCTTTATTTTTTTTTTGTGGCACCGGGGATCGAGCTCATAACCTCGTGCCTGCCTGACAGGCGCGCAAGCCGCTGAGCCAAACTCCCGGCCCTGGTTTTTTGAGGCAGGGTCGCACTGTGTAGCTCAGGCCGGCCTTGCGCTCGCGTTGTAGCCCAAGCCGGCCTCGAACTCACAATGCTCCGCCTACCTCAGCCTCCCGAGTGCTGGGATTAAAGGCGTGCGCCACCACGCCCAGCTATACTCTTTACTTCTAATAACTTGTAATTCCTCATAATATGTGATTAGCTTTATTTAAAAAGAAACAAACAGTAACCCCTCCCCCACATTTCATACCAGAAAACACATATCTGACAAGGTATATTTTCGTAAAAAGCACATGAACAACTACACAGGACATCTTAGACTGAGACGAAATAGCCAAATATGAATAGGTTTGTCTGCAAACAGCTAATAAAATAACTGGTAGTTATCTGAAGCAAGACTTAAATGTTTTAAAGTTTTGCCTCTGGATGAGAATTAAGCACTATATGAATGATTTTTAGTTCAGAGAATCCTGTTGATAGTCTGCCAATTCAAGGACGATCCAAAGGAATGAATCTTATTTGTAAGACCAAAGGATTTTGAAATGACTTCATCAAGGTTTGCTTGAGAACTTTCTTTTAGACTCAGGCCAAGATCAGGGTTTCTTAACTTAGTTTTCAAGAGTTTACCTGAAAATATTAATGGAATCTGTGGACTTTTCTACTCTGCAGTAAAACATATATATTAACAGCATCTTGCTGTATTTCTATTTACTTTGATTCAAGGATATTAGAAATCTTTTAAATCCACTCCTGGCCTCCAGATTTAAATTAGTATGTCTTTTTCTATTTTGGTCTGCAGAATTTATTTGATAGCCAAGTTCGGTGCCTGGCTTTTTCTAATCATTCCAGCATGGATGCAGTTTTTCCAGAATGTTATCTTCACCTGGATAAGTCAGGACTGTGAGTAACTATAATACAACATTTCATTTCAGCATTAAAAAAATGTGATGTCATTTATAATGGATGCCTGTATTCAGATACATGGCTAAAAATTGCCTTTTAGGTTTTCCATGTTAGTGTGAAAAAAATGCACACCACCCCTCAGCAAGGGGCTAAGGTTGTGCCTGCAGCGTGGCTGACTCTGTGACACAGAGAAAAGCCTAGCGAGGTGGATGGATGGTATTACAAGCAGCTTTTCTTTCCATGCCTTGCAGAGGTGAACTCTCATTACGCACACATGAGGTGTGATCAACCAACAGTGTGGATGCTCAATTTTTAAAAATGTATTATAGTAAAAGACACACTCCCATTAGTCACTGTCCGAAGACCACACCCCCTGCTTCACACACACTTGTCCCGTCATCCTTGCCGCTTTCTGAAGCAGTTCCGGAAGTTCTCTTTCCTGGGTCTCTTTAGCTGTGCTGTCGTGGGCGCCTCAGGGCTCTGAATCAATTCAAAGTGCCTAGATTTTATGATCATTTTGATTTTGAGGAAGAGCCAGAAGTCACACAACGTCAAATTTGGTGAATAAAATGAATGAGGACACATCGGCAATTTTTTTATTAGATAGAAATTGCCTTTAACATTTTTAAATGATTCAGGACATTGAGGCAGCCACGAAAAGACTCTCACTAAAGAAAACTTCAGGAACTACTTCAGAAAGTTCCAAAAACGGTGGAATAAAAGTATTTGAGACAAAGGGAAGGATTTTGAGGACTAGTGGTAATGTGCCTTTTGTTGTAACAAATTTTTAAAAATTTAAACATTCATTATGTTTTTTGATCCCACACTTAAGATAGAGGGTTAGATGGACACAAATACAGGGGTGAACGATGCCCTGGTGTGAGATTTGACCATGACCGTGGTGCGCTAAGATCTGGAAGAGCCCAGGGAACCTCCCAGCATGGTTGACTATGTTGCTCATAAGATTATGGCCTGGGTATAATTCCATTCCCTGAAATATTTTCATCATTCAGAAGCAGGAAATTATTTTTTACCATTTCTATTTTCTAAAATACTCAGCTACAAATTTCAAAAGACTTCATGTACACTCTTTGTGTCCTATTCAGGATTGTGTGCCAAGGAGACAGAAATGTCATGTTAAGAGGTCATTGGGTCGTCTAGTCCAGGAACTTCCCCTGGGCAGAAGTCTCTGCCTATGTTACAGAAGACAGCAAAAATACAAGCCACCATGCAGCTGTCCAATTATGCACTGTTCTATCAACAGGGGGAAATTCCTTCCTTACTTCTGCCGGCAAATAGTTATGCCCCAGAGCCCAGGACGGACATGCCTTGTAACTTTTTAACCTAGTTAGTGTAACTGCCAATATTATTCCTATTCATATAAATGTCTAATCCTTTCTTGAATCTTGCTAGACTATTTGCCTCAATAACATCCTGGGGCTATGCATTCCACAGGTAGATTATGTGCTCCTTTAAAAAGTATTTCCTTTTATACATTCTACATTTGTTAATGTCACAAGATGGTCTTTGCTCTTGCGTTAAGTAGCACAGGATGAAGGTGTTTCAAATTGAGCTCTAATTCTCCCAAGCACTTTCTTCACTATTATCAATTATTTTGTTCTGTATATATTTTCTATTTTAGTTCTTATAATTCTGATTAAATAATATGATTTTAATAGGTGGCTTTACACTATTTTGAATACCTAGTAGACACTGGAAACAAAGATCTCCTTGCTGTCCAGGGCCATTTGCTGGACAAATATTTATCAAGTACTTATTTGTGTAGAAGTTATTTTCCCTTTGGAGGGACAACATTGAATGAGTCTGAGTCTTTCTCGAAGTACCTAACTTTCTTGAAAGGGAGACAAGTTGTAAAATAGTGGGAAAAATATGTGAACTGTGTGGTTTCTGATCATTTTAAGTACAATCAAGCCCTTCTTATCTGTATGTTGCACGTCTTCAGGTCTGACCAGACTTTGCTACTTGGTTGGATTATTCTCTAGGCAAGGCAGTAGAATAGCTAGTTTTGTATAATTTATATTGTAGTCAGTATTATAAGTGATCTAGAGATGATATTAAATATTTAGAAGGATATACATAGGCTATGGGCGTAATCTATCATTTTATATACGGAACTTGAACTCCTTGAAAGAGATCACTTCATCTTGGAATCAACTCCCTATGGATACTGAGGGTCGACTACATTACGGGAAAATTAAAAGTGACTGGAAGCAGATGCTAGGGGCTACTTTAGATCCCATGGGCAGGGAGTGACTGTCTGCAAAGGGAATAGTTGAGATTGGCCACCAAAGTGAAGGCTCCCTGAAAGTGACCTCCAGCCCAGCTTTCAAAACATTGTCCAGCAGTAATTCAGGCTCAGTCTTTATTTACTGGATGCATGAATGAATCAAGGTTGAGAAGGAAAGGCTTAGGAACAGATATAGCCTGGTAAGTGATTCAGTAGATTCAAGAGTAACATTCTCTTGCAACCCTGAAGATTGTTGGAGTAGAAAAAAGCAGGAAATTGAGTTAGCGAGACTCTGGTTTTAAGATCTGAACATGTTTCTGACTAACCAGCTCTATGACCTTGGGCAAGTCACCTAACTGCTTTCATCTAACATATTCTCCTTCATAGAAATAAGTATACAGCTTCCTTTTCTAGTGGGAGGATTGGAAGTAATATTATATGAAAGGTTTTTTTTTAATTGCTGAATGGTGTAGAGCTGTTGGTTATTCTTGCAGAGATCAACTGCTCTCAGCACTCATGCCTCTAGTCTTTCATTCTTTCCTTTCTCCACTGTTTTCTCAGTTTACTATTTTATGTTTTCCCTCTGCCAAAAGCCCACCAGTGGTCTCTGTGGTACTTAGCTTTCTGCCTCAGAGGTGGTTTGAATGGGGTGGATTTATCTCCCCAAATTCTCGTCTATTTTTTAAGATCTCTAAAAATGCAATCGGATGGACTGCTGCTTGTTGATACGGTCAACTGGATGTGGATTTCAAATAGTGATTGTTTGTTTTTATTTTGTTTACTTCTTAATCTTCTGGGGTCAGGTTAACCAAACTTCTCGCTATAAAAGACAAAGTCCTTGCCTGGAGTTTGGAGGCATCTTCCCCCAGAAACTATGACTTTGGTCAAAGTGACCCCATCACCTGCACTTGACTTCCCTGCGTGTTCTGGCATGGCAGGCATATACCATTTCCTCACGGTGCCTCTTGTTATTCTTTTTAATTGCCCCTTCGTGTACTTTTTTTTTTCCATTTAGGCAATTTGGAGTGGAGGCATGCACCGCTCTGCATAATAATGTATTATAAAGGCATTTCAAGGAATAAATTATTAGGATTGTTTACATGCATGGTTCAAATTTACTGGCAAGTTGCTTGGGCCTCTGTTTTATGATGTAGCTGCCAGCCAGGCTCCTTCCGGGTAAAACCCTGAAACAGGAGAAGTTGCCCTTTGCAATCCCTCACCAGCACTTCCTCTGCCCCTGCTCCCACCTTTTCAACACCTCCCTCCTTACCCGCCCCCAGATAACTCCGTGAGTCTCTCAGGCCTTTTGCACCTTCATGTGAAGACGTACTGTAGGTCCTCCCCAGGCCCACCCCCATCAAAGGTGAGGTACGCAAAGGAATAAATCTTCAATGGTATAATTTTAGATGCTGTGGCAACTGGGAAGGGCAGCTATTTTTGGCTGTAGGGCTTTCTCCTTGACCTGATATGATACTGCTTTGCCTGCTGCTAGCGTGGCCCGCCAGTCCTGCACGCCACACTCCTTTTAGCTACGTGCTTGCCATTCCTGGGGGTGGCTTCTTGTTTCTCTGCCATGTAGTTCTGTGGTCATCTAGCATTCCCTGTGTTTGTGGAAGGGCGTGGATCTGTGGATGTGTGGTTTGTCATAGCTGACACACCAAGGTGGGGGACTGGGACACTACTGAGGGTAGCACAGATGGACTGCACTCCCTCGCACATAAGGGGTGCAGGAAACTTGCTGGTCTAGTTTCTGCAAAGCCCTCAGCCTCCAGCTTTATCAGCTGCTCAGCCGCCATTGTATGAGTCACTCCTCTCGGAGTCAGGTGGTTTCCCACCTACAGGGCCTCACCGGAAACTGGAGGCCCACTGAGCCCTTCTGACCACCCTGTTTGCTATTTTCCCACTCAAGTTCCTGATGAGGCTGCTGTCTGTGGACCCCCTGGACTGCCGGGGAAGGAGTCAGAGCTCCCGCAGCAGATGGGCGGAACAGCCATGAGAAGATTCGAAGGAGGCCAAGAATAACAGCACTTTCCAGATGAGGGGCGTGCTAGAGCCAAGATCATCACTGGGGTAGGGTATCTTGCTCTTAGTTTTACAACCTAAGAAGTACAAGGAAGATTCAGAGATTATTCAGGAAGGAGGAATAAAGTCAGGAAAGGACAGAGAAATGGGATTGATATTAGTTGACAAAAAAGGATTGAGTTGTTTTATGTCAAAAGACAGAAACCGAGGTCTTTCATAGGCATGGAGAGAGCTGAGGCTCTCTGAACCGTAGCTCCTTTCCAATTTCCCAGGCTGTGAAAAAGGAGAGAATGAGAAAGAGAGAAGGAAGGGGGAGGGAGCGAAGGATGGGGGAGGGACAGAGGGAGAGGAAGAGAGGAGAGATTGATTAATAATGAAGGGCAATAAAAAAGGCAGAAAAAAAATCCAGAGACAATGTTGCTTTGCCTTATCTATGTATGAAACAAATTTAAAAAATATTTACTGGACATGAATGATATCTGCTCCAGTTATCTTTCTGAATGACAGAATGGTTCTGAGTGTCAGCTGGGGCCAGCAGGGTGGCCTGCAGTCTTTCATGAGGACAAGGGCTGGTTGCTGCTAAGGCATCTTTCCTCACCTGTCTGATGGCTGATGCTGGCCTCCAGTGTACCCTCATCTGGCACTGTCACTTGCATGGAGTCATGTCATGGGAGCCTCCTCCTAACATCTCATCTTGTGCTGTCTGCAGGGCTGATCAGGACTCCAAGGATGAGGGTCCCAAGAGAATGAGATAGAAACAGAATCAGTTGCCCTTTCTATCTACCTATGTTACACACTCTGTCAACCCATCATTAATCAGGTTTCAGGGCAGGGCACAGAGATGTCTTCTCTGGATTGAGGAGAGGACTTTCTGTCTAGTTGGAGCTGTAAAACTTCGCTGGGTATTCAGTGGAGAATAACAAAACAGTGACTTTCCAAAGGAGTGAGGTGATAGAAAAGTATGCCTCACAGGGTGTGAGACGAACCGAAGGCTTATAGGTCATAAGCAGAAGGGCCACTTATCACAGGGGAAACTATTCTCTAACCCTAGAGCAGGGGTTCTTGCTAACTTTGTTTAAGCTCGTGTATTTGTTCTCCATAACTTTTTTTTGCACAGTTGGAGACTGAAGCCAGGGTCTTGTGTATGCTAGGCAGCAAGTACTCTACCACTGAGCTACTCCTCCAGCCTCCATTCTCCATCACTTACTCCTTACCTGCCTTCCTCCCTGGCTTCCACCTACAGTTCTTTCTTTCAACTCCATTATTCTGGTGTGTCCTTAAAACTCTTCCCTACCTGATATCATCCTGTGGTCATGACTTTATCATGTTTTTGGTTGAAAAAAGACCAAATTTGTTCTTCCCTTCCCTTCCCTTCCCTTCCCTTCCCTTCCCTTCCCTTCCCTTCCCTTTCCTTGCCTTCCCTTCCCTGTCCTTCTCTATTGACTCCGTTGTCATTTTCAGACCAATGAACTGCTTCCTGTGCTTTCTCATCTCATTACTTGTTGATTACTTGAAATACACATTTTGATATTGGTTTCTTCCTTCTCGACCACTGTCTCCTGCTTTCTGAAGTCCTATCTTACGTTCCATGTGACTCATGCCTTTCTCTTCTGCTATGATGTTTATTGTCCTGGAAGCCAGTGGCCCAGGCATGGTCACAGGCTATGGAGCCCTGGTGCACACCATGCCTACACCCATCTGACATGGCTTCCTGGGGAAGCCATGCTCCAACCAATCCAGGAACTTTCAGGTGAAGTTTGCTGTTCAGTCGCTTACCTTACTTTGGTAAGCACTCCCTACATTCCATCATCACTAAAAATACTTTTCATCTGAGCCTTTAGTCTCCAAATACCACCCACTGTGGAATTCACTCTTTGATCTCATGTGGGCTGGGTTTCTTTTGTCCTCTTAGTACAAAAGCGATATATATCCACGGGAGAGAATTTAGAACACAAAGAGAAGCAAAAATAAAACAAACAATATAGATAGAAACATTGTTAATACCCTGATGTTAGCCTTTATTATCTTTTTCCCCCTCTATATTTATGGTTTTTATAGACAAAAATAGTACCACCCCTTAGATGCTTAGTACTTTCCCTCAAGCCCCTTGCTGATTTATAGAACCAGTTCCACAGAGCTTGCCCCTGGCCTCAGGTGATCGGACAGGGAGTGGCCATCAGCTGGAATGTCCCCAGTCCTAGTTATTCCAGTACCTCCTGCTCCTTCCTTTAGATTAAGTAAGTTGGTGAGACCAGCCCTCTATCATATGGGAGTGGGGTTAGTATTTATACCTAGAAACTTAAAGCTTTACTAGAGAAGGTGGTTTTCAAGAGAGGAAGAGAGAATGAAAGATGAGAAAGATGGTGGAGTTACTGGGGCAGAGACCTACATCCTGGTCCTAATCCTTGGTCTGTGGTGATTTTTGTGGCATGGCCTTGTACCTTTACCTTATATCCATCTTTAAGGGAGTGGCATCCATGGAATTCTGATATTCCCACTGAACAGCAACTGCATAGTGACATTTTTGTATAAACTAATTTTTTCCGGAACAATATATCACATATTTCTGTGTTTTTCATTTTTATTTTATTTTATTTTTTGCGGCACCGGGGATCAAACAACCTCGCACCTGCCAGGGCAGGCACTTAAACTGCTGAGCCAAACTCCTGGCCCTTATTTCTGTATACTGTGTACTCTCCAAGATTATAATTTTGATGTCCTTACCGTGAGTACTGTGAATATCCCAATGTTTCTGAAAGAAGTACAATTAATGGATGAAGCTTGAGCTGAGTTCAAATGCCCTCCGTGACACATATTTGTTGTATGATTTGAACAAATTATTTAAACACCCTATGTTTCAGTTTTTACATATGTAACATGGGTGTAACAAAAAGCTAAATTACATAATGCAGCTTGCGATTCCCAGCACATTACCTGTCACACAAAGTAAGGGCTCAGTGAATTTCCCCTGTCATTATTAATAATTATAAAACAGTCTTCTGTATTGTTTAAGTGAGAGAACCCACATTTTCAACAGAATGAACAGAACGGCAGTGAGCATTCTTGCAGTTAAATGCAGATTGATGCCTAATTTTCCTTTGAGCTATCTGCCTAGAAATTTCAACATTGGATCAATGAATGTGAATACTGAAAAAGTGGTTAAAGTATGTACTGTCATTGCTGTTCCTGGTCTCCACTGTCCACTTCCCCGACCTTCACCGTCTTCTTCTTGACTGTGGATTTAGAGACAGTATTTTTTTCTGTGTTTGGGATGTGATCAATGCTTACCTTCCAACAAAATTAGAACACTGTCACATCTGACATTTTAGATAGAGCTCCGTCAGGTAAAGTCAATTAAACTACTTAGTTATTCATTTATGTGCCGAGTGTAAATCACATTTATATATAGACAAGGTTTATGGACTAGCTTTATATTTTGAGAACCGAGTCTGGTGTTGTTAGCTGTAGTGTGGGCTTTTTAGCCAGTACAGAAAGAGTTTCAGATGGTTCAAAAGCAGGCAGATATCAACTAAGGCTTACAATATCTATAAAATCCTTCCTCTCTAAAAATAGGGACATTTGTACTGTGGATGTGTTTATTGTTTGATCTTCTTGGAATGACCTCTCCTCTGCAGATCCTTTCCTGGCTTCCAAGTTTAGGAAAATATCAGTATGGAACTTACTGAGGTGCTTTTTTGAGCGGCTCACTGTGCTGGGTATTTGAGGAAGAAAAAGAGAACTCAACATGATTTTTGGCTTCAAGAAGTGTAGTATGATGGGAAAGTAGATGTGCAAACAATTACAGGGCAAAAGTAAGTTTGCTATAATGGAGATGTGCACTGTAAGATATTTCAGAATTAAGTAGTTCAAGAACTGAGGTCTCCATTTTGTCGCCGAGGTTTGTTTTACTTGGTGTAAAGTTACAGCATTTAATTTTTAAAACTTGTCAACAATGAACAACTGGACATTTTGCAGTAAAAAGTCAGGTCTGTCTTACCTTGGAAAAATGGAAGAATTGAGCATACTGGGTCCTTATTTTACCATGATGATGTTACAGAGGGGCTGACCTTTTAGCTAAGAAAGAAATTTTTCTTTATTTTTTCTTTTTCTTTTTTTTTTTTAAAGGAAAATTTCCTACAATCCCTACTTCTTAACCTGCACCACTTCACCATGTGAGTTTACAGCCATAGCTTGGTGGAAGGAGGCTCTTGTTCTTCTGCAGGATATCAGAGAAGGCTCAGAAAGATCTGCTAGAGAGAAGAGCTACAGGGTGAACACAAATTTGCAGGGAAACAAGTAGACACAGAGTGACTTAGGGCAAGCAGAAGAACACACACAGAGGTCCAGGGCTTGAGCTGTACTTGGGTGATGACGAGTGGAGAAGGGTGCAGAGGTGTCTGCTGTGTGATGGAAGGGATCCAGAGAAAGAATTGGAGCATACGAGGGCCAGCACGTGAGCAGCTTGGCATACTAAACCAAAGCCTTTAGATTTTGCCCTAGATGAACTAGACTGGATGATTGATAGGGTAACAGAGAAGAGAGCTTCTAACCATGCCCTGATTCTATGCCAGTGACAGTGAGCACATTGTGTGCAGAACTATGCCAAACCCTGACTCCCAGGGCCTGAGATGTGTGTTACAGATAAAAAAAAAAAAAAAAAAAATACAGGTAGAGACAAATGTGTTAAATGACTTCCATAAAGTCACAACGTGTGTGGCAAAGCTGGATGTGGACTCTGAGGGTCTTACTAGCAAGGTTGCCACTGTATCACTAGGGTGCTCTGCTCCCCAGGTGGACCCGTGCTTCGGAACAGCTACCCTGGCAGCAAAGCGAGGGTTGCACCGGGAGTGAGTGCTGAGTGGTGGAGAGAGAGGAGCTGTGGGAGTTTGTTGTCCTGGCCGTGCCAGAGGGCTGGAGGTCCTTGCCAGGGCAATCTCAGTGCCCGCACAGAGGAGGGGCAGGATGGGAAATGCTGGGGATGGTCACACGCACAGAGCCTGCCTGCTGTGGGGCTTCCTCTTCTTTCTCTGAATTCTGAGTACTCTGTGTCTTTTTCCCAGGGCTTGTTTGTGCCATGTCCCCAAGGAGTTATGTGTGCCTTATCACATCTAGTACATTTTGAGTTCCTTAAGGGCAGGAGGGATTATGCTTTATTTGCGCATTATATATATATATATATATATATGTTGCATATTATATATATATTTGCATTGCTGAGCACAGTGTTTTGGTAAATGAATGAATTCTGCAGTTATCTTTCTCAGATCATTTCTCTTTATGTATGCACTTTAGAAGTTAGTGGCAAGTTAAATACTTCTTCTTTCAGAATATGAAAATAATTTCCTGGCACAATCTACTCGAAACTATTTTAAAATAGGAAGAAAAGTAAGGCTGGGAAGTTGTTTAAAAGCAGCAAACCCTTTAAGAGTCAATGTCACATTTATTGCTATAAAATATTTTTCTCTCTCTGTTAGACATCTGGTTCCCATTACGTACAGTATTGGGTACTTGAGTTCACCAGGCATTTTGCATACCAAGCAGAGCAGCTTGCACAAAAAAACCCTACTGACATCCGCCAGTACACATTTGCACCATGTAATTCTTCCTTCACATTTACAGACGACCCTTCTATCACCAACTTAATGCTCACTGATATATAGGTGAAGGTATTTTTTCATCCTAACCTTTGTCTATATCTGAGAAATGAAGAACTTCAAAATCCTGAAGTCTTTGCTTTCTGTCATTGCCGGACCCGACTTTCTAGGATCTAGCACTGAAATCTATGGAAATCTAAATCTTACATCTATATTTCCAAGTAACACTGACCCAGAAATGAGAAACACAATATGCAATGTTTGCTAATGAGTCATGAATTTCATTATAATTGCTTCCACATTCAGGATAGCTCCCTTAAACCATCTAATCTTGACGTATCCTGCAATGATCCCATGTGTTGTAAATGATTTTGTTTTATTTCTCAGGTTACTGTTAAGGGCTTATTTTCGGGTTCATTTCATTTTCGTAAAGAAAACCACACACTTGTGTGCGTGTGGACACACACACTCAGATGTGCATGCGCACACACACGCCATGGTGGCTTTGGCCTCAATCTGTAGTTTCCTGAAAGAAAATAATTATGAAACAGGAAAAGAGCCCTTATCATTTGATGTGGAAATAAAAATAAACATATTTATGAAGAAAGTTGAAATATGGTCTATTTTAGAGTTCGAATTCGGGTCTCTGAGAATTAAAGCCAGAATTGAGCAGTGCCTCAGCCAGCAGCCATCTATCCCTTCCTGGACGTCAGAATCTATAATGGAATAGACAGATACAACCAGGCTTCAGTACAGTAATAATGGAAAATTAAATACGACTTTTAAAAACTGCTCACATTATAAAGTGATCTATTAGCATTATACGACTTCAGCACTTAAAGTGACTGATTCTAATTGCAAGATTTGGCCCACAGCAAGCATTAAAGAGCTGCGAGATCTTAAAGGCATTTTATCTCTTTTGGGATATTTTCAAGGGGGTTTTCTTTGGAATCAAACTGTATTCTTGCCGCACACAAAAGATTGTGTGGATGGAGTTTCTCAGTTTAGGCAGAAGCAGAGGTAGTTACAGTTCCTTCCATGTTGATTCAATGCACCAATAAGCCAAACAGTAGAAGTATTTTTGCCACATGCCTGCTTTCCTTTACTAAGTGATGCTTTGTCTTTACAGCTCCTGAATGTTTTCCTGAAGTAAAGCTGGATGGGCTTCCTTAATGAGCTTCTCCAGCCAGCAGAAAGGCACTCTCTTCCTGCACCTGCTTACCTTACTGTAACCCTGTGCAATCTCTTTTGGACAAGCCGGTGGGTCTCTATAGGTGGAGCTGCCATGCCATTGCTTGAGCTGAACTTAACTAGCATAGTTTATCACGAAACTACTGCAATTCTGAGCACATTTACTTCTTTTTTTATTTATTTCTTTTTTTTTAATAAAGAGAAAAGCAGACACATATAAGAAAGACAAAAAGCAAAAGAGACAAACGAACGACAACAGTGAACCCACAACAGTAATATTATAGGTTTACAAAACAAGATGATAGGAACTTGACAATGGTTGCAATATTGCGTATCATTACCTTCAACACGGTTCTTTACATTAACAGATATAGACATGTAAAACTGATCCAATCATATGAGTATTAACCGATCTTTTTCAATAACTAATACGTTCAGCAGTATAGTCATTTTAGTTATCTTACATATACATATATACAGATTTATGTCTTTTTCCTTTTCCCTTCCTTCTTTCCTCCTTTTCCCTTTCCCAAGGACCCATGAAAGCCTGCAGATGCTAGAAAAGGAAGGGAAAATATGGTAGAATGTCATTTGTCTTCAAATTTGATTTTATGTTTATAGTATTCATAGGCTTTTAAATAATTTGCATCCTATTGACCACAGGAAGTCTATTAATGGACTAGTACTGGAAATAGTAGCGCTTTGAGCTAAGAAAGGGCTTGTTGAAAGACGGAGTGAAATTTTGCTTTGATCTACATGTATATCAATGTTTTGTTTTGTCTTGTCTTGTCTTTTCTTTCTTTTTCTTTTCTTTTCTTTCTTTCTTTTGCAGTGCTGGGGATTGAACCCAGGATCTCATGCATGCTAAGCAAACATTCTAGAACTGAGTGACAAAAATCCCCAGCTCTTTTCATTTTTTATTTTGCGGCAGGATCCCATTCAGTTGAGCGGACTGTCCTGTAACTTGCAATCCTGCATCAGCTTCTCCGGTTGCTGGGATTACAGGAGTGTCCCACCTCTTTCAGCTGCACATGGATTATTTGCTAGTGGTTTTTTGGATCTCTAAGACAGCAGAACAGTTGCTTACTAGACTTCAGAGTTTTGATGTGATGAGCCATGTGGATTTCCATGTAAGTAACAGTGGTGTTTTAAACACTGAGTTTAAAAATACCAGCAATACTGTTAGAGTGCGAACATTGACCTTATTTATTCATTTATTTATTTTTGTGGTGCTGGGGTAGAACTCTAGGCCTTATGCTAGACAAGTGTTCAATCACTAAGCTACAGTCCCACGTTATCAACATAATTTATTTTAAATATACTTGTCCAAAATTAGCATCACTTTCAAAGGCTAACACTAGGGAGAAAGAAGTTTAAAGGCATTCTGACTTCTTGTGAGTTTTTTTGCTAACAGATCCCTGCAATTTATAATTGCTTCCTGTCTTTCAAAGCCTGGAATCTTGCAGAAGGAAGCAGAAATACTTGCTATTGGCCTGAATTAGGATAAAAGGAAAAGAGAAGATTATAGCTGTTGGCAGTTTGTTTATGAAAACATCATTCTGAGGATATGCTTGAATCATGCAAAAATAATGTTTCCCTCTCCTCTCCCAGCATATTTTAAATGCCAGCTCTGCCAGACAAAAGGAATAGTGCTCAAATAGGACACTACCTTTCCTACAAGCAATGTAATACACGATAACATCATCTAATTATTACTGTCTTTTTTATTTTAAAGAGAATAAAACAACAAAACAAAACAAAGCAGAGCAAAGTAGATCAGAACAGAACAATGCAAGTAACACAGGACTTCAAAACAAGACACCAGGAAATCAACAGTAGCTACCATAATGACTCTTGTTTTCTAAGAAATAGTTGTCCATATCTTCAGACACAATAAATTCAAACAAAACAAAATAGTATAAAACTAATCAAAGCAAAACAGTGAAAGCATTATAGGCCTTTGAAACCAGACAATAGGAAACCAGCAATAGCTACCATAATGTCTCTTGTTTTCCTCAAAATAGCTGTCCATACCTTCACACATATTGAAATCAAATAATAAAACACAGACTAAAACCAATCAAAACAAAGAATAACATCATTCTTGGACTACAAAACAAGATGATATGAAATCACCAATGTCTATCATAATGTCCGCTTTTCTTCAAAGTAGCTATTCATACCATCACACATAATAAAATCAATTCTTGTAAATTCTTTAGGAGAAGTTCTAGGCATTTATAAGCCTATACATGCATATCTATCCTTTCTGTATTAGAGGGAAAAGACAAAACAAAATACAAGAAAAAAAGAAGCAAAAGAGACAAATAAACAGCAATAGCAAAGAACCCAAAATAATAACAATATAGGTTTTCACAACAAGGTAGTAGGAACATAACAAACGTTGTTATTTTGCTTAGTTATCTTCAAAAGAGGGGCTCAGATTGCCAGATATAGACTTGCAAAGTTAACCTTACCCTATGAATGTTAACTGTTTTGTTCCAAGAATTAATAGATTAGGTAGTACAATCATCCCAGCTATCCTAAGTGTATATATATAAATTTGTATCTTTTTTTCTTTTCCTTTCCTTCTTTTCTCCTTTTCCCTGAGTTATTTTTTCCCCTTTGAGCAATTTCTTACCCTTTCACAATATTTATTGAAGATTTTGTATCTTATTTATTCTTTCAGTTTCTTACACTAGGGAGACAAGATGGTATTTACAGATGTGAGCTTGGTTTATTTCACTTGTGAATATAGTCTCAAGTCACATTCATTTACCTGTAAAAGTCTCAATGTGATCATTACTGTCTTTTAGATGTTCTGGAAATACATCTGAAAAGTATATATAAGCATATATGAGTATAAAAATAAAGAAGTGTTCATTTTAAAAATAATTGCAACACCTTGTTTTAAAGTAAATTGAGTCTCACAAGTAGTTATAAAAATCAATTGGAGAGTTCTTTTGCAACTTTCACTCAGTTTCCCTCAAAATGAGCTAGCATCTCATTTAACAGTTGTCAAAATTAGCAAATTGATTTACTTCTGTTGACTCTGAGACTTTATTTAGAATTCATGGGCTCTTACATGTCCATGTAACTGAGGGTATATTAATATGTGGAAATGAGTGGAGCACCAGTTTGGAGGGGGCATCTCTCACCAGTGAATATTAACATGCATGATGCTTAGATGATGTGATTTTACGTGTCTCGTGGGGAACTAATGAAGAGGTAGAGTTGGCTGCACTCATGAAGATCTTTTATACTTAATTGATTCATCTGTTTATTAAAGAACTGATTAATGAATGAACCTTATGTCAGGTGCCAGCTTGGATGAACTGGAGATGCATAGATGGAAACAAGGAGTCTACTCTCCAGGAACTCATGGTAAGCAATAGAAAAAAATTCCACAGTTACCACACAGCGTGTTGCACACCGTCACACACATGAAGCAATATAACACTGAAAGCACCTACAGGCACCCCATGTTATCCTAGGTGTTAGGGAGAGCGCAGTGAAGAAGATGGAGATCTTTTCTTGGCCCGTGGATTTGACTGCCAAGCGAAAGAGACAAGACTTACCAAGTGATGACAACAGTATGCTCTGTCAGAGGGCTATGCTTCAGAGTGGTGGATTCTAACGAGATCAAGGGATATGGGTGACTCAAGAGCAGGTCACGCTGTCGAGTCAAGATCTTAACATGCTGACAATGAGGACTTATGGGCTGCCTCGACCAAGCTCTAACTCCACGTCATAAGATCCTGTCCTCTAGTATCTTCATTGTAGCCTATGCCTTACTGTTACATGAGCTGTCATTGTTTCTTAGACTGACTCAGAGGCTCTTTGATACATCTGATATCAGACCTTCTCCAGTTAGTGCTGAGAGGCTGGGGCTGGGATTACAGAGAACCTAGGTAGGAGAGGGGTCTGCTTTTCAGCAGTAAAGGGGATGTGGTTCCCTAGACTCTAGTCAGTATTGGACATTGGAAAAACTGTTGTGTATTCCTGTCCTACAAATTGAGGTTTTTAATTTTTTTTTTTTGTACCAGGAATTGAACTCCCGACTTCGTGCTTACCAGACAGGCACTATGCTGCTGAGCTATATCCCTGGCCCAATGTTCGTTATTTAAAATGGGACAACACTATCATCCTTTGGGTTGCTGTAGATCTGATCGCAGGTCTTTGAACCTTAGGACTTTCAGCTGTTTTCCAACAGACTTGAAATGATACCTCAGATTTCTGCCTAAAGGTATGGTCTACAAAGTGCTACACACAGTGGCCCTAGATACTTAGATCCTCTTTCCTCAGTATTATCACATCCTGTTCTACTGACAGGTCCTATTGATCTAGACATGCTGGCCTGTTCAATGCTCTGTTCACTTACCAAGCTCTTTCTTGCTCCTGGACCTTTGCACATGTTATTTCCAGAAATACTTTCCCCTTTCTCATACCTTTACCTATAACCTCAATCTTCAGCATTCTCTTACAAGTTGTTCTGCTTTGAAGCATTTGTTCACATCATCCACACTATGATTCCTACTTTCTACCTATAATTTGTGCACATAATGGAACTTGTTATTTTGCATTCACTTGTGTGATTATAAAGTATTTATCTCCACTATTAAACTGTAGGTTCTATGAGGGGTGGAAGATGTCTAGTTTGTAAGTAGGTACTCACTGAATGAATTATTGACTGAATTGCAGAATGAGTGAAAAGCAAGATAAAATCTTAATTTTTTTCTATAAGTTTAAGCAATGGTACATCTGAGATTTGGAAGTACTTATATGCTGTTCAAGGCTCATTTATTTTGGAGTCATTTCTAGGGTTTTTCTTTTTCTTAATTTAGGAAGCTGAATTTGCTCATAAGAGGTCGTAGTTGACAAGGCTATGTCTTTGCTTTTGCCTGTTTCCTGGTTTTGCTTTGAATGTCTCATTTGGGATAATCTCAAGGCCACTCCAACAAGGCACAAGCCATCTGTCACCACCCATGGCTCAAATGGTGGTGAATGACAAAGAACAGCCCAGAGTTGCTTTCCTAAGAGTCTTAAGCAGAGTTCTTTGTCACACATAGGAGCTTGAGCAGGGATGCACCTTGGCGGACATGACAAGTGAGTGCATCCTTAAAGAAATCTATCCTCTGGATTTTAGGTCCAAGTCCTGTTCTCACTGGCCTGAAGGAGGGAGAAGTCATTACTAGGTTAAATGAGGCTCACTTTTTGGGGACAAAATCAAAGAGTTATTTGAGACAGGAATATATGGAGAGACGTTAGAGACCATCTCTGAAGACAAGTAATCTTTGAGCTGAATCTACATTTATGGCAAGTTACATCGATGGGGACATGATCTAAATATGTGAAGAATATTGAACTTAAAAGATCATTATGCCTAAAGTGCACAGTGCTCTTAATTCTCCTCAATAGACACATGCTTAGTTTGAAAACACTTATCCCATCATTTCTGCCACTTTCTGAAGCAGTTGTGAAAGACTTCTTTCATGGATGACGTTTTTAATGAACTATGATCAAAACTATGGAAAGGCAGGCTCATAAAAATGGTATGAGCTCATACACCATTGTTTTGCATACTTATCTCTCTATGCTGAGACAAAATACCCAACACCCAAAATTAAGGAAGGAAAGGTTTATTTAGCTCACAGTTTGCAGAGGTTTCAGTTCACAATCAGCTGGCTCCAAGGCAGGTGGCTCATGGCAGGGAGCAACAGTTCACTGCAGCAGAAGGCAGCAAAAGCAGCAGGAACAAAAGGGAAGGAGAGAGTCAGGAGAGATGACTCTGTCCCTTTTATTGTATGGAAGCTACCCACCCTAGGGTGGGTGTGGCACTCAAACCCATAATCCTAGCATTGGACCATGAATCCATCACAAACTCTAGGAGTCTATCACCATGGCGGCATGAGGTTTTGGCAGGACATCCAGACATAAACCATAACATTCCACCCCTGGCCTCCCAAAGACTCATGCACATGCTTTATTCACAAGGCATTTAGTCATCTAAGAGTTGCCAAAATCCTAACAATTTCAGCATTGCTGAAAAGTCCAAGTCCCAAGTCTCCTCCAAGATCTAAGGCAAACTCTTAGCTGTGAGCCCCTGTACAAATAAACAGTTAAAAACTTCCAGCATTCAATGGCACAAGATAAACATTAACATTCCAAAAGGTACAAACAGGGGACTACAAAGGATTGAGACCAAAGCAAATCAAAACTCCAGCAGGGCAAGTATTAAATGTTGTACTTCCATGTGGAACATCCAAAGCAATCTGCAGCAAGTTGTGAGCTCCACAGGGTTTGTGTGGCTCCACCCCTGCAGCACTTCCATGGTTGTAGTTCCCTTGGCTCACTTTGCTTCTTCCTTGCAGATTTCCTCAGATGATCCATGTTTCTGGCTTCTCCAAACTTCTGAGGTCTCCATTGCACTTTTGACTTCATACACTGACCTTTCAGAGGCACACTTCCTGGTTTCTCAAGCCTTCTTCTGAAACCTGAGTGGAAGCCATTTTAACCTCAGAACTCTTGCATTCTGCACATGCCTAAAACCAGCACCACATGGATGATGCCAAGGTCTGCTGCCAGCTGGATTGGTAGCCAAGCTCTCTTCTCTTTTGGTTGTAGGGATCAAGTGCCTGGATTGCTGAGCACTCTGAATCTGATTTCCGATGAACAAATTCTCTATGCTGCTGCCATTCTGAATCCTGGTGTGGCCACCTGCACCACCATTCTGGAACATGGTGCTCTGTGGCTTTCTCCTCAAAGCAAAGTCTTTCACTTTTGCAGTTTTGGGGCTACAAAGGGTGGAACCCCAATGTTTCTTGTGATGCCCTCAGGCCATCTTTTAAATTCTGTTCCTTTTCAGCAATTGAGATCTCCTCAGCTCTGTCTTTATAGTCCAAAGTTTTAGTGGAGCCTCCTTTCTGGCCAGACTCTCAGCAATTTAAATCGTTCTTCTGGGCTCGTTGGTCTTGATTCTCAACATCTATCTGGCTAAAAGCCCCCAACAATAGCCATTCCACTACCTCAACATTAGACTGCCTTGAAATTTCTTCTGCCAGATTAATTAGTCCACCACCCTTAATCTCAGTCTCAGGCAAAATCTCTGGACATGAGCAAAATACAGACAAACTTTCTGCCAAGCCATAACACACATCATCTGGAGTCCAGCAGTCAGTGTAGTCCTTCTTTCCAGCAGAAACCTCTTGAGCCTGGACTTTACCTGTAGGATTTCTACCAGGCTTCTGGTCTTCTGAGCTCTGACCAGAATCTCCCATACAGAATCACCTAAGGTGTTTCAGCTCTACTCTTTCATGTAACATCTCTGGCCCTCTCCAAACTCTTCTCACAAGCCATTCCCAAAGGCTCTTGAACCACATGGTTAGGTATGGTCATAGCAATGACCCCACTTCTCTAGTACCAAATTCTGTGTTTGTTACTTTTTCTTGTTGCTGAGACAAATACCTAACACCCAAAATTAAGGAAGGAAAGGTTTATTTAGTTCACAGTTTGTGGAAGTTTCAGTTGATGATCTTCTGGGTCCAAGGCAGGATGACTCATGGCAGGGGGCATCAGTTTCTAGCATCAGAAAACAGCCAAAGCAACAAGAGCAAAAGGGGAGGAGAGAGTGAGGAGAAATGACTCTTTCTGTCCCTTATATTTTATGTAGGCTACCCACTCTAGGGTGGGTGTAGCACTCACACCTATAATCCCAGCATTGGATCATGAATCAATCACAAACTCTAGAAATCTGCCCCCGTGGCCACATGAGACTTTGGGAGGACATCCAAACACAAACCATAGCAAACATATTCACTGAATTTGACATTGCAGCTTCTGGCTCTTGTCCAAAGTCAAAATGACTATGAAAGGTACACATTTTGAGTTGATTTGGGATGTTAAGAATGCATGACAGTGCTACTAAAGGCAGTCCTGAAAAAGGACTTCTAGAACTGTGTCAGAAAATGGAAAGAATGATGGATAATTGTGTTTGCAATGAGGGGGAGTATTCTGAGAGGGATTAAGGGTAATGTGTCTTTTACTGTAATATGCTTTTAAAATTTAAACATTTGCCATATTTTTGAATCACATCTCATACTTTCCTTTTCCTTGTCTCTTGTCTTGCTTCTGTTTTCTTTTTTCTGCCTTGCCATTTGGGACACTTTTTTTTCCCTGTTTAATCAGAAGATCATTATGAATGGAGAGAAAAAAATGTTAAAATGTTGGCTGTAAAGGCTACAAATGGGCTTGATGAAACACCAACACAAGTACTTGGATTCATTGACTCTCCATCAAAACTTTAATCAGCAGGAAGCTGAAGAATGATTTCTTGCCATGAGAAACTTAGGAAATCAAAGTTTAGATTTAACAAGGCCTTGACTTTTTTTGAGGTGGGAGGTATGTCCCATTAAAACTGACTAAATAACAATTGTTTAGGAAAAACTTGTTCTACCCAAGGTTAGAAACTAAGGAGGTGATCTTCAACTACTTGGTGAGGTAAAGGACACAGCACAGTCAGCTGGAGTCTCACTGGGGGCAGTCACCGCAAGAGAGTTTTCCAAAGTGCGCTAGGGTCCTCACTGACTCTGAATGTTGCCATTTGCACTTTGCTCCTCAACCACTCAGAAAGATCCCAGGGGCCAGAAGCCCCTTGAATATCAGACTCGTGTTCTCATGACTACCTGGGAAATTTATTTTCCTCCTCTTGACTACAGAGTCCTTTGCATGGAGGTTACCTCACAGTGAGGGGTTGCTTAACTCAAGCCGCAGAAAGCACACACTGCATCTTTAAGAAATAGTTTACTTGTGAATCAGTAAATGTACTAGACAAAGCAGCCATTACTTATGCATTCCTGCATACCCAGCAAGGTGAAAATAATAGAATAAACATCATATACTTCATTATGATATCGGTTTACACTTCCAGGGTACACAAAAAGAGGCCATTTCATCAAGCTAATTGCCTGAAAGTAAAAGAGAGAGAACTTTAGCTATTAGTCTATTATGGGGCTTTTTTCTTAATCACAAATAGGGGCCGTGTGTCCCTGGGGGGATGTGTATTCTAATTTACAATTGAACTACAGATCAGAGCAATCAATCTTGGGCAGCACTTTTACAGTGTAATTGCTGCAACATAACAAATAAAAAAAAAAAAGAAAAGAAAAGAAGAAGAAGGTCTAAACTGAGCTTCAGCTTGAGGTAGAGATATTTCCAGGCACTAGTTCAGGGTGGGAGGGAGACAAGAACCACACAGACATGAATATGCAATGAGGGCTCATTAGCAGCCTAGTGTTGCCATGACGAATGGCATTATCCCCGGCCTGGTGCTGCCTAAACATGAATTTTATAACGACCCATTTATCATGACTTGTCATGGGCTTCTGTACCCTGCTTTCTTCCAGCACACACACCTTTCCTTGTTATGGCGGTAGAAATCTACACTTTTATTATTATTGTTTCCTTTTGTATTGATTTCTAGCTCTTCAAAGCAAGTGTTCAAATATAGCAACATGCTAATAAGTGATTTGTGACTTAAAAGTTGAACTAAAAGTTGATTATTCATTCCATCTTGACAATAATTATATAATAGAGAAAAAGTTGGGCTAAACTTTGAAAGAAATTTCCTAATGGATGAGTTTTTTGCTTTGTTTGTTTGTTTGTTTGTTTGTTTTGTGGCATTCTGACACTATGGCTTTAAAAAATTGAAATGAACTAAGTTATCTTCCTTTCATTTCTTTGTATTCCTTCTTTGTACTTCACAAATCTTTCACTATCTCAAGCATATAGCTCAAAAGTTTTGATATCTTTTCCAAAAATCTTGGTGTCATTACCAAAAATATGTAAGATTAAAATATTTGGAAGAGATTTAGTGGTCACCTTTTTCTATAAGGGCATGAGTTGACTTGATACTTAAAAGCCCTGATATAGTGTAGGGAAGAAGTTGGGACAAAACTTGATCTTAGTGAAAACTTAGTGATAGAAAAAAAGAAAGAGACAAAAGTCATCTCCCATGGCAGACAAACCCCACGAGGTCTGTCCAGCCAGCAGCCACAGAATTCCCAGATGCAAAGATGAGAGTCTTTGGCTTCCATCAGGAGAGAGTAGGCTGTGCAAGTCCATCAAAGTTAAATCCACCAGTCCCACAAAACGAGAGTCCGAGGTTGGCATGAATGCCCTATTGCAGTCAGAGACACAATTAGTGAGCTTTACAACTAATCTCTTTACTTGCAGTAAAAAGAACACTGCTAAAATCCTGATTTTTTATCCAGTTAAGCAAAGCATAGAACCACAGTTGAATTAGAATTTGATGTTGCTCTGGCCAGCCAGGGATTGTAATCATTTCTGAATATAATTTAGAAACAGTAGTTTTCCAGGTCTTCTCTGTGTTACTCTCCTCACTGTGTCCCCTTGGAGTTCATATTATTAGTAATGACACTTTTATATAGTTATATTATTTATATAATATATGGAATATTGACAATAAACTATTTTGTATGCTAACAACTTTATAAAGCATAAATATTTATAAAGTACTTTGACCACACGAAGTTCTTGTAATGGATCTTCATGCTAGCTGGAAACAGCTCTATCTCTTTTTTGAAATTTTTTTTTTTCAGTGCTAGAGATGGGATGCAGGGCTTCGCCTACTCGGCAGCTGTGCCATGCTCCCAACCCTTTTTCCATTTTAAAGAAGAGAACATTGAGGCCATGCAGTGAGCAGAGTGACTCACAGCACACGGAGCACGGAAGCACTGGGGCTCCCCATCCAGTCTCTCTTTAGATCCCTGGGTCTGTGTTTTCGTGTAACTGAAGATCAGGGGGTTGTTCTTAAGAGGTCAGGGTGAGTTGCCTCTTAGTCTTCACAGGAGATTGGGTCCAGGATGCCTCATGGATATCAAAATCTGTGTCTGCTCAATCCCATGTGTAAAATAATGCAGTGTTTGCATAGAACCCATGTGCAACCTCCTGCATATTTTAGACCATCTCTAGGTGACTTACAGCATCTAACACAATCTGAGTATTAAATGAATAGATATACTGTATTATTCAGGGAAGATAAAAAGTCTGTACATATTCAGTGCAGACAAATTTTTTCTCAGAGTGTTATTGTATATTTTCAGTGCAGATGAATTTTTCTTTCCTCAGAATATTACTGTCCTGTGTTTGGTTGAGTCTGTAGAAGAGGGTCAATGGTAATGTCTTTTAGGATTTAGTAAAAAGTGAACAAGTTGGGAAAGAAGCCCAATGAAGAGGTGGTTGTCATGCACACCTGAGAGCCTGTCTTTAACTGTCCAAAGTTACCTATCAGAACTGAAATTAATACACACATGCCAATTAAAATTAAGTTGCTATTCCAATCTTTTGGACTGAAATATCTTTCATCGTTTAAAAATTCACATAGGAAATATTTTTCACTGTAAACATTTGGGTACAATTCTTTTTTTTTTTTTTGGTACTGGGGATGGAACTCACAACCTCATGCCTGCCAGGCAGGCGCTTAGGTCACTGAACTAAATCCCCAGCCCTTAGGCACAATTCTGAATGGTTTTCCTGTGTTACAAGTCTGTGGGGTACTCTATTTTGTTTCCGAAGAAAATATGCTTTGTGTTTTCCCTATGAATGTATTAAATAGGATTTTTGGAGATAATTTTGTGAAGAAAGAATTCAAATATTGGCAGATGATATTAAAAAACACCAGTTGTGCCTGAACAGATTAAGAGAGTGTCTATATGACACTAAACATCTGGATGAAGAAGGAAAGAAAGTAAAAAACCTTGATGTTTTGTTTATTTGACACTATACATCTGGATCTTTAAAAACATCTGGGTTTTTAATTTACCCCCCGCCCCCAGTTTCACTGAGTGTTCAGCATTATATGCAGAAAGGTAAATTAGAAGACTCAGTGCCATTATTACTAAATTAGATAAAATGATTGTATGAAGTTAATTTGCAAATACTAATTATTCTATTTAGCAGAACGTAAAATGAATGAAATTCTCCACCAGGCAAAAAACCAAAAAACCAAAACAAAAACAAAAAAACAAGAAGAAAGATGTAATTTGGTGATTTCAGGATAAGACATAGCTTAAGCGTATTTAAACATCGGTCGTAGTTTATGGTCATAAATATCCCTGGGCAAAAATCTTTTTAAGTTCCCAGCCATTGTGTCTCTGGGGCAATAGTTTTGCCACGTATTAGGGGGATCTGTTAATTTACAATTTTTTGACAATATGAAAATTTAGTAAACACTTAGGAACACACAAGATACGTCTAGTGATAGACATTTTCTTTGCCAAATGAATTATCCAGAGCTGATAAAATCAGTGCTATTTCCTTCTGACGTGCCGGAGGCAGAACCTGAAAGAGGAACGACTGGACTGAACTTGAAAAACTTCAGTGCAATGAACAGCACCCTATGTGACTGACATTAGTGCGAGTGTGGCCTCATCTAAAAAGTTATCATAATTATTGAACATTTCCTCTGTAGCTTACTCTCAATCCAATCAGTTATAATGGAAATGGTCTGTTTGCTTTTTATAGTCTCAAGTTTTCAAAATGATTAGTGCTTCCTTGTGATAGTCCATTAATTGGACACAACCCAGATGAAAAGGCTGAAGCCCCGAGCATATAAAAAAACATAAGGTTGTTGCTATTTAAGTGCCTTCAAAAGATCTAATTTGATTTTTAAAAGCAATTCTGCAGATGTGAAAATTAAAGGCACGAAGAAACAAGATATGGTTTAATGACTATTTAGGTTAAGAAACATTTAGAGGTTTTAGTAGACTTACACCAAAAAAAAAAAAAAAAACAAAATTTTTTTAAAATTTAGCTGTTAGCTTGGTAAGATTGGGTCCACAATACAACAGAAATTGCTGAATTTTATGGGCTGCTATTTCCTTGATCAAATTGCTCCATTCTCAGCCAGCATGTTTCTGAAGGCCGTTTGGATTACTTTGTGCAGATTTTGAATCCCAGGATTCATGAATCAGATTTTAAATTTTCACAAAGTAAGTCTCTCCACTTGGTTTGTCTTAGCTATTTCATCAACCGTCCCATCCCCCACCCCAGCAAATTGTACACTTATTCCCACTTAAAAAAGAAAGAAAGAACAAAAGAAAAAATGAAAGAAAGAAAGGAAGGAAGAAAGAAAACAGAAAAAAGAAAGCCTTCCCATTGGCTCTAATGACATCTTCAGTCAATAATGAGTTAATAAAAATCTCAAAATCATCTGGGCTAGATAAGGAGGAAGAAAGGAAAGTATTGTACTGTAATGACAGGCTCTGGGGCTGCCCTCTGAGATGTCATGGGTCAGCCATGTTAAGAATGTGTGCGTCCAATCATCTGCTGATTTTTATCAGCAAGCCCTCCAGCAGGAGCTGACAAGGGCCAGTTTGGGAGTTACAATGAATAAACAATGACTTTTTGGGTTGTTGGGGGCTGTGTAATAGAGTGAGGGGTTTATATATACTAAAACATGATGACATTAGCAATCAATATACCAATTACTGGACAAGTTATTGGATGAGGCATTCACGTGTCTTCAGCCTTCTTGCACTTTGAAGAGGCCTCCAGGGGGGAAGAGGCCCTGGGCTCAGAGGCAGGCAGGGGTCCAAGATCTGAGGCCCCATCTCAGACTGCAGAAGTCCAGCTCTGGATGATCTGAACCATAGGGGAGTTGATTAAAAATACGGAATCTTCTTCCCAGAGATTCCTTCTCAGGAATCTGAGGGTAGGGCCAGGGCTTGATGTTTTTAATCAGAGGCTCCAGGTAATGCTGATTAGCCAGGTTAGGGCACTGCTGTAAGCTGTGTTTCTCAAAGTACTGGTCCCATGCATCGCCAAGAAGAAGGTGAGAAATGCAGGGTCTTGGACTCTTCCCTAAACCTGCTGAGTTAGCCTGCAGGTGGGTCAGATGCTCTTTCCAGTTCAAGACCCATGGTTAGAGCAAAGATCCCCAGCAAGCCCACTGACACAGCACGGTGCCTTGTCATCTCTGAGGTCCCTCATGGAGAATTTGTTACTCCTGCTAGTTAGTACACTAAAGTTTGCAAATAATTTACTTTAAGAAATCAGGCTGAGCCCAATATTATCTTTGTAATCACAGTCAGTTTCATTTATTTCTTCCCTGCCAGGTTTTCTTGAATGATCTTGATGTATGAATGACTTTGATTAAGTCAAGGGAAGAATAAAGATGGATTCTCTCTATTAGAGTGGAAAAGGAGGGAGGATTTGTAAAAAATCTTAAAAGAAAGCAAGAATTAGAAGAAAAAAATCATTGTGGAGCATTTCTTTGGTGTATAGCTAATATGTACTTGTGTGTTCAATATCAGTTTTGAAGGCAAAGTCTTTGTGCAGATGAATAAGGTCTACTGGTTTTGTTTTTAATAACCACAGAACCCACAGTATGCTTTCATTAGACTAGGAGAATGTGGATGGACTCGGGTCCATACAGCTGAAAAGGCAACAGGTGATGACCTTCCTATAGCAGGGTGAGAGACCTCTTTTATTCTGACCAAGAGTCTTTCTTCTGAGGCAGCCCTGAGGTTGCCGAGTTTTCCCAAACTTGGATTAGTATGCCAAATGTGCAGGAAATTTAATCAATGTTCAAGAGAGTAAGTTTGAAGGAACAATTTTAAGATGCTAAAATGTCTGAAACCAAACAAGAAACAGTGGGTTAAAGTGACTTAACTAGGACTGTTTGCAGAGCTCCACAAAGCCACTAACACCCTACTCTGCGCTGTGTTTTCTCCAGGGAAAGGATCCTTGAGTGGATTTGATCACCAAAACCCTTTCATAAAGGACAGCCTTATAGAATTAGTGTCTGGAGATCAACTTTCAGAAGTCAAGGGTTCAAAGCATTGAGATGACGAATACTTGTGCGTAGAAGGGAGTTCTATGTAGTATACAGTAAGGAGTCTCTTTATTATAATTTATGAAACACACTATATCTGGCATCAGGAATTCCTATGTGGTGGCTTAATGCCAAAAAGAAGGTTCGTGTAACCATCACCAATGAGTTAAATAAGTTGTCTAGCTGTTGATGGTCTGGTTAAATCATCCCTGAAGTGTTGGCACATCTCCCAGAATAGTCATTTGAAAAAAAATTTTTTATTTGGGTTTTACAAGTGAGATCACTTTGTGTTTTCATACATGAGGGATAATTCCCTCATGACTCTTTGCAAGCACCCAGAAACTGTAGGCAGAATTGGATGTGCCTCAGGCCAGATCTCACATTAGAAAGGATAACTGCTCCTTCCATTGCCAATAGAGTTCTGGTCATTTCTTACCTCCCTGGGTTCTGGATGGTCATGCTCGGGGCTGCCATTTTAGTCTCTATAGCGACTATCTGTGAAAGTGATGGAGATTGGAGTTCAGGCCAGTAGAAATGTTAAGTACATAGCTGGTTATAAAATTTCTTCTCTTGAAGTTACTGCTGAAGCTGTGCATTAATGCCAAATGTTAATTCTTGCTGAGGACATGATGTCTTATAAATGCTATGAAGGAATATCATTTTCCCAGTAGAAGTGAAGGTACTTTTAAGGTCATGTTAAGAAAGGGGTTAGTTTCCCAAGTAACATCTGCAGGTCACCTGCTTGCCTATAAAATCACTCCTAGACTGCTCCCACCCCTTTGTTACACAATAGTTAGAAGGAATTCTCACATGGAAGAAAGAATGGAATGCAAGTGACATTGCAAAGCTATGCAAAGATTAAAAACAAAACAAAACCCTCAAATACAACAATCCCACCCGCCCATGCTAATAATCATCATCTTTTCTGCATACGAGTCTACCCAAGACTCAGAACTTGTTAGGAGATTTCTTTCTGAACTAAAGGTAATAGAGTAGACTCAACTTTGGGAGGCCTTCCTGGCTTTTGCTCATGCTCTTTGTAAACATGTCTGTAGACACCACGTATGCCTCTCAGCTTTCCAGGCATAAAGCATTTGAGGGGAGCCTCTCTCCACCCTCTAGGAAGGCATCCACCAGCACAGACCAAGATCTACCCACTGCTGGTCTGGTTTGTTATGTAGTAGACTATTTCTCCCCTTTATATTCTTTGAAATGTTTTGAATTAAAATAGCTTACTGAAGGTCACTGGAGGCATGTGGTCCTGCTCAAAACTTTAAACAAAACATTAGTTTTTACAACCTTTTGTAATTTGGTATTGTATACAACATGGTCATATGCAGAGTTTCTGTAATCTTTTCAGTGGGTGACAGAAATATGAGAAGCAAATTTATAAGCCATTTAGTGAAGCATTTAATCAATTTCATGCATAGGAAAGAACTCCAATTGCGATTGCTTGGCTGTATCAATCTTTTTCTCCAGTACAATTCTGGTCAAACGCGATCTCTAAATGCTGTCTTGGTGGGAGAGGGGCCCCCCGATACTGTCCTGTGTGCAAATGGAAATGTCACATCCTGCATCAGCCTAGTGTGGTCACCAGTGCCTGTGAGCCTTCTGGATGCTGTTAATGTGTTTCAGAGCAGGAGACCGGGTCTAATGTTTAGGGGAAGTTTTCCAGGCCTTCTACTGTAAAGTTACTCATTAAACACCCTTTTCCCAGAGTGACTCTCACATGCTCAGCTTCGCACATTGTATGTGCAACCTTAGGCTCCAAGAAATAGTTTTCAAAACCAGTTTTCGTAGTTATTACTGCCCTCAGATGCATGAAAACATAAAAGGACTCGTATTAAAATGCAACTTCTCCTAAGTTAAAGAGCCAGAGTGGTGTGACCAGAATCGGTGAAATCCACCAAAGGCACATGTGTCAAGCAGAGTGATTTTAGTACTTTTCAGAATATTTTAAATTGTCCTTCGGTCTTCATGTTCTGATTCTCTTTTACTTTGGTTGAAAGATTAATCCAACTTTTGGCAACGTAGCAGGCTAACATTTTCTTTGCTGTCATGTGCTAGAATCCCTCTTATGACACTTTACCCCAAACACCATCGAGTTCTTCAGTGAAAAAGTCCCGAGGGAGCCAAAGATGATCCTCCCAATAATCATTATCTGCTAAACTATATAAAAATTGCCTTAGCTCTACCTTGTCCTGTAAGACTGAAACTGATATAAATATACTATAGACATAGTTTCTAATTTAGAAAACAGTGTGCTTGTGCTGATTTCTGAGCCTGGAATAGTATTTCAGTGACTAAATTTCACTCCAGATTTGAAGCCAGTTTCATTCATGGATCTCATCTGAGTCTGCTGATGTTTCACACTCCTCTTAAAATGCAACATAAACATAGCTCCCGCACCAGTTCAGTGCTGTGCCATTTGCTATTTACCTTTTCATGCTATTTCAGTGATAGGGGCCCTGTGATTATACTGGACAGAATTGCCTTGATATGTTATACAAAACTGGCAACTCTTACAGGGATTGGCCAAAGGAGGTTGGTTGACCTCTCTGTGTTTCTGTCTGTGGACCTGTTATCCAACCATTAACTTTTGGATGAAACCAGGATGTCATTGACTTTTTTCTTTTTGTGTTTTCATTTTTTGCAGTTCTGGGGATCAAACTCAGGGCCTCACACATTCTAGACAAGCACTCTGTCACTGAGTTACATACATCTCCATCACTCTTTTTTTTTTTAATCAATTTGGAAGAAAGATATCTTTAGTATAAGATCTGATAAGTTGAAAAGTCAAGATGATTATGTTGATATATGCTTGTAATCCCAGCACTTTGGGAGGGTGAGGCGGGGGGTTGTGAGTTTAAGCCCAGCCTGGGCAACTTAGCAACTCTGTAAGACCCTGTCTCAAAATAAAAATAAGAATAAAATAAAAATTTAAAACTGGGATAAACAGGTAGCTCAGGGGGAAGGCCCTGAGTTCAATTGCTAATCAGACCCCCTTCCTCCAATCACAACTAACTAGGACTAAGAAATTTTAAGTTCTCAAATAAAATTCAGAACAAAAAGCAATTACCAGATATTCTCCTTGTAAACACAAAACAGGAACTAGGCATAATGACGGCCACTCAAGAGGTTGAGGCAGAATGATCACAGGTTTAAGACAACCTAGGCAAATTAGTGAGACTTTGTTTAAAAAAAAAAGGGAGGGAGGGATTTGGGATGTAGCTCAGTGGTAGAGCACTAGACTACCATGCACCTCCAGAACCACACAGAATATAGATGATAGAGCAGTTTTCCCTGCGACTATTTTCAATTTCATTTGCTTTTTTTACTTCCCTTGATGTGACCTATGTTATCAGAGTTGTGCATATTGCCTGTCCCTTCCCCATCACAGTAAATCTCAAATGCAGCTTTCATATTTTGCGTATCATTGTCGATTTGGTAATTTCTTTCATCCAAGTCTTAAAAATCTTTTCTTGTTAGCAGACACAAATACAGCACATTTTTTTCTAACTGCTTCAAGAATTGTGCTTGGCCTGGCTAGATCAGCACTCACCTAGCTTTTGTTTATTATAAATAGCATTTTAGTGGATATCTTTATGCATATTTTAAAAAATATTTCTTATACACTTATATACATAACACTCATATATTGTGTGCCCTACTCTACTATAAGCACTGAAAATGAAATTACTAGGTCATAGTGGATGTATTTTATGTTTGACTTGTTATTTTCAAATTACTCAGCAGTCTTAATTTTAAACGAAGACACTGCCATCATATCTGATGAAACCTTTTCATCTCAAGTTTCACCTGCAAGAGGCCCAGCTACTCCAATTCTCTTTTATAACTTTCCTTCTTCAGGAAGGTGGAGAGCACCTCAAATGCCTTCCTCACTGGGTTTCTCCTTCTTCCCGGGAAAAGTAGAGATGGGCTCCCTCATCCCTGGAACCCGGCCGGATGTTTAGAAACCGTGGTGGCTACGTTCAGAGGTTGGAAGCCTCTGGTCAAAATAAATAAATAAAACAAAACAAAGCACATTCATCTTTTCAGCCTGCAAGAATGAAGGCAGTGATGCACATCCATTTCCACTGTAGGAGCAATGTTCCAATTCAAACAATTGTTTTAACTTGCGTTATACTTGAGACCAAAGTATTTTCCTAAGCTCTTTCTTGTTCCTTTCTCTCTCCATCTCTCTCTCTCTCCTCTCCTCTCTTCCTTCCCCTCTCTTTCTTTTCTTCTTTCATTTTTTCTTGTCCTGCACACTACCACCAAGCTACACTCCCAGCCTTGTTCCTGCTTTTGAAGATTGCCTTGTGATCAGAGATAGAAAGTACTGAGATAAAGGAGGGGGTTTGTTTAGGGCTTAAAGCTCAAGAAGTGGATTGTCTTGGTAACCACTGGCCAAGAACAACTTTCCTTGTCCCTGTCGCCCAACGTGTTTCTGCTCCTTTCTGCAGGATCTCAGCCTGTCCTCCTCTGCAGTCTTACTGCTGCCTCTTCCATCAGACTTCAGCCCCTCTCCACCCTAACGGCTCTGTGTTTATAGTGCCTCAGTCCGGGTCCTATCTCTTCCATCAGTTTACCCTGCTAAATCATCATGGAGCACAAATTTGGTTTTGATTTGTTACAACTTGAAGTAGCTTCTTTTCCACTCTTTGTCCTGTTCTTCAAAGTCTTCTATGATTTCTTCCCAAATTCATCTTTAAAAAAGTATTTCCTCCATTTCCTTTATATTTATTTTATTTAGCAACACAAAAATGGTCATGTTTGCCCCAGAACCTGGCATGTCCTTTTCTCTCCATCAGAGAAGACTCTGCCTTCAGAGTTGGGCCATTCAGTGAGGCTTCTTCCGTCACTCACAAAATGAGTGCAAACTTTGGACAATGATAGTGATTTCAACAGAGTAGAAGACTCAAAAGTTAGCTATCAAGGTAGCTCTAGTAGAAATGGTGGACCAAGTGTGATCTACATAAAAGCTAAGCAGGGTCTAAGTGCTGGACACATTTTTGATTCTATACTCTAGAATAGAATGTGAGAATGTAATCAAATTGTGGGAGTATCGAAATGTTATGTGCTATAGCTAAGTTTATTCAGTTCTACTCCAGTGTAGCCATAGTTAGGGAAGGGGCAATTCTGTAGCTCAGGAATGGTTTATAACTCAGCAGCTTTAAGTGCAATGAAGTGAACCTCATAAATAATTAATACCAAGTTTATATGTATATTAATTCAGGGGCATAGCAGATGTGATTGAAAAATACAGTGTATGTTTAAAGTTAAAAAATTATTACATTAAAAGAATCAATTAAAAATATCGATCTTGCATTGTCATTTTGACTTTGGGGAAGAGTCAGAATGTACACAGTGACAGATCCTTGAATAAGGTGGAAGTAGACAAACCATAATGTTTTTATGTGACAGAAATCCTCATATTTTGAATCCAGGTTGCCAAGGAAAGTACTCATAAAAGAGGACTTACAGAAGTGCTTCAGAAAGTGGAGAGGATGTCAGGATAAGTGTGTTTGAAGCAAAGGGGATATTTTGAGGGGAAATATTAACAACATGTTTTTCACTGTAAATTTAAATTTTTTTTATTTTAAAGAGAATAAAGCAAAGCAAAACAAAACAGAACAGAACAAAGCAACTCAGAACAGAACAATGCAAGTAACACAGGACTTCACAACAAGACAACAGGAAATCAACAGTGGCTACCATAACGTCTCTTGTTTTCTTTGAAATAGTTGTTCATACCTTCACGCACAATATAATCAAACAAAACAAAATAGTATAAAGTCAAGCAAAACAAAAGAATGAAAGCATTATGTGACTTCAAAACAAGACAATAAGAAATGAACAATGACTACCATAATGTCTCTTGTTCTTTTCAAAATAGCTATCTATACCCTCATACACAATGAAATCAAATAATAGAAAACAGACTAAAAGCAATCAAAACAAAGGAATGAAAGCATTACAGGACTTAAAAAACAGATAACAGGAAATGACTAATGGTTACTATAATGTCTCATTTTCTTCAAAATAGTTGTTCATACCACCACACATAATAAAATCAAACAAATCAAAACAGGAAAAAAAAACAATTAAACAAAAGAATGAAAGCATTATAGGACTTCAAAACAAAATAATAGGAAACCAACCATGATTACCATAATATGATCCATTTTGTTCAAAATAGCTGCCCATATCATCAGGCACACTAAAATCTAACAAAACAAGACAAAACAGAACCAAACCTAACAAAATTGTGAAAACATTTCAAGAGTTCAAGGCAAGATAACAAGAAATTAACATTGGTTACCACCTATCTCCTCCTATCTCCTCTACTATCACTTTTATAATATCTATTGTATTTTTGGACCCCACTAACTCCTTCTGTTTTTAATGCTAGTGATCGCCTGTATGAGTTCAAACTGTTTTGCCCATGAACACGACCTCCAGTTGCATCCATTTAGATACAAGAGCCTTGAGATTATCCTATTTTATAGCTGAGTAACTTTCCATTGTATGAAAATACCATATCTTCTTACCCATTCTGTGGTTGATGGGCAAGTTACCCTTGGTTTTTTCTGGTCTCCTGTCACATGGAACAATTGATTTTTCCCTTTTGACTTTCAATCTATAAATTTCCTTTCGAGTTGAATGTGTTTCTTGTATACAGTATATTGATGGATCTTGTTTCTTGATCCACTCTTCCTGTGGCTTTTTTTTTTTTTTTTTTTTTTTTTTTTTTTGCTGAATTAAGGCCATCTACATTAATGGTTATAACCAGCATACATTGGTTTATCTCTGCCATGCTATCCTCCTGCTATTGGCCCTCCACTTTTCCCCTTCTTTCAATTGCCTATCCTGTTTGGTGTTTCTCCTCTGCTGCTGTTCCTGGAACCATGGTCTTCTTTATCTCTCTCTAGAATATCCTTCACTACTCTCTGTAGAGTTGGTTTGGTGGTCACAAATTCCTTCAGTTGTTCTTTATCACAGAAGTATCTTATTTTTCCATCAATTTTGAAAGATGGTTCTGCAGGGTACATCAGTCTGGGTTGGAAGTTGTTTTCTTTCAAGATTTGAAACACTTCACTCCAAACTCTTCTTGGCTTGATGGTTTTTGTTGACAAGTCTGTCATGATTTGGATTGGTTTTCCTTTATAGGTGATCTGTTTCTTTTCTCTAACAATATTTAATATTCTGTTCTTGTGCTGAATTTCTGGGATCTTGATTATTATACATGTAGGTGTACATTTACTTTGGTTATGGCTAGTTGGAGTTCTATATGCCTCACTTATCTGTATACCAGATCCTTTTCCCATGTTCGGGAAGTTTTCTGCTATTACTTCTGTAAATAGCCTTTTTATTTCATTTGTGTTGACCCCTGCTTCTTCATTGATACCTATCACTCTAAAATTATTTCTCTTTGCATTGTCTTGCAGCCATTGAATTGTTATTTCCTGGTTCCTTGTTATTTTTTAAAGGTCTTTCCTTTCACGATCGCTAGCTGCAGTCTTGTTTTCAAGATCTGAAAGTCTATCTTCAGTCTCTTTCAAGTGGTTTTGCCAGTTTTCAATTGACTTTTTAATTTCCTGGATATCTTTTTGAATCTGTTTCATGCATTGTAATTCCTTTCTATATTGTTCATTCAAGGTTTCCATCATTTTCCTATGCTCCTCTTCTTTCTTATCTATGTCTTCTTTAGATATGCTAAGCCATTCTTTCATTATGTTTTTCATTTCTTTTTTTACCCAAGACATTATTTCTGATTTGATTACTTTTATAGTCTCATAAAGTTGTTTCTTTACTTCCATGCAGAGGTTTCAGGTGTGTGACTTCCATTTTCTTCCATGATTGTATCTCCCAGACTTGTTCTGTGTGGGCTGGAGGTCTGAGATTGCATTTTGCTCCTTCATCTTGACATTCATCTGAGTTCCTCCCAATAAGCTGTGTGGTCAAAGACACTTTCCATGTTGGCCACCCCTTCATGGTGTAGGGGAATGGGACAGGCACCTGTGTTCCTCTGACCCTGGGTTTACAGGCAGGTAGCAGGGTGTGGAGCAGGCCTCTCCAGATCTGTGCAGCTACACTGGGGGTTTAGCAATGGCCAGGAATGCATGGTGGTGGGGCTGCTTCTCTCAGCCTGTGTGTCTACACTGGGACTCCAGTGATGGTGGCAGGCACATAAGGGTGTGTTCGTCTGATTCTCCAGGTGGGTTATGGCTGCCTGAAGGAAGCAAGGGCTTCCAATGGTGACCTGTGGGTGGGGTACACGGAGCTTACCTGGCTGCGTGTGCCTTTTCCCACTGGCTTCCCGCAAGAAGGAGCCTTCTGTTGTCAGCAGTCAGCAGGCAGAGATGAATCTGCTGGCTCTCTCTGCCCACACTGGCTGTCTGCAGGAAGGAGTTTTTGCACTGTACATTTTTAACAATTTTAACATTCACCATATATTTTGATTATACTTTGTGTACTAACTCCAAGATGAAAATGACAAGTGACAATCTGAGTCAATTAGTTGAACATGTGTTTTTAACTTATTTCTAAAATAAGAATAATTTTTTTAAAACTTTATTTGCCTGTTACCCTTTGTAATTCATGGTACATGCTTACAAATAGCTTAAGGGAAGAAAATTAGCAATGTAATCCCAGCCACCAGCCAGTATTCCCTTCTTTAACAATAACTATCGAATACTGGGATCCAATCTTGAAATCCTTAAAATTAGCTGTTGGAATTTATTTTTAATAATGAAAAATTAGAAATCAGTTATATAGCCAAGAGTAGCAGATTAATTATATGCATATAGCCAATCCACAGTGAAATAATATATGGACATTCAAATGCTATGAAGCCTATAATAATATTAAAATGTTTTAATGTAATGGTCAGGAAAGATGAAATGCAAACTTGTATGAGGACCTAATTTTCTATATATCTGGGTGGTGAACTTTTCAGGTTGGTAGATTTGAAAGTTATTTTTTTTTCTTTAAAATTGATTCATGTGAAAAATGTCTTTTTTATGTTATAACATTGCATAGCTGTATTATTTTCAGGTACATGGTGAGAGTTTGACAGAAGAATTTCTTCTTCGCTAATCCCAGAAAGGTGGCTGGAAGAGTTACCCCTAGTTAAGAAAGAGCATACAATGCTCTTGTCTCAAGAAGCCAGAGATAGGCAAAATTAGAAACAGCCCCAATTCCGAGTGGGGAAACTGGTTCAAACAAACTTAGAAGATGGTCTGAAGGATTATCACAAAGACAGGGCTATGCAGTGTAACTTTTGCCACTACTGGAAACACACTCAAGTATGGGGACCCTCATGGGTTGATTATCTTAGAAGGGCAAAGAAAACTAGCAGTCAGGATTTTGTTTTTTTCTTTTCTTTTTTTTTTTCATACAGGATTTTTAAATGCTTGTTTGTCTTTAAAAAACTATGAATTATGGGAGAATGATTGGAAATTTAGGGACAGGGAATCATGTTTTGCTTGCAAAAATATTTTGAAAGTGAATTTTGGAAACACTTGAAACACCTGATAGCTCATGAATTAGATGTCAAGCCTCAATAAAACTTTAGGAGACATTTATAATTAAATATTTTTGTCATTCTTCATCAGAGCTTGATGGAACTCGAAAGCATGAGACTGGGAAAGAAGCAGCTGCAGACAGAAGCAGGTTTCTCACTGGTCCACTAGGAGTGCCTCTGGTCACGTGACTTCCTTCTCCAGCTCGTGTGTAGCAGCAGAGGGGTGCTATAAACATTAACTTTGAGATGTAGAGATGCCGTCTACGAATCTTGCTCAAGTTCAGAGATTTTGGCCCAGGAGGCCTGGGATTGGGCCTGAGACTGCTTTCCCAAGAGACTTCCTGGAGATGCTGTTCCTGCCCCATTAACTCCACTTTGGCTTATGAAGATTTTAACCCATAAGTTAAAATAGGACTTGTTAAAAATCAGGTTCTGGTGCTTTGTGTTCTAAGCTGCTTCCCCTCCTCCTCCTCTTTCTCCTCCTCCTCCTTCTTTTTTTCCTTCTTCACTATCCTTCATGATCCCTGTGTCTTCGGCCTAAGATATTTCCCTGCTCTTTTTATATTTTCTATTTTGAGATGCAATTTTGCTAAGTTGATCAAACTTGGCAGTCCTCCTGTGTCAGCCTCTGAGCGCGAGGGGATCACAGGCCTGCACCTTACACCTGGCTTGTCCAAAGCTCCTGAATAAACCGCAAGACTTGTCTTTCAAGCATTCGACGTAATTCTGTGACATAATCCCACAAGAAACTAAAACTAGAAATTCCATCACCTCCTGTGATCCTGTTCTCCCAGTTAGTTTTTACTAACAGTTCTATTTGTAACTGGGTGGACATTTTCTCAATCTTATATAAAACCAATTACCTCTACCTCTGTGTGCCTGGTTTTACCTTGCATGTTACTGTGTATTTCATTTTCTATTCTTACCCTCATGGTATCTATCTCCTTCTCTTCACCTGTATACTCATAACATATCCTCAGTAGACTTTGTGTGCTAGGTTACCTCTCTTTTTTTTAGGTATATAATTACATTTATTAAGATCTTCTATAATTTTTATTTCTAACATTCTGTCACTTCCAGGATAAAGGAACTTTTAAATTTTAAAAAATTTTATTGGTACATGTTTGCAGTACATAATGATTGCATTCTTTGTGGGGGAATTGGTCCATGGACTAGTTCTTCTTAATTCTTTTTGTTTTCAATCCTTTTTTCTCAACTTCCTTCCACTTCCTGGTTACTTCAGTTTTGAATGGGATTCAGCACTGGTTTGTTCTTTTTTTTTTTTTAATCATTGATTTGTTTTTTATATCTGAATTTCAATTCTCATTTGGTCAATGGACATGAGGTATTTTCTGTATCTACCTTGGCTGGGACCAAATAAAAAATGATTTGAATGGTTGTCCAGAGACTGCCCATTGTCACTCAGTCACCCTAGGTTCTAGGCTCTTCTCTTTCTGTTATGACCACAGAAAAAAATCTCCTGAGGTCTGCAACTCTTTGTGTAACACCAATAGCAAAAGAGTTTTAAAAAGTATGAAGTGCTTAAAAAGCCTTGGGAGAGTTCTATTATTAGCAGTAGGAAAATATATCATTTTTTAATTTAGTGAAATTAATATCCAAAATTAATTGAAGAATATTTAATTAATTAATATGTCATTAATTTTCACAAGGAGTCCCCCCACTAGCAGTGTGTCTGACAAATGTCTGCTGCAAAGGTCTACTATGTAAGCATTGCTCACCAATGGATGATTTTTTTCCGGATACATACGCTACATTTCCACTTTCTTGCACGATTCCGACTAGAGAGGGACCATATTTTTCCACCCATAGGTGCCCGTGAGTTATGTGGGAATTTCTCACTGCTGTGTTGTGCAAGCCCATTGTGAAAGCAGAGAGCCATTAGTGCGCTGTGTGTGCCTGGCTAGAGCTATAATTTTCCATACCTGTTTGGCTTTGGCCAGAGAAAGAAGCCAATGATTGCATGTTGACATTGCCTGGCTCCTGGGGCCACTTTACCCCACTGGGCTGCGAAATCCACATTCTTGTAATGTCTTTCTCATTTGTGCCATTCTTTGCCCGAGTATTTGCTACAGTAAATTTCAAAGGGAAGAAATAGAGATAAAAACATAGCCCGTCTAGATGAAGACTTCTATTGGAAAAACTCCAACCGACTCCATTTAAATACAAACTGTCAAGGAGACAGATTAATTAAACCATGAGCCTGAAAAAGATAAGTTGGAAATGGTAAAAGCGACTGGTAGGTCAGGAGCATGGGCTTCGGAGCCAGGTGAATTGGACCTTATTCTTGCTCTCCTGCTTTGTGCGTGGGTCACCTTAGGTCCATGAGCTCACCTTGCACACTCTAGCGTCCTGCTCTGGGGAAAGAGGATTAAAGGAGGTAATCAGTTATGCCACACTTAATACTTAGTAGGAGCTGAGATCTTCATTTTTCTCCCCAAAGTGCTACAAATGCCTACAACAATTTCTGGCATAGAGTAGGTGTTCAGTTAGTGTTTATTAAATAACTTCCTTTCACAAAGACTAAAATTCCCTGTATCTTTTTCTAAGAGCCTCCAAATGTCTCTCTACATACCTTCTGTAAAAGTACTGCTTCACTGGAATTCTTTTCTTGTTCTTGCATAATTAATAATCCCAACATTTTGTTCACCAATTCCCCTACCCTCAAATCTAGTGGCACAGTTAGAAGTCTAAATACATTTGTGGACTGTCACATCCCTGAAAGTGTTCATTGCTTTTAACTGAAGAGAGTGCAACAATATGAAACTTCCATCATGTTTAGTCTATTTTTTTCTTTTTAGTGTTTACAAAACAAGATATTTTATGGATGTAATTTATACATTGAATAGGAGAGGACTATTCCCAATGTTATCTTTATCCTCATGACATAAATAACAACTCCAGTAATCAAAATTTACTACAATTGTAATAGATTTTGGCAGAGTTTATGTATGTTATGTGAGGCTAACATAATACTGACTTCCAAGGATAGGGGCTGGGATTTCCAGTTTGGCTTTGTTAGGTGGGGGAAAAAAAATCCACTACAGTATTTGTAGTTTTTACTACATTCACGAGATTAATTCTCGTAAATAAAATTGTTTACACCAGCTTCTAATCAGAAAGTTGAGAGTATCTGTGGCAATACAGCCACTAAAAACTTGTATACTATGAAAATATTTCAATAATTAATGCATGCTCCATCTAGAGTAATTGACAGTGAGGTCATAAACGTAATGGGCCATCTGTGTTTGATTTGTACATGAAAATGCTTAAAGGGATAGGCAGGTAATTCAAGCTTCTCAGGAAAGGAAGATTTGTTCCAACTCCTCGAAGTAGCAGAGCCACTTAGTACATTTTTTTCCTTTTTCCTTAAAGTCTTTTCCAGATTTTTTCTTGAGATCTGCCCCTTCTGCTGCTGCTCAGTCTAATGCATTGATCCCTTGCAGGCTTTTTGATGTGCATGGTACTCATGGCCTCAGCTGATTGTACCTGGCTCTCCTAAACATTGGGATGGCAATTTAAAAGCCAAATGTGCGATTAAAAAATCCTGGTAGCTCATTACAATGTTTTGACTTTATTCATTCTCCTTGGTCTGACCACTTTAAAAATTTGTTATTGCAGTTTTTGCTGTTTCGTCAGTGAACAAGTTACCAGCCATTTCTGTTTATTAGCACAGAGCCATAGTAGCATTAGGAATCTTACTATGGTTTTTATAGCACACCTCTTTGGGCATAGGACAAAATTGCCCCATTGATGGAAGTAATGTGGCCACAGTAGATACCCAAGGAGGTTTTTGGATTTTCTGTAAGGAAATCAGAGAGCGTTGAATATTGCAGTTACGGCTTGCATCTAGATTCCCCCTGCTCCCCAATGCCTCATGTGCTCATAGGTGAGTCTTTTCAGAGTTGGCTGGATCTAGTAGTAATACTGTGGTTAAGGGTGTGTGGTACTAAATTAGTCCACTGATTGGCATTAGCATAGTACTGGATGTGGCTGAAGCCATTCACTGAAGACAGAAGTCCCACCCTGAGTGTCGGTGGCATCACCAAAAGGCTTGTAGCTCGGATGGGGTAATAAAGAAAGGGAGGCTGTGGTTTACTGTCCCTACTTCCTGCCAGCCATACCATGAACTATGCCATTTTTCCTCTGCCATTTTGGTAAACTGCCCTGGAGCCAACAGACTATGGACTGAAACTTCTACAAACTGTGGGCTGAAATCAACCTTTTCTTCTTTGTCTCTGGGTGTCAGGTATCTTGTCTCAGCAATGACAGAGTAACAAAGACAATTGCCCAGAATAGTGTCATGATATCCAGATCCATAATCTCATCTAGGAACACATTTTCATCTGAAGTATGCTGAGCACTTAGCATCTGCCTGGGGCTGTGCTAGAGCTTCCATGCACTGGACTAACCCAGCAACACCCCTGATCTCTTGGCTGCTGTAGTCTAGCAAGTGCAGCTTCCTCCCTAGACCTTTTAGAGATAGCACAAATTCTACAATTAGAAAACTAAATGGATTATATTCCCCTGACAAACCCTGCCCCAATCTCTATCTCTTCCTGTGTTGTCTGTTTCGGCGAAGTATGCCACCATCTACCCAGTGACTGAGGTCCACACTACACTATCCCCTTCATCTCAGTGAATCACAAGTTCTGTCTGAGTTAGCAGTTTATCACATGACTCCATCCTTCTCTCCATTGGTCACAGCTTTCACTCCCATTAATTTTTTTTTGTCCTGGAACATTGCAATAGCATCCCGTCTACTAATGCTGAGGTGATTTTTAAACATTAAAATGCAGGGAGGATTATGTTAATTCTCTGTAGAAAGCCATTGCTGAAAAGACTCTAAAGTTGCCTTGGAGATGAACCCCAAACTTTTTAACATAGATTCCAAGAAAGACTTTTCCTAATGTGGTCTGGGCCTAACCTTACAATGCCATTTTTTCCATGGGGTCTTGCCTTCTAGTGTGAATGATGTTAAAAGTGATATTGTATTCTATATACACCTCATATCCAGTCTTTTATACTTAACAAGCCATAAAGCATATCCTTATCACTGGTCATATCTAGGTTTATGCACTTGAATATGAAAAAATTGTTTGTCAATATGCTACAAACCAGCTAATTTTTTTGAAAATCAAACATTTGCAACTGAGAATAATATATAAATGCATCTAGTTATCATGCTTTGATGTTTAAGTAATTAGATGTTGTGCCTAGTAAACACATAAGGGAGTTGGTACCAAGTGAACTGGCTGGAGGAATTTAATGACTCAGAACACAAGGATGGCCAAGGCCTGAAGCATGAGGGGGAGTGGGAGTGAATGGGATGGGAACACCAAAGGGACCGTGAGACTGAGAAATGGGAGAGAGCTTCATCAGGAGATGAGTAGAGAAAAATTGCCACTGGGTGCTAGGGTGGAGCCCCAGAAGCTGAAGATGGTGGCAAAGATACTGGCAGCCCACAGAGCACTCTTACAATAATGGCAACACCAGCCCCCAATCACACTGGCACAGCACTGACTATGTGCCGAGCAAGGCCCTCTAAACATGCTACATGTATTAGCCATTTAATCTCCACCTGTCCTATCTACCTTCTATGGCTACTAAAGAGATCAAATGCATATGTGTTCTTAAAGTACTCGCATAGTGATATCTAAATACTTGTTAATAAAGTCCCCTTTCATGGGGGCACATCACAGTCATGTGCCCTGTCTGAGGCCACACAGTTCCTAAGTGGTGGAGGTCATGCTAGAACCTGATTATCTGCCACTGGAGACCACATGACTTCTGAGGTTTCTGTGATCTAGCAGAGCAGTGTCAGAGCTGCAGATCCTCTTGCCCTGACTTCCCCTGCAGAGCAATGGGCAAGGAGGCATCTGTTTCTCCATGAGGCGATCCCTCGAGTGGAAGAGTCCCAATCTCATGGGCCAGTGGGCGGCTGTGTTGCTGCTACCACCTCACCCCTCCTACACATCCCATGCTGAGGTGACTGTGTGGGAGGGACACACCGTTAAGAGTTTTGGTGTGATCTTATTTAGCAAAATAGAAACGAAATACAGACAGAGCTTGTGGAACTGTCACCATTACTAGAAAAGGATTTAAAGCCTCAGTAACCACTGGGTCCAAGATCACTGAGTTAAGACTCAGAGTTAAGTGTCTCCTTTCCCCATACTTCTCCCAGTCCTTCTTTCCTTGCTTGTGTCACCCAGCTGCTGAGCACCCATCCCTGTCCTTGCATTGACAACAATTATGATGACGATAAAGCTAATGATCAGAACAGAGCTGTGTGAAGTCTCTCCACACACAGAAATAGTAATATTTGAGAAGGCAGAAGTGCTAGGAACTTTAGTCCAGTCATTCTAAATTGTATACATGTATAGGATTGTAGCACTGTACCCTGTAAATACCTATGCATATTATGTCAATTAAAAAATAAAGTTAATTTAAAAGTAATGCTGTAGAAGACAACTAGCCTGCCTTCCTGGTGAGTGGTGCACAACCAGCATGGACTCCAGGAAGTGAAAGATGTACCTCCCAAGAACTTGCCACGTTGGGTCAGGGAGGTTTGAACCAGAAGACAACTAGCCTGCCTTCCTGGTGAGTGGCATGCGACTGGTGCAGACTCCAAGAAGAGAAAGATCTGTGCCTCCTGTACGCCTACCAGCATGCAGGCTAAGAATCAAGGACATCCCCTCCCGCCACCCTGTAAGCAACCTGTTGATTCTGAGGACCAGCTAAGTTGATAGCAACTAAGGTATATGAAGCAACTAAATGCTTCTATTGTTTGGTTGATTTTGTGGGCCTGGGGCCAACAGTCTGAGCTTCTCTTGGGAGGATGACAGTATGCAATGTAGCAAATATGGGGGATTCCCTTCTGTCTTGTCTTTGAGGCCCAATATTGTTCTGTTTTGCTTTATTCTGATTAATTTTTTATTTTGCTTTATTGCCTATTCTGTTTATATTGGTTTTGTTTTGTTTTGTTTTTGGCTTGATTTTACTATACCTGATGGAATGGTCAACTGTTGTGAAGATGAGAAGGTGCACTGTGGTGGCTATTGTTTTCCTAGTGTCTTGCTTTGAAGTTCTGTACCAGTTCTACTGTTTTGTTTTGATTGACTTTGTTCTGTTAAGTTTTGTTGGATTTTACTATCTTTAAAATAAAATTTTAAAAATGTAGTGCTGTTAGAACAGAGTAATGAACTCCTCTTTTATGTCAGCCATTTTAATGCATTATCTCATGTAATTATCACAAGCTCATACAACAAGAACTATTTTTAAACTGAAATGGTAGGTAAAGAAACTGAGCCTTAGAGGAGGTTGGATTGCTAAGTAGAAAGGCTGGAATTAGAGTCCAGCTCTATCTTTCTTAAATCCAATGCCATACCACCCTTCCTCCCCCAACTGAGCATTCAGTGGATTTGATTTATCTGATTCTTGGGAGATAAGTGGGTTGATATGCATGGCTTCCCTGAATGAGATACTTGGGTAAGTGTTGCAGAAGGAATTCCATCCATTTAGAATGTGAATTTAAGCCATGAAGATTATGAAAGGCAGTGAGTAAGATCACAGGATTTATTGCCAAAGACCAGCACCTGCTTAGTGAGTATCTACAATGCCCTGGATCATATGCAGAAGCTGCAGAGCAAGCAGCAGAGTCATACAGGATGTGACTGCTTCTTGCAAGAAAGCATTTGAAAGGGAATATAGGACCTACTCAGGTCAACAGCAGAGTCCAAGAAAAACCTGCAGGGTGGATTCTGTGATAGCACGAGTGAGTGACTGAGTGTCTAGCCCTGAGTCTTTGTCCCTTCTATCATTTTCAAGTCATGGAGTAAAGTGAATCTGGATGCTGAGGGTTACCTTGAGGTTAAGTGAGACCTGAAAGACCTAAAACGTTAATAACCTCAAGAGAAAGAGGCACTTTGTTTCTTCTTAAGGCCCAGAAGAAGGTGGTAGACTTCATGTTGCTAAAAGAGAAAAGTTTTGGTCTATCGTCATCATAATGTGTTCTGCGGAAGGACCATCTGCTGCTCCTGACCTTGGCGGCTCAGGAAGAGAAGGCAAGCTCTGCACCGGGCCGGTAGCGTCTCTCTCACCTTCCCAGAGCCTCAGCCGATGGCTACGGAAATTTGAACTTCCATTTCTTCCACCATCTTTGAGTTTCCCCAAGTCCAGCACCAAAAACACCTGATTAGTACAGGGACGCAGAACGTAACCTTCAAGAGAGACCCCAGTTACGCTAACAGAATTTAAGAATCAGGGGAGAGAAATCCAAATGTGTGGAAAATGACTCATTGAGGTGGAGATAAAGGGATGGACATGAAAATGGTGAATGCCCTCAAAAACCATGCCACTGGAGCACCATGAGGCAATTTTGGGTCCTAAAATAATGATTTCTAAGTTAAAACATCACTTTTATGAGTCAGAACAAAAGCATAATTTCAGCTGGCAATTGATTTAGAGATCAAGAAGATTAATGGAAGCAGAACATGCCATGAAGAGAAAAAACATGAGTGCAGTGATACGCGAGTCAGAGCACAGATCTAGGAAACACCTTAATGAAAAAATAAAACGTACTATCATCACAAAACAATTAAAGAATAACAATAGTTAATACAGGGTGTATTCATAGCGTAATATGTGGTGTCTTTAAAGTAGTTACAGAGATACAAAACAGATTCTCTGGTACAAAGAACCAGATAACAGCATAAAACTTTTTTTTTTTTCAGTGAACTAAGAGAAACTAGGAAATTTCACATGCAAATAATGAGGAATCCAGACAGAAAAAAGAAAAAGGCTTGAGAGGTACATTCTTCTGAACTGAAGAGGTTATTGGTTTTCTGATTACAAGAATTGAGTCTAAGAAAGAATTAACATACACAGAAAAAATGAACAAATCCAAATAAAACCACAGCGTTGGACGTCTCATTAAACTCCTAACTGTTTAGCATAGCTGATGGTGTGGAACTGTTCTTGGGCCCCCATCTAGGACTGCATGAAGATAATCCTCCACTTGCTGCAGTCCATCTCTGATGGCTCCTTGATGTAAGATACAGAGGACAAATCCTCTTGTCCTAACTTGGTAATTCAAACTCAGCTCCTGTAAGATCAGCTGTGGCCTCCTTTAAAGCCACACCATAGTTCACCTTATCACTTTGCCCTGTCCTGTAGGTATCCTACAAACTATGTGTAATCCATAGTGATCAGTGGGTTTTTATACTCTGATTTATTTCAGCACAGAGATTGCAAGGTAGAAGTAAGAAAAGAGGGCAGACATTGGAGGAGAAAGAGAGTCATTTGTTGTGAGGCAAAGACATTGGTTATTCATGTTTATTTACTCCCATGGCTGCTTCTTCATCCCTTCTAGGCACAATTCCCAAGAGAACTCGGTACCATTCTTGCCCACAAATTCCATTTGACAGTGTTCCCCAGGTGGCCTGACCTATAACTCTATTTGCAGAACAAAGCAAAACAACAACAACAATGAAAAAATCCACTCCTCAAAAACTAAACCAAAGCACAGACTTCTCTCACCGAACTCCTGAATCTAATGAAATTTTCTGACAGAGACATCAGGTTAAGTGTACAGGAAAACTGGCTCACACTTTTCACAATTTTAAAAGCTAAAAGAGAGTGAGATTAAGTGTGTCGAGCCACGTCTACTGAAAGGTAAAGATGATGAAATACAATCTGCTGTGAGAGATCCAAGAAGCCCTTGATCAGTAAAATAGAATTGATTTGGTCCAAGAGAAAATCAATTTGGGATGAAGAATTCAGTGTATACGACTCAGATAGTTATCTGACAGAAACACTACAGAAAATCCTCTAACCACATGCCAGTTAAGTTAAAAAAGGATCTCAAAACCAAAAGGGGTGGAGACAAGGCATCCTGTGGTGATATTGGTGGGAATTCGTACTTTCATGATGAGTATCAATTATTGGAACAGAAGAAATGAAAAGGATGATACATCGTAGTTAAGAGACATCAAATAAGAGCTGAAGGTTGTACAAAAGCAGACATTATGATGGGAAAGAAATGATCATTAATAAAGATACTAATAGGAGATAAAATTAACTTCAGTAGTTATGGACAAAAGCAAGCAGAAATACTTTTCAAATTATCAAGGAGAGTAAAAGAACGAAGAGAGAAATTTAACTTGGTTACCAAATGATAGAAAAACAGATCCAAAAGAAATAATAGCAAAACGCAAATACTAGAAATTAAATAAAAAATGCAGGAATTAAATAAATCAGTTTTACAAGAAATTGAATGGGTATAGTTCCTTGTCAAATGATAAGTTAAAAAACAAAATTAAGATATCCAGTTGAAAGAGTCAACTTTGACTTAGAGAGTTTACATATATCATTAAAAATAAGAACTGAAAATAAATTTTAAAATACACAAAATAAAGTCAAAAGTGGCACAATAAAATAGTAATGTAGAAGAAAGATATCAATACAGAGCTAAAAGAAAGAGCTAAGAGAAAGTATGTAAAATGAAAATTAATTTCTTCAAAAATATTGGGGTATATCTAGACCTCACCCTACCAAGTCTGATTGGGGAGTATGAGAAAGTTAAAGAAAGGAGATATAAATATACATACACTGAAAATTAAAAAACTGACTGGTAAGTGTTACTGTTTAGTTATAAATGTGATTGATTAAGTGCACTTTATGATGTTTATACAATAAGGAAATTAATTTACAATGCCTTTCTCAGAGTATCTGCTACAATTAATCAATAAAATAATGTAGCCAATGAAATCTATCAGTTTATGAAAAGTCTATGGTACTGCTACTAGACAGGATCTATTACCAGAATGCAAGAATGTATCTTAGTCTTTACAATTTTATACAAATTAACCCATGCAAGCTACATATAGTCCATGGTACTCAATGGGTTTTTATACACTGATTTCTTATAACATAGAAATTGCAGGGTATAGGTAAGAGAAGAGGGCAGACATTGTAGGAGAAAGAGAGTCATTTGTTGTTAGGTAAAGATATTAGTTATTTGTGCTTATTTGTTTAGTTTCTAGCATGCAAATTGAAGAGAGGCACGTTCCAGACTCCTAAGTGCTCTGAATGCAGTGACAATGGCTTCATCAGGTCTGGATGAATATGCAGAGCCTTCTCCCCATGCATATCTACAGAGTACCTTCTAGAAACATTCACTGATTAAAGAAAAAATCCAACATATTTTAAAGGAAGTTAAGAGGGCTTGTGCATATAAATGTATTACTGAAATTGGTTGTAAATAGAAGATGATATAGAGGAGGGAAGGAAGTGTGTGGATGGGAGGACACGCAAGGGACGGGAGACAAAGGGGAAGCAAAAGGATCAAGACGCCATATGCGTGTGTCCCAGTTCCCCATCATCAGGAGGAAACATGCATTCATTATGTATTATTGTGTCTCAAAACATAGCTAGTAAACAGGGAAAAATAAACACTTCAAAAACTGGCAGAGTTTATTCAAGAGACAAGCAATAAAGAAAATTAAACTATTGATATGTGAGGTCCAAGACCTTACCATTGTTTAATAATCTCATCAGAATGGTTTTGCTGATTGTACCCGCAGAGACACAGATGTAGGTGTCCACCTGCATCTCCTGGGCTGTCTGCACGGAATGGCTGTCTGCCGCTAGGAGCATCTCTGACTGGAGAGTCTTACAACCTCACAGTGCCAGGGTAGACCCTCTTTCCTACTCAACACAGCTCTGTGTGGAGTCCAGAGGTTCCTGGGAAAGTGAGTGTTTTCCGAGAAGGAGAAGACTTTTGAGCATATTTTGGTCATAAAACAGCTTCTCATTGTCTTTGGAGGATGCTTCCTGCTTCATTTGCTTCTGGCATAGCCTGGGAACAGCTGGCTCGCGAGGTCTCCTTCTTCGGTTTGCCTTGAGAAAGGAGATGTCCTGGTTAAGGTTATGGGGCTTGAGAGCTGATGCCTTGTTATGGAAAGGAGAGTCACCTTTCCCATCCTTCAGACAAGCAGCAGAACAGAAGTCTGGCTGAGAGATGTTGTTCAGGAAAATGAAAGCGAATGCTGGACACCTCAGATGCAAGACTTTGCTACTAACAAGTTGGAGTAATAACTATTAGGTCAGTGACTGTAAGTCTATCCTATAAACAAAGATTATAAGATTTAAAGAGGGGCTCTGCCTCACCGCAGTGATGTCAGCAGCCAACAGTGACAGCTGCCTTGTCTTTGGGCTTCATCACTTAAAGCGACAGTATCCAGCCTTCCATTCTGCATCTATCATGAAGACACATTGATTTCCTTTCTGGAGAAACACATATTTCTTTTCTCCTGCTAAAAAGATAAATCTGACAGATTTTAATCAAATGTAGTTGTTCAAAGTGCAGAAATGCCACATATGGAAACAAAATACAGTGGCTTCTAAAGGAGCAGGGGCTTTGTGGCCAAGTTCCTTTGCAGAAAGCACTTGGATTAGCACACACAGTTATACACACCCACACATGTGAACACACATGCATACAAATCCAGGCAACAATAAAGCCTAGGTGTTGCTTTTTCGAATATTCCTTAAGCTGCTGTATGTGTTTGTAGTGACATCAGTATATGTTGCTTTACTTAATATTTCCACCAAAAATTAGACTCTCCAGATACTTTGTTTTGCATAAGATCCTGTAATATCGGGTCATGGTCTTTAAAAAATGAGTTTTCCCTCAGGTGAAGCATCTTGTGAGAGATGATACAGAAGAAGGTGCATACATCACTTCTCTAATCCACCAGGCCCTCGTCACTGTGCTTTTGTTTAGTCCTTGGCTATGATTTGGCTGAGTTAGGGAGCATTTGGTTCCCTTCATGTAGAGATTCCGAGTAGCTCTTGCTATTCTTTTCAACATGACCGAGGAGAGTCAAGATGTTTTTCTTCTGAATTTAGATAGACATCTATACTGATTTTCTGTAAGATGATATTAAAAAAAAATCTGTGGGGAGGCTTAAAATTCACAAGGCTTGTTTCTTGTAACATTTCATTCATTGATCAATTGGGTTCCTCTCATTACAGGTTGAACATGAGCTGATTATTAATGGCACATTTTGAAATATTTGAGTCCCTTGCATGTTGTGTCTTTTCCTCTAAGTGTAGATATGACTGATTGCATTTTCAGTAGAATAAAGAAAGTGGATGCCTCTTATTCACACCTAGTGGCAATTTCCTGCCCATATATCTAGGCATAAAATATCTTATTTCAGCTAATTTTCAGAGGTGAAAATGAAATTCACATCATGAATGGAAGTGTAGAAACACTGTTTCACTTGACCATTGGTCCTTATAGTCCCATAGTTCATCTATTCTGTAAGTTTTTTTCATTTTATCCTTATAATATCATTTATTATACTAAGATATATGATTCAAAAAGAATTCCATATTGACAAGAAAAGTATTGGAAGGAAATTTATTTTAATATATACATAGTGTTTTATTATATAGGTATGGTGGCACAGCTGTAATCCCAGCTAATTTGGAGGCTGACATAAGAACAACCCAAGTTTGAGGACAGCTTGAGCAATTTGGCAAGATGGTGTCTGAAAAGAAAAATGTAAAAAGGGATAGCCATGTTACTTGGTGGTGCCTGGGTTCAAGCCTTATGTATCAAAAAAAGGGGGCACTCTAAAAATTTACCTTCGGTATATTTCCATTTTCATTGCTAATTTCCTAAAAATCGCCAACATTGTTACTTATCTAGTAACATATCTGTTAAGTGACTTGTCCTGCAATGTATTACTGAGTCAATTTTGATAAGCACTTGGTTTGAGAATGCCTTGCAGTTCTGAGTTTGGCTTTGGTATCCCACTGAGAGATATTTCTAAAAAAGATCTTTCTAGAAAATTGCACGGCCAAATCAGAAGTTCCCTTGTCAGAACAGTACTGGAAGACATTGGCATCTACATTGTAAAATAAATAAATTAACTTCTTAAAGTAAACTATAAAAAAGAGAGGTCAATAAAAGTGGGCAAACACATTCACTTGAATACTGTGTTGTCCTCATTCCACTTCAGCCTTGAAATCGGTGGTTAAAAATTTGTCCCAATTTCTACCAGGTACTGGTGTTATTTGAAATTTTAACCCAAAATGAAAGGCCATCCTGACACAGGAAATATGTGATTCCTTCCAGAAAGAATATTTGCAATGTTCCAAACTATAGCTGCTAGAAGATATGAAAGCAAGCAGAAAATATTACGTGCACCGTGATTTATACATACTGAACAGACAATAAACTCACCACATTCCCTTCCCCCTATGGAAAGTGTTCCCAACCAGCTATACTCAAGGCACAGTACTTTAAAGCAATATTTCCCAAAGTTACTGAGTTTTTTCTTATTTACAAAAGAAGCAATTCATTTTGTAGGACATTTCGAGCTGGCAAATGGCCAATGACAATTTTGACCAAAGCCGGGTGTAAAAGGTATTGCAAAACACAAAGCGAAAGAATATTTAGGAAAGATGGAAACAAAAAGGAAGATTATTCATCCTTCCATATGGCTTTTTAAAGCCGTTTACAATTATGCACCGTTTATGGTAGTTTCTATAAAATTTTCCCCATTGAGAAGGCAGAAGATTGAACAAGTTCGCGAATGCATCACAAAAGGAAGAGAGGGGATTCAGAATGACAATGGAATTTAGCTGATTGTTTGAGAATCTGCAGTGTGATAATGACACTCTTAACCAGGAGAATGGGGAATGTGATCTCATTTGCTTTTCCAGAAAGAGATTTCAAGAGCTTAACTGGAAATTAAAGTTGCTAGTCGTAGAGTGAAAAGTAAGTAATAACAGTTCTTCCACAATTATGCATCTGATTGAAACAGGTATAGTATATCAAAATTCTTAGAGCCTGCGTTTAGCTCACCCTTTGCATGTGTGTGGAAACGTACTTCAAGAAAAAAAGAGAAGGTGCAGGCTTTCTGCAGATGCATTTAGATAACTTTGAATGACAGACAACCTAGACCATCTGCCATTCCTCCAATTCTTGTCCTTGGCCTCTTATGACTAAACTGTTAAAATGATTTCTAATCATTTAGTAGCTAAATGTAGTTCTTGGAGATTTCATAGCCCATTCCTATAGCTGCCAAAGAAAGATTTTCTTACAAGATTCCAGCTACGTTGCAAGACATTCTATTCTTCAAATTATTTATAGATATTCATTAACAATCTCCCTCTTCCAAATACATCACTACCTCACAATTCCCTTAAAGAAGATGAAATTTTTATGACCTCCCCTTTGGCCTGGCTTTCCAGTTGGTTTGGAACTGATCCTTGGAGTTTTCTCAAAATTTCCTGCAATGTTCTAAAACTGGGAAATCAACTCATAGTATTTTCTTCAGAAGATACTGACTGTGGTCACAGAATGAAGTGGGGTTGACTCTCAGCCTAGGCAGGTAGTAGATATTCCACCTCCGAAAAGTTAATAATGCTTTTAAATATTCAAGTTTCTCACATAAAATAAACAGAAATGGGAATACTGATCTCACGGAGATTGCATGCACTGATGTATTAAAAGCCCTAGCATAGAAAAGCTTACTAAACAGTAGACTAAACATGAAGTTAGAAATAAAAAGAAAACTGGAGAAAATAATATAACTTGTGACTTTTTTGACTTTTCTCTGTATTTTTTTATCTGCTCATTTTATCAACTGCTTTATACACCTATACATTGGCAGATTCTTGTGATTGCTCCTCCCTTTTCTCTGACACACTTCCTGCTCATTTTGTCACTGAGCAATCTGATTTTGGGATGCCAGACCTTCCAGACATCAAGCCTCCTCTGAAAAAGAATGATTTCTGCAGCAGAGGAAGCCGCACTGGAATGTTTCACTTAGTAAAATGCGACTGATGCTGGGGTGGCCAGAAGTAGCGACTCCTCTGTGCGAGGCATGCAGGTTTTCTCGGGATTAGTCACTTGGCTGCCTTGCTATATAGCTAGTAATTCAGAGATAATCACGTTACCAAGATGTCATTTAATCTGTATTTGGCATATCTCAAGTTTTCATCTTCATTAATAGAGCCATCAAAGTTTCATTGGGTCTGACTGGTATTGGACATATCCGTGGCTCCCCGGAGGGGTTGAAGTGTGTGCACAGAAAGCCTCTGGTTGCCAGATGGTGGCTGTTAATCTGCTTGCTTCAGGGGTGTGAGGCGGGGTAAGCTTGCCTGGCTTCCAGCCAATGGGGCTCCCTCTCCCCACTGATTATACAATGGCCTGGTGGCAGGATCTACTCTCCACTACCAGCAGGCATAAAGCACAGGGTAGAGTAGACCGAATAGATGCTTGATGAAGGGATGGTAGAATAGGTAACCTGTCTTACCGAAGGATTCCTGTTCTGTACTGCTGGCACCCAGCCTAGGACACCATATCATGAAATCCCCATGGATGGCAATGTGGTAGATTGCAAGTGTTGATCTTAGCAATCAGAAAAACTTGGCCTTGAATTCTAACTCTGCTCTTTAGTAAGTGTGTTATTTCATTTCCTGTTACGATAATGAAATACCTGAGGCTGGGAACTTATCAAGAAAAAACAATTAGTTCACAGTTTAGGAGCTGAAGCTTCCAACGGCATTGTCCTAGCTCTATCCAAGACCGCCTGGCTGCATGGCTTCCTGGCCGATTGCCTTCCAAGGGCCAAGGGTATTCAAGAAGGAGAGATAGGAAGCTGGTGCAAGAGGAGAGTCTGGTCCCAACCTTACACAACGTTCACTTCTTAAAGGTGTGTGACCTCCCAACAACACCACACTGAGAACTGAACTCCCAACATGTGAACACTGGGGAAACCCACTCAGAACACATTCAAAGCACAGCAGCGAGTTCTGGGAAGCAAGGCATAACGCCCACTGCCTGTGAGTCTCAGATGCTGTGAACTTGGCTTTGTTGTTGTCATGGGTGCTTCCTAGGGCTACCTGGACAGGGAAGCTGATACAGACGAATCCCTCAGTCTCATGGTGCAGCTGAACCACTCTGGGAGCAGAGCCCACAGAGGCCCTCACACATGTCCCCCACAGGATCACAGGAGGACACTGACCACAGAGTCATGTGTGGTCCTGAGGATCCTGAGCACTGACCTGGTAGGAAATCAATCATGTCAGTGAGGCTGACATGGCAACACTATGCTACAGTTTGAAGCAGGGTTCACGAAAGTTTATAGGGACACTGGGTGACGAGAAGAAAAGAAAACAGAATAAAGTCCATGGGTGCCTTTTATGTAAATTAAAATATGTGCAGTGAGGACCAAAGCATAGCAGATGAGGAAGATCTATGTGTGCTATGAGGAAATCATACAAATTCAAGGGTATCAAACACGATCATGCCATTGTTTACCGGTTGAGGGTGGGGGAAGTAGAAGGGATGGGGATAGAAAATAATAAATAAGAACCTGGCACAATCACATAATAATTGTGCACTAGGAGTTGAGTCATTGAACACAACTTATTCAACATTATGGTCCTGGACCTAAAAGAAAAAATAAAAGCTCGAGGAAAAAAAATTCAGGGAAAAGAAAGTATCTAATTCATAGTTTGTGAACTTTTGGGTCAGGGTATGAGAAGTAGTACCTATGTGACTGTGGAATGATCTCTGTCTCTCCCTGTCTTTGTCTCTGTCTCTGTCTCTGTCTCTCTCCCGCCTCACTTTCAAAAATGGGAGACCAGCAGCAAGCAGAGTGGCCTGAGATCCATACTCATTTGCTTCATTCTCTCCTAAATTAGTTGACCCAATCTCTCCCAAATTAGTTGCCTTAAGGCTCTTGCCTAATTCTTCCCATTTCTCCTTCCAGACCCACATTTTGTGACTTGGTCACGATGGAATTTTCGGAAGGTGTGGTGCTCATTATCGTTAAACCAGTTGAGAATTTCCCGGATTTCCAACCCTTCGGCCCTGTGTATAAGTGTGACTCTCCTCGTCATCAATGAGACCTTTGTAAGCAGCGAGGCAGAAGGAGATTCCTGGGTGAGAAAGGACCACAGGGGAACTCCCGTCACTTCCCTAGAGCCTGAGAAAGAAATGGCAAGCATGCTATGGTGCATGCTTTATAGTATTCTTTTGTCAACTGAGCATTTTTAAATATGAATGTGAAGTTGTTGAAATGATATAATTGTCACTGTAGAAGTGATCCTAATTACCACCAAGCACAGTGAAGCAGAGAAAGAAACAATTTCCCTCTTGAATGACATCATTTGTAGAAGATTTGTCTTGTTTGCAGCTCTGTGTCCATTTCCTCTAAATATAATAAATTAGACCAGCACAAATAGAGAACTGAAGAGAACATTGACTGATCTACTAGGTTACTTGTTATAGGAGGCAAAATTTTTTTGTATAGTACTGAGAATGAAAATCGGCTGGATACTTCTGACTAAGAGATAACACTTGTGTTTCTATTCCATCTACCACCATCTTTTTCTTTTTCTATGCATTTTTTTCTCTTTCTTCTTTTCCTCTTCCTCCTCTTTCTTACTTGGCCAGCTGAATGCCTTATCCACGAGAAGGCAGTGATTGGTTCAAAGATGGATGCGCAGCACTGGCTATACCAACCCAAGGCTTTCATGAAATGCCTTTGACGATAAAAAGAAAAATGTGTTCTCTTTTCTAGAACAGCTGCATAGAAAGTAGTACCTGTTGATGTAGGGAGTCTGACCAAGATGGCTGCCAGTGAAGAGAGACAATAGAAGAGCCCAGAGCAGAAACACAGAAGAGCTGGACACGGTGACCCAATGACCCAGAGCCAGTGTGGAGTCAGCCTGCACTAAAGTCTGAACTTTCTGCATTCTTCTCTTACTGGGACTCATCTGGTCTCCACCTTGGTTGTACCTGGTTCAAGTCCACTTTCTGTCACCCACAAATCAAAGATTTCTGAGTAATGTGCCGAGCAAGGAAGACAAATGCTGGCACGCTGAGGAACATGCATTCGTTTATCAAACATTTAGTACACGCTTACTTTCCTGTGCACAGTAAAATCATATGACTCATTTCAGAGACAGAAATCTACATACTTGTTCAAGGATACTTGCCATATCATTCTATATCTGAAAAAGTTTGCATGCATATGTGTGTGCGTGTATGTGCATGTTTATATGTTTGTGTGTTTGTTTGGCATGCACACCCCATTACTTCAGTAACTAAAAAGTAATATGACTGTATTTTGGGTCACCTGGACATATGTTATGAGAGTTATTAAAGAGTTTTATGGCAACACTTTCACTTATGACTACACTTGTGTGAGAGTATGAAGAATTATTTTAATGGTCATAGGCTGATAATCTCTGTGACTTTAGGCAATTTGCTTCTTTGCACCTTCAGTTTTTATTTGTAGAGATGATGTCTACATCAATTGTTTGTTGAATGTAATCATGTAAGGTACTTCGAGTAGTGACTAACACAATAAATCACCCAGAGAATGATAGCTTTTGCTATCACTAATGCTATTATTATTTATATTAATATTATTACATTAATATGAAAGAATTTTCACCAGTAGCATGAATAATTTGCCTGAGTCACCCAATTTGATACAGTGAATCTATGCTGCCATATAATATTTCTTCCCATGTTGGCTGCTGCAGTTTAATTTTTTCCAGAGGTTTCCATATGTGACAGTATCTGCAGAATTCAGTATCATGGAGGAGTGACTGGGAAACACATTTGTTCCTGCAGAAGAGTTAAAACTTTTTTTTTTTTAGAACACAAATGTGGTCTGGTCTTGAATGTCTTTAATCGAGATTGGAAGTATAGCTACTTAAAATTTTGGTTACAGCTGTTGTACTTGTGAACAGACCTAATCACGGGAGATGAACTGTTGTTTTGACAAGAATTTCTTTCTTATTTTTGTTACGCTAGCATATCACTGAGTATCAAAAAGAAAAGTTTGAAGCAAATTCTTTTTTTATGTCCTTGATAATTTAAAATGTTTTTAAAGTTGGACCTCCTGAGAGATTCAGTGTGTTTCATGTTAGTAACATACACACATTGTTGAACTTGACACATCTAAAAGTTTTTCTTTGTTTATAGATATTTTTTCCACAAAAGTGAGCTTTCAAAATGCTAAAATATGCATTTGTGGTCAGATCCCTTTTTGCTTAGGGAAATAATTTTGAATCAATAAGGGAATAAAAGTATTTCTCAACAGTATTAAGGGGTGGCATACTATTAATTTGCCATAAATTACTAGGAAAAGTACTCAATTTACTAATTTATCAAAGTTTGCTAGCAATATATATTTTGATTTTGGATCCATATGTTATGTCATCCAATTCTGGGAAAGTATAGCCTCTATTGGTAACTAAGCAGTGTGGAAAGAAAGATTTCTTTAATTGCACAAATATACATTTTCATATTTCTGTCATAACAAAGCAAAAAGAAATAAAAAAGCTATCTTTAATTTTGTTTTAAATGATGCAGGATTTCAAAACAATAGGAAATTAACAATGGTTAACATATTACATACTGTAACCTTTGAAGTAGTTGCTCAGATTACAGGACATAGGCATGCAAAATTGATCGAACAATATAAGCATGAAGTATTCTTTCCAATGAACTAAAAGAAATCAGTAGTATAATTATCTTAGCTATATTTTCTTTTCCCTTCCTTCTGTGATAATCACTTTAAGGGCTGAGGATATAGCTCAGCGGCACAGCACCTGCCTGGCAAGCACCAGGTCCTGAGTTTGAGTCCTGGCACAAAAAATAAAATAAAATGTTAAAGAAAAGCTTAAAAAGTGGGACAATTTTGCTCAGAAAAAAAAAAAAAAAGAAAAAAGAAAGAACCAGGATATATTGAAATGGTACAGTGCCTGCCTGGCAAGTGTCAGGTTGTGAGTTCCATTCCTGGTACAAAAAACAAAAAACCAAAAAAAAACAAATTATGAAACTGCCCATTTTTACTTTTTTATTTCAAGAAAAAAATTCATAACAAAATAATAAAAAAGTTTAACAACACTTACTATACTATTACTACCTTTAACATAGTTACTTCGAGTACAAGGCATAAACCAAAAAATTCTTACAAGGAAGAAGCAATAACACAAAATTTTCTTTTCGATAAAGTAAGATAAACCAGTAGTACAAGCAAAACAAAAATCTAATAATAATAAATGCTGGTGAGGATGTGGGGAAAAGAAAAGCAAATGACTTCCATATGGCTGATGGGAATTTAAATTAGCACAACCACTGTGGAAATCAGTGTGGAGATTCCTCAAAAAGCTAAAAATAGAAATTCCATTTGACCCAGCTATCTCCTTTTAGGTCTTGCCCCAAAAGAATTAAAAGCATCATATTACAGGGATACATACATATCCCTGTTTATAGCAACAGAATTTATAATACATTACCCAGATCTTGGAAGCAACATATATCCGTCAATTGATGAATAGGTCATGAAAATGTGGTATTTATACACAATGGAATACTACTGTACTATAAAAGATAAACTTGAGGCATTTGTAGGCAAATGGATGCAATTTGAGAACATAATATTAAGTGAAATAAGGTAGATACATAAATTCAAATATCACATGGTCTCTCTTATATGAGAAACTATATATATATATATATATATATATATATGATAAATAGAACATAGGGAGAAGTTCCAATACTCCCCAAAATACAGTCTGCTGTTTCAAAAATATGTTAAAATAAAACTTTCTTCAGTATTTGAATTATTTCTTGTCAGAGCTCCTGCTAGAAATTGGAAGAAATACTTTCTAATTTTTCTCTTCTTTTTAAGGGAGCTCTGATGTTACAACACACACACACATGCAAAACTTTTTTTTCTCATTTCATATCATTGGTTGACTGATCATTTTCCTTTGTAGATTTTTCAGTTCATTAAGACTACTTAATCTATGTTGTTTAGTAGACATCAAGGTAAATGCCAAGTTCTAGACTTGCATATTGCTACTCATGATTATGGATTGCAATTGTTACATGAATCTGAACCATAATTTTTAGGTTTTGTGAATGATGAACAGATATTAAAAGACGTAGTCTCCTAATGCTTAAACAGTTGCACTAAATAAGCAAATTAAATGTCCTTCGAAGCTGTATTAAGGTGTACTACAAATTATTTAATAATACGGCATGCAGAATTTCTTGTTTTTTGTTTTTTTACAGCACTAGAGATGGAACCCAGGCCTTCACATTCATCTACATTCCCAGACTTATTTTTTGGTACTGGGAATTGAATTCGGGACCTTGCACTTGCCAGGCAGGCACTGTGCTGTTGAGTTACATCGCTGGCCCTCCATTTCCAGACTTCGCAAGTGATTTTATTTTGAGACAGGGTTTTACTAAGTCACTAGGTTGCCAGGATGAATCTCAAAGCTGTGATCCTTCTGCCTAAGCCTCCCAGAGAAATACTGTTGACTAGTCTGTTCTCAGAGGGAGAGTAACAGGGAAGCCTGCTCCCTAGTGCTTCATATTATCAATGAGCATTTGAGTTCCTTTCAGTGTTCCAGAAACAATGCTCAAATTTTAAACTTAGACTCAGCCAATATTATTCCCATTCTTCTGGGGGGTGATGTGCGTTCAGCCCAGTATTCCATACATAAAGGACATCAGGATGTTCCCAGGCTTTGCTTAGCTGTCGGCATACAGGAAACCAAAGGAGCATGGATAGCTCTTGAGAGCCCTTGTAGATACCACCAGCTCCTCCTGCACACACTCTGGTCCCTGCCACAGCTCCATCCGGGTTCCTCTGGGCCAGGAGTTCTCCACTGCTATCCCAGGAGGAGAGTCAGAGTTGCTGTGCATTCCATGATGGCTGTAGCGGGCTGGCCTTCCGGTCTCTATGTCAAACTTCATCTCTTTACCATGCAGGCAGTGCCCTTCGGATAAGGAGATCACAGTGGCTTTCATCAAAAACCATTCATCTTGCTGATTCTGTCTTCATAGAGCATCTCATAGTTTCAATTTCCTGTGCTGTCTTGGAACCACATAGCATCTGTGTGTCAGAGTTTACAAGGGAAAAGATTCAATACAGGGCACATAATTTATAGTATTATTTTATAATATTCATTCAAAGAGTCAAATGTAAAAGAGTGTGGAAGATCTTTCCACACACTAGAGACCCAAAGAATCCATCTAAGGGCCTGGATCCCATGGCAATGTCCTGTACAAGTCCAGCTGAAGACCTAGAGCCTATGACAATGTCTCATGCAAGTCTGTATATCAGGGGTCTGCGCTGGGAAGGCCCAAAAGTCAGTGGCGGAAGCTAGAAAGCCTGTGCCCTGGGATGAAGGATCTGTGCCAGCAAGTTGAGGAGTCTGCACTGGAGCCAGGAAGCGATGCTGAAGATGAAGAACAGGGCTTCCCTCAGAAGAACCGCAGCCATCCTCAGCAACAGCAAGGACCTGAGCTCCTAAAACGATGAGAACAGCCGAGTTCATATCAGGAAAGCCAGCGCAACAAGCTTCTCCAGGAGAACCAACAGCACACCGTCTTCTCCAGTTCTCTTTTTATGCTGTTGGCAGCAATCCTCAGGTGGGCCTTCCACACCCAGAGCCATGCTGATTCAGTTCAGCTGGGTGTTACAAGTTGACTATCAGTTAATCCACCACAATCTGCTTCCATCACTAATACCTGGCATCAAATTCCTCCGCAGAACCCTGTACCACTCCAAACGCCTCCTCCTGTCAAAATCCCTGCAACTTTGACATAAATCCATGCAAATAAATGGTTTGTAGGTAGCAGGGTAGGAGGTTTGTAACTTGAAGTCTTAGCACTTTGTTTCTTTTATTTTTTATTTATTTACAAAAAATCTACATAAAAATCAATAGAACGGACAAGCAGGTTTAGCAAGGTCATGGCACAAGGTCACAAAGCCATATACAGAAATCTAGTGGTGGCCTATATACAAGCAATGAACAATTCAAAAGTAAAATTGCAAGAGCACAAGGTACAACATCACAAAAAAGCTTAAAGTAACATTACTGTATAATTCTACCAAAATATATTCATTATCTGTATCCTAAAAAACTGTCAAAAACCGATCAAAAGTACTCAAATACAACCTAAATAAGTGGAGCGAGACTATGTATGTGAATTGGACAAATATCAAAACATTTATTCTCCCTAAACTTATCTATAGATTCACCTCAATATCTATCAAAATCTCAACAGAATTCTTTTTTTTTTTTCAATGAAGGGAGACATTCAATTTACTTTTGGACAGGCCATGTGGATGACAAAGGAGACCACTGTGTGTTATTTTAAACTATCTTAACTTTTTTATATACTTATACATAAACATATACATAGTTTTTCTTTCAGTTTGTCACACAAGTGAAATAATATGATGCTTACGCATATGTGACTTATTTATTTCACTAAGTATGTTCTCAAGGTGCATCCATTTAAGTATAAAAGTATTCAGTTAGCTATAGTTGAATAGTATTCTATTGTATAGAAATACCACATCATTTTTGTCCATTCCTCAGTCAATGGGTATTTCGGTTGTTTCCAAGATCTGGCTATTGTGAACTGCACTATTGCTTTGATATGATGTTTTTAATTATTTTGCGAAGATACCTGAAAGGGGAATAGCTGGGTCAAATTGGACCTCCAGTCCTAGCTTTTTGAGGAATCCCCACACTGACTTCCACAGTGGTTGCGCCAGCCTGGCATTCCCACCAACAATGGAGAAGGGTTCCTTTTTGCCCAAAGCCCCTTCAGCATTTGTTATTGGTTGACTTCTTAATACTAGCCATTCTTTCTGTGGTGAGGTGAAATCTCAGTGTTGGTTTAATATCTAGCACTTTGTTCCGTGGCTGTTAGCATATGTCATTGTAAAGGATCGTTTTGTGTGATGGCTTAAGAATAATGGGTAAAACAGACACTGCCGTTTTATGAGAAGTTTATTTTGTGTTTTTGTGGTTCTGACTCTATTAGACTTTTAAGAAATTTACTACCTATTGTTGATAGCTATAAATAGACACTACCATGGAAAGTAAGAATTTAAATCTGGGAAAGATCAAAATGAGCTTGCCTTGATGTTCTCTGGGGCATGGTCCAGATGTTGAAGAGGCGTGGGAGAATATAGTCGTGACTTCTGCATGATATTTGCATGCAGAGAACTTTAAAAAAGGTGACATTTCTTTCCCATCTTCATATTTACTCTGCATGAAGGTCATAGGATCCCTTTGGCGGTGTTGCTGATGCTATTTTGGTCAGCTCCAAATCAGTGTTCGAATGGAGTGGGATGGAAATTTTGAGCCTAGCAACAATAAATATATTTTATGTTCCTGTAACATTCAAGCTGGAGTATGTCTGGCAGTCAGCGAAGGTTCTTCTTCCTTTGAACTCTCAAGCAATATTTTTTTTTTGTTGTTTATAAATTTCAGAGATTTTTTTAAAAAATTGACTGAAAACCAAATGTAGCTATATAATCTTCTTTAAGTAGTTTTGGCAAAGTAATGCGTATATTTGTTTCTTGATAAAGGAAAACAAAAACAAAAACAAAAACAAAACCCCTGCAACATCCTTCACCTGTGTTGCAGATTTGAGACATCCAGCCACGCAGCCTTCGATCTTGTAGACCTATGTAATACTTGTTCTGTCCAGGAAGTAGGTGGCGAATAAAAATATCAGGGACATTGTTCTGATGCATGTTAATAATGTCTGATTCTGAATTTATAAAGTTCGTATAAAAAGACACTTTAAAGATTATTTGTTTTTTCTTTTAAAGGTATAAAATTTTATATAATGGTTTGAGTGAAACTGTGTGTGGTATTCAAAACTGCTGAAACAAAAATCATATTAAGTGTGAAGGTGTCCTGATAAGGACATTTGATAATAGAACAACTATGTGCATATGTATTTATCGATCATCTGTCTATATGTTTTTTTTTTGTTTTGTTTTGTTTTTGTACTGGGGAATGAACTCACAAATTTGTGCCTGAGAGGTAGACACTTAAGCCACTGAGTTAAATCCCCAGCCCTATTTTTTGAGACCAGGTCTCAATGTGCAGTTCAGGCTGGCTTGAACTCACTTTGTAGCCCAGGCTGGACTCAAACTTGCAATGATCCTCCTGCCTCAGCCTCCCGAGTGCTGGGATTATAGGTGTGCGCCACCACACCCGGCTTGTCTATGATTTTGATCCACCATGTTTTCATATGTAGTTTACTGTAAGCTTCTTGAAGGAGGACTCAGTACTCAGAGTCTCAAGAAATAAAAGACTAACGCATAATTTCATCAACTTTAGATTCCAGAAGTCATCTAGATGTCCATATTGACCTTCTGTGGCTCTTCATAGTTGTTCTTTCTTTTTAGTTTCTCCTTTGTTACTGGGAATTGAACCTAGGGCCTTGGCACTGAACTGCATCCCCCGCCCTATTACAATTTTTTTTTTTTTTTTTAATTTTAAGACAGGGTATTGCTAAAGTCACTGAGTTGCCCAGGCTGAGCTCAAACTCTCAATCCTCCTGCCCCAGCCTCCAGAGTTTTGTCAGTCTTCTGTGGTTTCTATACCTACCTATGTGGGTAGACAGGGCATGTCCTAGAGTCATTTAACTGATGCTGAGTTTGAGCCTCAGAGAAAGGACCGACAGTGATTCCCTCCTGTCTTTCATTTGATCCATTTCCTGCACCCCACAGCGGCACACTCCCCACGAGGCTGGCAGGACCAAGGACCACTGACCATTGCTGTGCTTGCATTCCAGGGTCCGGTTAGTGACAGTCAATAAAGACTTCCTAGGAGACACAAGACTTCCCTAGCTGAGCCGTCACCTCACCGCTGGACTGCAGATTCTTCAAACTCCATGCAGGGCAGTGGTGAATGTCCTGGTGGACGGCCATGTGATGGGGACTCCCTCCTGACAGTGGCTGCCGACATGCCTACGGTGTGTGGTAGGTCTCAGTGGGGGATTCTAGCTCAGCCCTTGGGTTACTGGACTGTCTCTACCTTGAATCGCTGAATCTCTTACACACAGTCTTGTTCCTTACAGACTGAGAAGGGAAGCTGTATTGAGCTATAGGCGGGAAGCCATATTGAGAAGGGACAAACAACCACAAACTGGACCCACTGGAAAATGCTACCTTTTATTTTTGGGCAGCAACTCTTTATATAACAGAAGTTTCTGGGGGCTGGGGATATAGCTCAGAGGCACGGCACTTGCCTGGCAAGCACGAGGTCCTGAGTTCGAGTCCTATTTCCAAAAAAACCCAAAAAACAAAAAAGAAAGACGTTTTTCTAGAAGTCATCGTGGCAAATGTCATATTTATCTGAAATCTTGATTGTGACCTGGGAAGGACACTGTAATAGCCTAGCTTTCCCTCAGAGCTGTGTTATTTGCTGCTCTGCACCCATCCTACTAGGCAAACGTTTTATTGAGCAGATGCTACACAATTTCAGGGAACAGGGGAGCAAAGGACAAAGACAGAGTGTGGGAGATACATGAGAAGAAAGGGACGATGGTGGAATTAGTGTGATGATAGAAAAATTCTGTGAGACAAGAATAGTTTTTTTTTTTTCTAGAGGATTGAACTTGCTGGAATTCTTGGTTATCTCAGATCACTTGAACTTCTTGCCCTTAGGGTATGTTTTGGTGATAGTTCTGAAATGTTGTGAAATCTTCATGACCTTTTGTGATTATAGTTGTGCCATGTAGGCAACATAGAAATCAAGCTGGGTGATTTAAGCTTGCAGCTTTATTATTGCAATAGTGACTGCTGATCAGAGGTTTGAATTCCATCAAGCAGTGGGCAGGGGCCCTTAAAGGCATTTTTTCACTTAATAAAGCAATTTTGTGAATCTTCTGTGTATGCTGGGTGTTATGGTTGATACATTGTGTCAATTTGAAAAGTTTAGAAGTTTGATGGAGAGACTGGGCAGGGAGCCAGGGTCCTTACTTTGTAAATATCCTCATCCTGTGCAAGAGGAGGGCGCAAAGACTTTGTGAGTGCTACACCCACTCTGCGTGGGGGTGGGGTGGGGTGGCCTGTATACAATATAAGGGAGGAGAAGAGGTTTGTTCCCCACTTTTGCTCTGGCTTCTGCCTTGTAGTGTTGCCCCTGTGCCATGCCACCCTGCCTGGGAGCTAGCTGATTATGGACTGAAACTTCCAAAGACTGTGAGCTCAATAAACCTCCTTCCTTAATTTTGGGTGTTGCGTATTTGTCCAAGCAATGAGAGAAAAGGAACCAAGACACTGGGTTACAAATGGCATCAGGAATAATGAGGTGGGTAGTGTACTAAATCTAGAAACCATCAAAGGAATAGATGGTCTTGTTCTGATAATTTCCTTGATTTATATATTTTCTATATTTTTCTCCTTTTTTTGGAGGGTAACTTGAATCTCATGTATAATCACCTATTTTATATTTATATAATATATAATATATGCTTGTGAAATTTTTGTTCATATTTACAAATTTGTAATTTTAATACCGCCAATAATGTCTTAAAAATCTAAAAACTGAGGCATAGACATAGTTTTCAAAGCAATATGGAGTCCTATCTTGTGTAGCTATTTATTTGAAGGTGAGGTAGAGTTTGTTTTAAATGCCCCTATCCAATCTTTTCCATTAAGTATCCTCTTGGGAGAGCTAATTAAGTATTTTTGAAATTCCTGGGTGACATTTTCAAATGTTCTCAGATTTAATTGCTACACAGCATTACCAGGTGGACTTGGTGTTTTTAGTTATCTGCTAGGGACTGAGCCACATTCCCTTCAATAATGAGAGGGTGGGGACCCCAGTCGCAATGGGCTCAAGAACACATAGTAGGAGAAAGAGGGGGTGCCCCACGTTTCACTGACTTGGAAACTTGGTTAACTCGCCGTGCTGCTGATGTGGTCATGATAACAATAACGGTAGAGAAGATGGAAGTGGCCTGGTGCCGATGACAGTAGTGTGAGCACGTGCATGGAGCATCTCAGGGTTTTGCGTGACTATATCTACTTATTTAATCCTCATGTCCAGCTGCTAGGAAGATGCTAATGCATCCATCTCATGGAGGCCAAACTGTTTCTTCACCTTCATGCCAGACTCCCTGAAGGCCAGACAGTAACTGGACAAACTTGGATCTAATTCCAGACGCCAGGCTGTGAGTTTCTACCAAGCACTAGGTTAAGACTTCCTAGCCAGGGTTTCTGTTGAAGGGATGAAGTGAGTTCACTCAAATAAGTCACGCTTTGCCTCGTGAACATTTCTGACCAGGAGTAACTGACTTCCTGAACAGAACTGCTCAGCAAAATTTTGCCATTGGTGAACACTGCATCAGGTAATGAACAGGACTGTGGCCATTTTCCCCAGAACTGTGTAATGAATTAAGTTCATGAACCAAGGTACCACTGTATCTTTAATTTTTATCAGGTCAGAAATGGAGCCGTTACCATCTTCACTTCATCAAGCAATACCTTAGAAATCAAACTCTCCTAGAGGGTCAGACAACTAGAAAAAAGCCAAATGTGGCATTAGTGTCCCAAGGGCTCTGCAGTTCATGGTTTTGTGCATGTGTGGAGCAGTGCTGTGATTCAGAGGGGAGAACGTGGGGTCAGGCTGGCCCGGGGCCCGGGTTAGGAACGTGCTCCCCGCCAGCCGCTGTGTGAGTGTGGCCGACACTTACCCTCTCTGAACCCTACTTTCCTCATCTGCAAACATGATTTAGGTGGATGGGAGCTCAAAAGAGAGATCAGAAGTCACAGATGTCTGCACAACCCAGGGGCAGTGCTCCTTGGTCCCTGCTCAGTGAATGATAGGAAGATTCTTCCGTGGCAATGAATCTTTCTCTCTCTGATTTACCTACCATCCACTTGTGGATGAAACGGACCCAAAGTCCTTGCCAAAGTTGATCCTTGCCCGTGTCACCTGCTCCATCTTCGCCTGTCTCCCTGTCTTATTCTTTACCTGCACCACATGCCAGCCTTCTGCCCCAGGATCTTTGAACATGTTTCTTTGTCTGAAAAATACCCTTTTGACCTTGTATTAACTTACTATTCTTTCTTCTTCTTGAGGTGTCGGCTTAAATGTCACTTTCCCAAGGGAGTCATTCCTGAAACCCTGAGACATCAGACCTCCATCTCGTATATTCCCAGGGTGACTTTCCATCTGGGAAACTCCACCCCTTGCTAATTACACACTCAATTTATCATTAGTTGTTTAATGTCTGAGCCTATCACTCCCAGGCAACTTCAAGAAGGGCAGGGGCTGTGTTTTCCATATTTACATCTTACCCACAGTTCTTGGCACTGGGCATCAATAGCTGGTACTCTGAATATTCACTGATGAATACATAAATGAACAGACGAGGGGTTGAATAAAGAATTGCCTTATTTCAAAGGTTTCCTTTTACCTTTCCTGATGCAATGATGGAATCCATGAAGGCTTTTTCCAAAGTCACAAGTTTTTGTCCAAAAATGTGCCCCTTTCACCCTCGATCAGAACAACACTTCCTCTGCGACCATTCATTACCTGTTGAGTGGCAGCCTCGGGGGGGGAATGAGCTGCTTTCACTCTGACCAGCAAAACCCTGGGTGATACGAAGATATCACCTCTCGGGAACAGACGCCTCACTTACGATGGAAACTGAGACGCCGGAGCCTGCAGGTGCTGGGCTGACACGTGCTCTGCGGAGAATCATCAGAGCCTCTTTAGAGAACGGGGCTTATTCTGTTTAATCAGCCCCAGGCAGAAGAAATGGCTTCATTTCAGCTCGATGAGAGCCAGATCACAGGAGGAAGATAGATGGCCAGAGCAGCTCATCGCTGTGAGCATGTTGTCTTAATTTAAAGGAACACTTGCGCTAATCAAGAAGGAAAGTATAAAATGCCTAGCAGGGAGGGCCTGTCCGTTTAGCTCTCTCTGCGCCCCTCAAGGGAAACCTCTCACTTGTTTTCTTAGTCCATTTTTTTAAAGGAAAGGGAGCACCATAGAGTATACTGTTCAACTGCTTAAGAAATTCTCTGGCTTGGAAGTAAAACCATTTAAGGAAGGACTTTTCATACCTGCAAAGTCTGAATCTCTGATTATAAAAGGTATTGCTGGCTCACTGTAGCAGTGTATAGCAGTAATCTCAGTGACTGGAGGCTGAGACAGGAAAATCTGAGTTTTAGGTCAGTATGGGTCACACAGTGAGATCCCATCTCAAACAAACAGAAAAAACAAATTATGTTTTGTTTTTTTGTGGCAGGTATCATTATGTAACTCAGCCTACTCTTGAACTCACTAAGCAGCTCAGGCTACCCCAAACTGGTGGTTGATTCTCCTGCCTCAGCCTCCCCAGTGCTGGGATTACAAGTGTGTGCCACCTCACCTGGCAAATGGAAAACACTGAAGCTAGTAACTGAAGTTTTGGAGGGTCAATCCATTTGTTGGGTGCTTGTAATATACATGGCGTTTGTCAGCGAATCCAGAAATAGTTATAGGTAGAGGCTATGTCATGTGTCATGTGGATAGGTGGTGGTCCCTCATGGAATTTTGCTTTCAGTGTCCCAGTCCTCTACTCCCGTTCCCCACTCAACCTGTTTCAGTGAAGTGTCATCAACAGACACTGATATATATTCAAGATGTACAAGGTGGGGTTTTCCATCATATCATATGGTTGCATTTGTTTTATGGCCTTGTGGTCAAAGCACTGAAAACCTACCCTCTTAGTACACTTCACTTATATAATGCAGTGCAAATGATCTGTGGTCAGCAAGTTGCCACCGGATGGATAGAATTTACTTATCCTCCATCAATAAAACTTCCTACAACTTTGAATAACATGTCCCCTTCCCTCCAACCCTGGCAACCAGCCTCCTGTCCCCGCTTCTCTACTTGCCTTCAGTTTCTAGAATTGTCCTGTGTGAGGGTTATAAGAAGGATATTCAGTTCAGCCACAGTTAGTTTCCTGATTGTCAAAAATATTAGAGAAGTGACTAAAGGGCCTTGTGAGATCAGTAACACCGACCTGAACTCAGTATTCTTGCCAGATCCTTCTTATTCCAAGTCCAAGCAGATGACAAATAGTTTGGGGTCTTCCAAACCAGGCGATGGGTTGGGATCACTTGTTTTGTGTCACAACCAGGTTTGCATTACACCCCCAAGTCTCAGCACAAAGTGCTTTAACAGCCCTCTCTACCCTGCTGACTTTTCCAGATGTTCTAAAACAACATCAAGTGACCCACTTTACCCTGGAGAGGTTTGTAAAGGTGCATTCACGGAGGGACGGGCTGAGTGTGGTGGAGCTACTCCCTCAGCAGCTTAGTCTGGGATAATCTCCCTCGACTGTGGTATCGAATCTTACTTTACCTGAGGCACAGTGAACACAGGGTTTCAGAAAACGATACGCTAAACTCTCCTAAAGTAAAGGAGAAAGTTAAGAAGCTTAACAATGGATGTAGAAATATTATCACCAACGATCGAGCGGTAGCATCCAGTCATTCTCCACCTGCAGGCACGAATTTAGGCTTAAGCAGATGGAAAGAACTCTCAGGAAGTGTATGGTTTTAGAGTGTTAAGGACCTGCAAGTCAAGGGGTGGGAGTATTCGATTAACATAAAGCATGTGTCATTTGCTTTTTGTCCTAAATATGATGGAACCTGAATGACAATTGCAGAACCGAACGTCCCCAAGAGATGGCAAGGTTTTTACAGCTCTTCACCGGGAAGCGATGCCGCCGAAGCAAGGGGCAGGTTCTCATTTTAAGCAGGAGATTGTTTTGTTCTTTGCACATTAGTAGCAAGTCCCTGAGCAATCCCCAGGACCAGAACTCAGCTCTCTGCCTGTGGGATGAAAGTGAGCCAGTTCTCAAGAAGAAATGATACGTTTCCTTACATTTAGTCATATGAAAAGAGCCACTAATTCCCATGTCAAAATCCGGCAAGAAGTTGGGCTGATTCTTTCACAACACACCTGCTATGTGTATATGACATTCAGTGGAATAGGGGCTCCCTCCAAAGAAAGCAACATATCAAAGCCTAGAAGTGAAAATTATTTAATGCTTGACAGTATATCACCCGCCCAGTGGCTCCCAGTATAACAGAGACCACCTTCCCAGCATGACTTCTATTATTGTTGGTATTGAAGTCACCGTGATCTTCCCGTTGATGTACTTTACCTGTGCAAGGGACAGCGAGCCCACGTGAGGAAGGGCTCCTGTAGCTCTCAGATTCCTCACTGGTGGCCTGATGTTCAGAGCCATGGAAAAGGAGACTGTGTGGTGCTGTGTGGCGCTGCTGCTCATTGCCTATCAGAGTTCGATGGCCATGCATCTCGTAAAGGACTGGCAAGACTTGTTCCACGCTAACACACGTGTGTAGCTCAAACTATGGTAAAGAAGCACAAGTCCAACTTCACAGTGAGATGGATGCCCACGAACAAAAAGAGGAACTATTCTCCTCTGAAAATGTGTGGTCTGGAACATCCAAGATTGCCCATTTCTAGTTGATTGTCATTGCTGGCGCCTTTCTCATCCCTGCTCCTGATCACCTCCTAGTTAGAAACATGAGTTGAATTACCCTTATCTTAACATCCTTAGGCATCAGTGTTGTTATTGGTTATAAAATTAGCTGCTTCCTCTTATTTCAAATCCACTGGCAGTTTGGGGTGGTTTGGGCTGAATGGGTTGGACAAGGGGAAATAGGCGATTTCCTCTGCCTCTTGTAGAGCTAATCTCTCATCCAGATACAGGGAACGCATCTCTTTCAGCAGCCGTCTTTATTCCCAGCATAACAGCGGAACGGTAGAAAGCAAGTTTCTCCTTTAGAGCGCTCCAGCGCAAAGTCCAAATGACAGATGATTTCCTGATCCGAAAGAAGACACTTAAGCACTTGTGTTTCTTTCGACAGTTTATCCCAGTTTGAAGCAGGCAGACCATTTCTCATCGAAACGTGGAGCTGTCAGGTTTTGTGTGAGCAAACAAAAATGTCCAGCACCTGTCCTAGCGTTGGGTGCAGAGAAAGGCCTAGCATGGATTTCATAACCAGAAATATTATTTTCTAATACTCACCGTCTGACACTGAGAGTGTCTCTGCTGTCCACACAAACCTCTATTCTTAAAAGTTCTGCTTAGGAAACTACAGGCTTGGAGCACCTGAGAGAGCAAACTTTCTTGCCAGTGGTCTTTGGAGATTCTGAACGCAGTCTGGTAACCCGCTAAAGGACGCTTCTGCTTCTCATCCTCACATTCATTCATTCCACATCAATCTGTCTCTCCAGGCCCCCTCACCAAATACCTCCTGGGGCTGCTTGTGTGGTCAAGCTGGTCTCAAATTTAGCGAGCACTCCCAGCTTCATTCATCCTAACAAACTTTGCTTTCCAATAAGTAAAATGCTTCTTTCAGCAGATATGTTTTGTTCATTGTGGTACATTTGAACTGCCAGAGTGTCACTTCTGTGGAAATATTTGCAAATGTCTTCAGAAAGGAGGCCTTACTCCTTTCCACAAAACAATTATAGGTTAAGCCAGCGCATGTTTCTAAAAACTTGCTTCTTTTAAAGGAGCCCAGAGCTGGGCAGAGTGTGCATTCTTGAAACTCCAGCTACTTGGGAGGCTGAGGCAGGAGAATTGCAAGTTCAAGGTCAACCTTGGTAACTTAGTGAGACATTCTGAAAATAAAAGGAACTGGGGATATAGCTCATCATTCCCTAGATTTACTCTTCAGTATTGCGAAACAAAAAAAAAGAAGGCAGACCACTTTTTTTTGGATCAACAGGGAAAGTTGCATACTGTCTACATGAGGGTGAGGCACTATTTATTTTTGTGATACAAACTTTGCAATATGTGTTTGATCTACGGAGGCTCAAAGGAGCTGTATAACACATTTTAGCATAGTGGCGATTTCAGTAATCTTGTGACAAGTCTCCCAAGTGGCAGCTTCCTGGAGAACTGAGATCTGATTTTCCAAAAAGTGTCTCTAGAGTTAGAAATAAAAAGCAATAGTGAAGGGTGTTACTCTCCCATATTTTTGCCTTGGGCTGAAGGTGTGTGGACTCAGAATTCTTCTCCGTATCACGTCTCCTAAGAGGGCTGAGCCCACACAAGGCTGAAGAGAACTTTTTCCCACTTCCTTCATTGCTGTGTGAGCGTACGACTCATTTTAGTGATGTGTTCTGAGAAAACGCATGCCTCATCACAAAGAAACAGCTGTGTATTGCTACGGTGATTAACTTTGGAAAGATGTTAAAGGAAGGTGTCTGTTTGAAACCAGTCAGTTCAGCTAGACACCGCGTGCCCCAGCCATCCTCTCGGTTTTTTAGTACCGTGGTGTCTCCTCCTGGTTCTCCAAGTGTTACCTTGCTTCTCTGATAGGAACACGAGAAAACCAGAACTGGTAATTTATGGCTCCCATTAAGAGGGCTGGCTAGATGTGCAGACAATATGTCAATAATTATTTTGTGGGGCCAAACAGCAGAGGAAATGTCTCTGCAGAATGGCTTATTTTAACAGGAGACAGATCTGCCTGACCTGGGTTTTATGACAGATGTCAAATACATCGAAGTGTGTTGCGAAGCAGATCACCTTATTGGCAAAGAAATGAAAGACCACCAGGAAGATGAATGAGGGCCTTTCTTCAAGGTTTTTCTTGTATTTTGTATAGGCACAGACCCTGGATGGTAGTGAACCCAAGGAAGAGCCCCTGGACACTGTGGGCAGCAGTCTGAATTTCTGCCTCTCCATGAGACTTAGAAATAAAGACGCTGCCTCCAAGAAGGCTGGTGGGAGAATGTGGAGGATGAATGACTATGAGAACAGGGTGGGACCAGCGTCCAGTGACTGAGCTTGCCCCTGCCGTGAGACATCCTGCATGCCCCTCGGACCTCAGGACATGTTCATTCTCTAGCTTTGCTTCCTGAGATCCAAGAAACAGATATTTCTGAATGTCCTCCACCCACCCACTGCCATACTGGGCATTGGAAGTTAGCCCTGAATATCACAGAGTGCCTGCTCCAGCTCTCCAGGTCCTGCTAACTTAGTGACCCTGGAGGACAAGAGATTGTGGGATCGCTCTTTTAGCTACTGGGTACTGTGGAGTAATGTGGAGTAGAACATGGTTGCATTTTCCTTAACTAGGTTAAATGGTTGACGACTCCTGCTTCACAGAATTGAGAGGACTGAAGGCACCACGTCTTGTGCTTTGCCTAATGTAAGCCCTAGAAAGGAGAGGACAGACCGTATCTGTTCTGAGTGTGCCATCCACACAGCATTTCCTATAGTTCCTCCAGTACTCTTTTTACAACCACTGCAACTGTGGAAAATAAATACTGTCATGAGCCACATAGTGGCCACACATTCAACAGTGGCCCCATGGATTTATGATGAAGCTTAAAACTTCCTATGACTGGCCAGGCATGGTGGCACATGCCTGTAATCCCAGCACTCAGGAGACTGAGGCAGGAGGACCACTGTGAGTTTGACACCAGTCTGGGTTACACAGTGAGTTCAAGGCCGCCCTGAACTGCATAGAGAAACCCTGTCTCAAAAAGACAAAAGAGAAAAACAAAAACAGCAACAACAAAATGAAGAACAAATAAACAAAACTTTCCATGGCCCAGTCCAGTTGTAGCCATAGTGATGTCATTGCTCATGTATTCGTGATGATGCTAATGTAAAATAGCAAACAGTGCCCACTGGACTTATAAAAGTATGGCTCTATAATTATGTATAGTACGTAATAATTGATAGTGATAATAAAAGACGGTGACTGGTCTATGCATTTGCAATACCATGCTTAGTATTATTATCATGGATTGTACCTCTGCTCAGTTAAAAAAGTAAACTGCCTGCCATGATGGGTGGCAGCAGGCTCAGGCACGTGGTGCTTACATTTCTTGGTTGCATCCAGAGGTCACAGGGAGCAGTGACCATGACATTTAGGCTCACAGAAGTACAGGCTGTCATTCCCATGAGGACAAAACCACCCCATGATGCAGTTCTCAGGCTGCCTCCCCCTGGTTCTGTGACCCCTGACCAGGCTGACTCCAGTTGATATCAAAGAGGCAGACATGGTGGTGTAGAGAAACGAGATTGTCCCATTTAGAATAAGGAAACCCAAAATTTGACTTGACACAGAAAGAAAGTAGAAAAGGAGAAGTTTTAACTGTCTGATTGACTGTTATCTTTTGAAAAGTTGTGCTTTTCAGGTACTTTATGTCGCCCTTCACTGAAACCATCTTCCATGACATTGTAAGGCTCTGTGTCCGTGTATCCTGAGCCTCCTCTGTCAAATCCGGTAGCGGGAAGCTGCTCCTGGTGGCAGATGGATTGTGGAAAGCCTGCTCTTTCTCCAAGTGGGCATGGTTGGCGCCAGAGTGCTGTGCTTAGGAGGAATGGAGCACAATAGCTGGGAGCTGCTGCTACTGAGTGCCCGGGTGGTAGGCATGGCCTGGGCGTTGGTTTATGGTGGCCTCACTGTGCCAACCTAGAACACAGCACTGGCCCAGTATCCATACTCAGCAAATGCTTTCCAACTCCATTTAGTATAGCCATTTGCTGCCATGGAGGAGGGCATCCTATCTTCAAAGAGATTACCTTAGTCACTGGAAAGACATAATGGATAAATGATGGATAAAATGTAAAATGTCGCCACAGCTGTATTCATTGTCCCCTTCGAATGTTTCTTCATTTGAGACAATTTAAAAAAATGTAGCGTTTCACTGTTTCTGGGTGTGTCAGACATAAAATATTAAGCGTGCATGAGTGTGCATGTATGTGTACATGTAAGGCCAGAGGGTCCTCGTACTATGCTTAGGAGAAGAAACTGAGGCAGCACAAATAATTAAGACAGTCAAGTTTATACACCACATAGCGTACTCCAAAATTAGGTAAGGAAGATAAAACAGAAAAACTCACAGGAAGCATTAGTTGTGATAGGCAATATGGGTTGATTTAACTCTTCTTTTGTTTATTCTTTATTAATTTGTTAGATATTGCAGGTAAAATTCTTAAGAAATAAGGCGCTAGGCATTCTTCGTGTTGCTCCTTTGTTTTGTAGTGGAATGGTGAAGGATGATCAGGACAGTGCAGCGTTTATTTGCTTGACATTATTCCCTCTTGAAAAACGGGGCTCTTGACCACTGTTTCCCGCACAGAGGGTGGGGGTGGACTGTAAGCTGTTTCTAGCTTATTATTCAACAAACAAGCTGCCAAATTAGTTACATCCCTTTCTAGAGAGCAGAGTTCTAATACCCATAGGAGGGAGAAAGTAGAACCTATTTTTACATAAAAGAAAGTAGTAGATACAGTATCAACTCAAGAGGAATTGCAGTTGCCTATATTAAGCTCCTAAAGATTAGATTTGTCCCTGCTAAAGAGTGAAGTCATTTGCTATAGACATGTCTATCTTAGACTGGCTTGAAGTATCAAAGGAGAAATAGTTTTTAGTATGAATCTAGAAAACGTAGACTCTTACCATTGGCAGAAGGAGGAGCCCATGGCTTTTCAACCCCAAGTGTTCTACAAATTTCTATTTTCTCTGCTTCATTCTGATGTTTTCCATCCTTGTTCTTTTATTTCTCCCTTGAATTTATATTAAATTCATTACATGCTCTTAAGGGAGGATGTTTCTCAAGGGTTTAATTGAGATGTAAGACACTACAAATAAAAAACATGGGGTAGGGGTGAGAAATTCACTCTCGCTTTATTAAACTGAACATTGTCTCAAATGCTTTACACCTCTTTGAAGAAAAACATCCCCTTTCTTTCAGGAAGCTCTAGGTCTCAAAGGCCTTTATTAACTTGATCTCTGGGAATAGTGTTTTAATTTTTTCCATAATGATCATGCAAATTGATCATGGTAATCTCTGGGAGAGAAAAGAAGTGGACCAATTCACTCATTAACTCCTATGCTACGGGGAATCATGTTGGTAGAGCTGGTGCCCTGGGCTTACGGGGGCTCAGGACTTCTTTGTGTGTGACTTGGTCCACTCCCCAGGGAGTTGTAGATTATCCCATCTGTCTGCTTTAAATTGCCTCATGCATTTTAGTCCCTTACAAAACAAGGGGAGAATAATCTGAAAAGTCCTGATCTTACAAAAGAAATACTTGCATCTTGCTTGATGCCAACCAGACTAACTCTTATGATAGAACTATACAACGGGTACACATATGTTATCTAGACCTTACCTTGATGACCAGGGGGTCTCAAATTACTTAACTTTGAGTAGTAAATAGACTCAGTCAACATTAAAATGGGTGGTTCAGATGCGTAATGTAGGATGCTGTTCTGCTGAATGAGAAGAACTTTTTTTAAAGTGTGTGTTTTAATTTTAATTTAACACAGAGTGGCAGAGACAAATAGATGTGTCCAAAATATACTTAGTAACAGATTTTTGACTTGGTTATTAATTTTATGTCAGTGGTTTCTCTTTTTATCTTTACAAACTGTGAAACTCAGGAAAAAGTAGAATCAAATGCAACCCCCTTTTATTGATGGCCTGCTCTGTGCCAGGCAAGGTGTTAAATGTTTTCAAATGCTGCCTCATCTATCCTCATCTTCAGACAAGGAAAAGGAAAGGGTGAAATAGCTTGCCCAGCTGGAAAGTGGCAGAGTCATTTACAGATCTGCCTTGCTGTTAAAAAATAGTTCATGTAACTCATTGAAATTTAACGTATTTGGAGCTATGTCCAATTAAAGACTGTTTTTCATGGACTTTGCTCTTCTAAGCAGGAGCAAAAGAGTTCCTGTAACTCTTGGGGCCACAGTAAATCTCTAGACAAGGATAGTCGCTCAGCAGTGACCAGAATCACGCCTGGTGCTCATAAGGGTCTCCCACTGATAAGCGTCTGAAAAATCTCACTTGTTCTTTGGGGGAACGTCATCTTCTCCTAGAGATACAGTGCAGGAGGGCTTGTGTGAAGCTGGGGGAGGGGTGGGCAGTAACCCAATGACAGGAGAGAGCATCCCAGAGGACCCAGTCTCCTGAGATACAACAGGGACACACTACATCTCTGCTACAGTTGTCGGCTGTTGCATGGTCTAAGTGTCCCCCAAGGGTTCAAGTGTTAACCTTTAATCCCCTTTTGGAGGGATAAGAAGACAGAATATACATTTGTCCACAAGGATTAGAGGTGGGACCTTTGGAAATCAGGATTAGATGAAGTTATTAGAGTTGTCAGGATGGAGCCCCAATGTTGGAACCCCAGTAGCTTTATAAGAAAAGGGAGAGAGACTCAACAGATACAGACGGGGCTCTTCGTCCCTTCCTGTGCGACACGTTGTGTTGCCTTGGGCACTGTGTCATCAAGGAGACCATTGCCAGATGAGGGCCCCAGGTCTTGCACCTGCAGAACTGTAGGCCAAAACTAACAACTTCTTTTTAAGGTAGTATTTTATTACTAAAATACCTGCTCCAGGTATTTTATTAGAGTAATGACAATGGACACATTCATTCTTCCTTTGGAAATTTCTTTCTCCGAACCATAGTGAGGGAATGGGTTACATGCTTTTTAAAGTCCCTTTTACCTCTCTGGGGTAAATGTATATAAATAGCACTGATAGGTACCGTGTGCAAAATTATTGCGTTAGAATGCAGTGAAGCATGCCTTCTACTAGTGTTTGTTGAGTGCCAAGTACCTAGTGGGTATTGTGCTAGGCACTCCAGATACAAAAATGGAAGGGTGCAGTAACCTAGCAGAGAAGATGGACTTCGGACAGAATGCCCATGCACCAGGGGGGCCATCTGCTGCAGAGCACCAATGAGGAGCAACTGGAGGAAAGCCTGAGTCGGGCAGTTGCTGTGGAGTTGAGTCTGAACGTTCTTAGTAGCAGTGCTTCAGATGAAAACTTGGGAGAGAATATGCTACTTTGAAAAACTTAATTTTGACAAAACAAGCAAAAAGCTAGAACTAGAGTTTCCATTAGACTCAGTTATTCCCCTTCTTGGTATCTTCCTAACAGAATTAGAAGCATCATACCGAAGCAATATATGCAAACCCTTGTTTATAGTAGCACAAGTTTATAATAGTTAAATCTTGGAAACTCTCCAATCAGAAAACAACTAAGACAGCCTTCCGGGGCCTACATGACCAGCGTGGATCCCAGGAAGAGAAAGTGATGGGCCCCGCAGGAGCCCGCCCCGCCGGGCCTGAGGGCCTCCAACCAGAAGACAACCAAGTCTGCCTTCCATGGGCCTGCGTGACCAGCATGGACCCCAGGAAGAGAAACACGCACCCCCTGCCCCTGTACACCTTCCGATGTGCAGGCTAAGAATCAAGGACAAAGTTCTGAGTACCCCCCCGGCCCCCCCTTCCCCCCCAGTAAAGCAACCTGCTTGTTTGGAGGTCTGGCTAAATTGATAGCAACTAAGACAGCCTTCCAGGGGCCTACATGACTGGCGTAGACCCCAAAAAGAGAAAGTGAAAACAACTTTATGCTAGTATTATTTTGTTCATTCTGTAGGCCTGGGGCTGGCAGCCTGAGCATCTCTTTGGAAGATGACAGTACGCAATGTAGCAAAAATGGGGGATTCTCTTCTGTCTTGTCTTGGAGGCCCAATATTGTTCTCATTGTTTTGCTTTATTCTGATTAATATTTTTGGCCTTATTTTATACTCAGTTTTTATTGGTTTTATTGTGGTTTTTTTTTGGTTTGATTTTACTATACCTGTTGGAATGGTCAACTATTCTGAAAATAGCAAGATATACTATAGTAGCTATTGTTTTCATAGTATCTTTCTTTGAAGTGCTGTACCAGTTCTATTGCTTTGTTTTGATTGACTGCATTCTGTTATGTTTTGTTGGATTTTACTATCTTTAAAAAAAAATCTTGGAAACAACCCAAATGCCCATCAACCAATGAGTGGATAAAAAAAGATGAATTTTTTTAATACAATAGAGTATTACTCAGCCATAAAGAAGAATAAACTTGGGACATTTATAGCTAAATGGAAGGACCTTGAGACCATACTCTTAAGTGGAATTAATCGGACACATATGTGTAAATATCACATTGTCTCTGTGGTGTAACTGAAAGTGTAAACAAGAACCAAAATATACAATAGATGTTGTGAAATAGGAAAAAATTATTCAAAAGGATAGGGAAACTGGCGGGGGGTGAGTGGGAAGGTAAAGAAAAAAATGAGAAAAGAAAAGATAAAATGGAAACAAAACTTTGTAAATAAGGAGAGTACATGGGGTTGAAGAGAGGTAAAGGGAATAGGAAAAAAAGAGGAATCAAGATATATCATGTACAGGTACAAATTTGTTTTGATGACTGTGATCATTATGTATATGTAAATTATACCAATAAACTTAATAAAAAATAAAGTAAAAAAAGAAGACAAAAAAGAGCACATTGCCTTGGAAACAGCAATATAAACATGGGGTGATTGGTGTGGGAAAGTGGTGTTCGATGGAGAAGGAGATTTTGAGGCCAAGTAAAATGCAAAAACCTCTGGGATAGACCAATTATATGAGTCCTTTCTTGCAGGACTTCTCAGCACCTTTGGTATGCTTACTTTGCATTATAAATTTCCAAGAGCTGGTTCTAATTCTTGTCCCTTTCCTAGTATATGCACGGATCTCATGGTAGAACACATTTGCTTCAGTATGGAGGCAGTGGCCAGCAGTATTTAGCACATGAATGACTTCTATTTCTGAAAGGTAGCTTTGGGTACCTGGAAGAAAAATGCCAGTGAGGAGAGAGGAGACCTAAGGTAACATATAAGGAAGTGGGTAAGATCTTCTGTGTAAAAGGAAGGGTTAGAATGAAGGCAGTAAACACAGAGAAGGGATGAAATTGAGAGCTATTTACAGTGGTGACTCTGTGACCACATGGAACCTGAATGAGTAGAAGAGATTTAGGGGAACTCCCGAGTTTTCAGTTGGAAACCTTAGACAGTGAAGAGAAATGTTGGGGAGATGAGAAGTTTTTAATTTGGGAAATGTTACAATTGAGCTGTCTGTAAGACAGATGGTCAGAGCTGGTCAGCTCACAGCCAACAATTCAAGATACTAATCAGCTGATCAGGGCATGCACAAACATAATTTTATTTTTCTGTGATGCTTCAGGTGACTCTTTATTGTTTTGCAGTGTTTCAGGGGTCATCATAATTAATATCAACTATTGCCTGACTATAAATATATGAACTTGTAGGTTGCAGAGAACTGCATTTAATAGAAAGCTGTGTACAAATGATTCATTAACTACATTCATTGAGCTATTACTATATCCCTGATATGGCAACTATAGCTAAAGAAAAAGTAGCTGACAGTATCCTCCCAACCAAACAAATAAAGAAAAGTAAAATGACAAACCCTCTACTCGATTTGCTAGCTATCTGAGTCTTTCAGAAGATGTTATAAATGCCCACATTAGCATTCTGACCTGTCCCTTGCTATGTTGTCCTGGGACAAGTGACAGAACTTTTTGAAGTTTGGGCTTCTCATTTGTAACATATTCTTTGTAGAATATTATTTGTAGAATATCAGTATCCTCATCATTAGGGAGCTGTGAGGATCAACCAGAGTTAAACAAAAAATTTTCCATCTTTCGAACGTATAAAATAAATTTCTTTAGGGAATAATGTATGCATTGTGATCTATTTCATGAATTTCACTATTACTTTATTTGGTTTCCAGTTCAGACCAAATAATAACCTGTATATTTGAATTGCAAAAATCCAGCTGTTTTGAATTAAGAAAGTGTGAAAAACTCTTCATATGGTAAAATATGTAACACTTCCATCAATTAAAAATAGGTAATATGTGTTTAAAAATAATGAAAAGTTCACGCTTAATTGAACTGGCTTTTTTTCAGGAACCTATACTTTTATGAACCTTTATGAAACAAAAGTTGAAATGGTGCCCATTTTGACATTTGTGTTAATTGTTACTATTCTCATAAAGTTCACATGATTTTAAAAAAAGTTTTGCAGCTCTTCCAACTAGGAATGCACAGTGACCGCCTTTCATTTTCTCTGGATTTATTTTTAGTACTGAAGACCAACATTCACCTTGGCAAACAGAGCATTTGCTAAATTGAAAACTTCCTTTAAGCACACTAGGAACTTTAGACACAAGATTGCCAAAATGGCAACGTGTTTTTTTTTTTTTTTTTGTCAGTCTAACACAACTTTCTTTGTTCATTCTGCCTCCATCAAAAGTGAGACAATTTCTCCACTAACCTCCGATTGCATCAGACTCTTAAATACCATGCTAGAAGGCACTGCAATATTAATTAAAAATGCAGTCTAATTATTTACCATAGCTGGTTCATATGCACCCCTAAAGTATAATCAGTGGACTCCCCTAAGGAGTTTCGTGGTATTTCAGAGTGAAGTCAGAAGGTTTGTTACTCACTTACACTTGCCTCACGAGTGTAATTACATATAACCTACAACTCACCTGTAGGTCACTAGATCAAATGTAACTTCTCTTGGCAATGTCCAAAGGTATGTGTTGCTGTTGACCCAGTGCCAGTGGGTGGAACACAGAAATGAGCAGATCTTTGAATTTGCCTGCCGAAGTCTCAGAGAAACTTCCTCGTGTTTCTGAGAGACAGAGGGAAAGCAGAGGGCAGCCAAATAGGTCATTCATTTTAGACAGTCTAAGATGAGGCTCCATAAGCCAAGTTTGAGAGCAGCTCAGATGGTTGAAGGTGTTTGGTGACAATCTTTCCCCATGTCTGGTTTAGCTATGACCTACAGTTGCAGGGTGTGCCTGGGACTGAAAATCAGGGGAGGTGTCCCTCTGGGAGCAAAGCAGGGAAGGTTTCCAGGCCTGGCGTAGTGGTCAGATGAGTCTTTAAAGCTTTCTAGGGGATCTGGAGATACAGCTCAGTGGTGAGCTCTTGCTTAAAATGCACAAGACACTGGGTTTGGTTCCCAGCTCCATTAAAATACAAGCAACAAAATAAAACGCTTATGGCCTTGGGCTTTTACCTGGTAGAAAGAGGGAGAAATTTCTTTCTGAAGGAGACTTAAAGGGTTCATAGATTTTAGACACAGTGACCATTAAAGAGTACAGATACGGTTTAGAAAGAATGACCATAACAAACTGTCTTAATGGATAAAATGATCTGACCCCAGCCTAAAATATAAAGTAGTGTCAACACCCTACTCAGTTTGTAACCTGGAATTCACTCGTCAGAAAAAACAAACAGTGCACAAATAACATCAGATGGCGAAGGGTTCGAACAATGGCAAACAGTATAAAACTGAAATAATAAAGAGATTTTAAACATTGAGACTCACTAGGACTCAGAATGACTGAGTTGTACAGTTAATGAGGGATATTGTGGAATGTGAGAAGAAAAAGGTGTTTCGGGCCAGATCTAGAAGGTTTTGCTTACCTTGAGTACTCATTTAAAGCATGAAAAGCCAAGGGTATAGTTTTATCTCTATGGTTGTGCCACAGTGAGGTCTGGATTCATCCAGATACTGATATGGGAAAAGATGTTTGATATGAATTTCCTGATATAATTCAATTTAAAAGTTTGGCTGAGGAAAGTGAAGAATCCTCAACTTTTTTTTTTTTTTTTTTTTTTTTGTACCAGGAATCAAACTCAAGACCTTGCGCTTGCCAAGCAGGTTCTTAAGTCTCTGAGCTGTATCCCCAGTTCTATGTTAAGAATTCTGAGTGGAAATGGACCTGCTTCATAATTCAACAGGTGTTGGGAGTCAGGGAGGTAAATCAAGATGCTGAAGATGAACTTGAGGGAGACTGTAAGTGATGCCTCCCTTGGGGTGATCTGTGAAGAGGAAAAAAGAAAGAAGCAGCCAAGTGTTGTGGCCTTTGGGGTTCTCCCTGCTAGAAGTGACAAATAGGATTAGGGCTAACTGGAGGCTCTGATTCAGAGAAAGAGGAAAAGAACTCCTCCCTTGTGTTTAACGTGATTCAGAGAAATCACATTAGACAGAAAGGTTTTATGTCACCATGTGTTATACTGATATTGGGGGATTGGGCTGGATGCTAACAAAATCCATCCCAGTGCACATTCCAGCTGTTCTAATGGATGAGTGGTTCACCTGTCAGTTCACCCAGAAGTCCTTATTGAACTCTTACTGTGTGCTTTGTTGGTGAGATACACAAAAGCAGAAGGCCAGGCATTAGATTTGTGTTTCTAAAATGTCGTCAGTCAGCAGGGAGTAGAGCACAGGTTGAAGAAGGAAAGAAGGGAAGAGGGATAAATTGGTGGCTATGGCCACAGCTTAGGCAAGAGATGTTGCTAGTTTGGATTAGAACAGGTTTCTCAACCTTAGCACCAGTGATATTTGGGGCTGCACTTTTTTTTTTTTTTTTTTTTGCTGCGGTCCTGTCCTATGCACTGCAGTATTCCTGATCTCCACGAATTAAATATCAGTAGCATTGCCTGCCTCCTGTTGCACCAACTCTCGACTAATATTGCTGGACCATGCTATAGTAGAGAAGGGCAGAAGAGGACAGATTGGAACCACTGGAAAGCAGAGTTGATGAGAGATGATGTGATCAGGATGACAATGAAGAAACGGAAGAGGACGAGGGAGGAGCTCATGAGACTGGGCTGGTTTCCTGTGAGAAAACTGGACAAATGTCTCTGGGTGAGGAGCAGGCTGTGGAGAAAAGGGCTCACGTGGATCAGTTTGGAAGCACAGCCTGCGGCAGCCCATGTGACCCCTCCAGTGGAGATGGGAACAACAGGTGAAGTTCTAGTGCTGGAATACAGGAAACCCTTCTTGGAGAGACTGGATTTAAGGCTGATGGTTCATCGATAGTGACAGAGGCCTTAATGGGAATGGATGACGTCAATCAGAGGGGACAGAGCCACGACAAACCTAGAACTCTATAGCCTGGATGAGTAGCCAGCATGGAGGCCAGAAGATGGTCTGGAGCCTGTGGTAGTCTGCATGCTGCACATGCAATGGCTTGGGGATCAAGATTAAGAGCTCTGGGGTACAGTGGGCCTGGCTTTGAACCCAGATTCTATCACCTGAGATTACATGATGGTGGGAAGATTACTTTCACCTTTCTAAGCATTGCCATGTTGTTGGGAGGGATTAGGTGAAGTGTTATATTGGAAATCTTTAGCATAGATCTGCCTTGTAGTAGTAGGCACTGGGTAAAGTAGGAAATTTGGGAAGAAATCTGGAGAGGCACATAGCTGTGGAGGTAAACAGAGATGGAAACATTCTTTAAAAACATTCAACTCAAAGCCCTCGGCTGTCAGTAGTCAGAGACAGAGCAGCAACCTCTCAACTCGCAGGCCTGAATAGCATCAGCTGTAACTCTACACAACCCAAAGCCCGTGTGCCCCAGGGTAATGTAATGAAAGGTGTTTCTCCCCTGCCCTTCGGGACAGGTGCTCAACTGATAGAATTTAGGGTTTCAAATTCCAGGGCTTAATTGTTTGTTCGACATACAAGTTAGCCCAGCTCAGAACACCTGTGGGCTAAGTTCTTTTGATGCCCCAAAGCCTGTCTTTTATTAAGCTCTTTGCAAGCAGTCAAAATAAGACCAAATGTCCATGTGTCGCCACATGTCCACGTGGACATGGAACAGGCCAGCTCCGGGGCTGAGCAGTAAGTGCTTAAAATAGCAAGTGAATCCTTGGGCTCTGGCAAATATGGTTATGTGATTAATGCAACCAGATTTAGATATGAAATAAAATTAAATAATATATATATATATATATTTGCCTACACACATAAAATCTCCTATTAGTTGTACTTGAGGTTTAGTCATGTTGAATCGATAAAAAATGATTTAGAACGGATGGTTTTCAACAGCTGGTTGCGCTTTCAGTCTTCCATAAAGGAGTTAAAATTAATTTTAATATGTTGATGGTGCTTATTGATGATAATATTCCTAATAAATATCCATTGGAAAAATTCTCTGGCACATCTATGTGACAGAGAGGTCAAGAATGTTAATGATGATCACGACTACAAAATGCAATTCAGTCAATTACTTTAATTAAATCTAAAACTACTTTATGTCTTTTCATTTGTATAGTAAACTGATAGTGGGGGAAAGGGCATCATCTTCATCTAGCTCCTTTCAGAGTCCAAAGACGTTGTCTCAGATTGTGTTTTAACATTTGTATTCTTACGTCCTCATGGAATATTTAAAGTGATTATGGGTCTTATGTGTAATGCTTCTGCTTTTATTAGGAGAAGAAAAGATGGAGATTTCGTTTTGAATGTATTTTTATGGGTGAAAATTTTTCCCTTCATAGACACTAATCTTGTATTTACAGACTGGGTTATGTTGGCTACAGCCAACATTTCAAAGTAAATGCGAGAAATGTCTACATTCCTGTGGATTCATTTTCATTATGTTTCATATCAGAAAAAGAATACACACACAGCTATTTTTGTTTCTCCACATGGACATTATTATCACCTAAAATGCTCTTTTGTGAGTTGCAGTGTCATATACATCTTTGTATTTCTTATATATTTAAGTTTTTAAACGTGAAGAACAGAAAAGTAGGAATTTTAAAAACTCAATCAATCAATCTATCGAGTGTTCATTCAGTTTTTTAACAGTTACTTAGTGCCAACTATGTGCCAGGTAGTCACACAGAATCTGAATATAGCTACAAACCACATACACAAAATCTTGCCAAGACCCTCATAGGCTTTACATTTTCATTTAAAGAAAGTGAGAAAGCAAAATAAACCGAATAATATCAGACAGTGGCATAGGAATATGAAGACAAAAACAAAAATTAAAATAAAGCAGGAAGATGGTAGGTTACCAAATTTTCCTGCCACCCCTGTCCCCACTGTTGTATTTAGAGCATACAAAATCCTCTCAGGAAATTTCCCTGACCTAGACAAAGTGGAATATTGGTCATTCATGCACAGGGTGACATATTTAATCTGAAAATTTGCAATCCAAACTGCTCCAAAATTTCAACGTTTGAAGCACTGACATTATATCACAAGTAGAAATTTCCACACTTGACCTCATGTGACAAGTTACAGTCAAAATGCAAGTTCATGAAAATACTGTATAATATTATCTTCAGCTTACATGGGTAGGATGAATTTTGCAGTTATATTGGGTCACATTTCTAAAGTCCCTTTACATGTATGCAAATACTGCAAAATACAAAAAAAAAAAAAAAAAAAAAAAAAAAAAAAAAAAAAAAAAAAAAAAAAAAAAAAAAAAAAAAAAAAAAAAAAAGAAAGAAGAAAAGGAAAAAACAAGGTCAGAAATCTGAAACACTTCTGGGTTCAAACATGCAGATAAAGAGCATGTGATCTGCAATTGGACAGAGTGCACAGGTCCTATGGGCTCAGCTAAGAAATCTCTGGAAAGATGATATGTGTGTTAACTGTGAATGTAAGAACTGTCTTTACACATCCACAAAATTGTGAGGTGAGGCTCCTCCCCTCCTGGAGATATTCCACTAATAGGTTTCATGCTTTGAAAAGAAGAATAAGAGCAGATAGAGTGTTTTAAGCGAGCCAACAAATGCCAATATTTATTCAATACCTAAGGTTTAGGAATATCCATTTTACATTATTATTATTATCATTATTATTTTTATTTATGTGTTACATATAAACTAAGGAATAGTGTCGACGATTTTGAGGCTAATGGATAGTAAGGATGAGACATTTCTCTGCTTAAATTCATACTCCACACTAAGAAGGGTGAGGCGTGAATTTAAACTGTTTTTGGAAAAAAGAATCAGCCCTTCATTGTCAAACTATTAAAAGAAAAAGAAGAAAGAGCTCCAGAGGCTCTGAACTCCTGAAGCCTGATGCAAGGTCCCAGTGGTGCCACACTCCGGGGTACGCTCTGCCTAGCCACCTGGGTCCCTGAGGTTCTGAACTCCAACCAGCCAGGCATAAGGCCCCAGCACCACACTCTGGGAGTACAGCCTCACTAGCTGCACAGAGCTCTGCCAACCAAGTGTCCTAGGGCAATCCATCAGGGGAACATCCAACCAGCCTCACAGGACACAGAGGTATGGAGCCCAGCCCAGACCAGAGCCCCAGAGCCACTCATCAGGGAGTGACCAGCATAGCTGAAGGGTCTTGGAGAATATGAGCTCCTCCCATCAGAGCACAAGGCCCCAGCTCCATAGTTCAGGGATGCGACCAAGTGGCACGTCCTGGCATTTCTAAACTCCACCCAGCCAGGAGCAAGGCCCCAGCACCATACACCAGGGGAGTGCTCTGGCTAGCCCCGTGCTCCAGCGGATCTGAATTCCTTGTAGCCAGACACAAGATCCTGGTGGTGCCAATACTCCGGGTCCTGGAAGCTCTGAACTAGACCCAGTCAGGCATAAGGCACTGGTGCCACACCCAGGGGGTGTGTCTCTACCAGCCACCTTGGTTGTGGAAGTTCTGAATTCCACCCAGTCAGGTACTAGGCCCCCTGCAACATGGTCTGGGATGTGCCCCTGCTAGCTGCAGGAAGGATACAAGCTCTGCCTAGCCCAGCATCCCAGAGCAACCCAACAAACTGCCTCAGGGGAACACATGGCCAGCCTCACAAGCCACAGAGCACAAGGCTCTGGCACCATAGTTCAGGGGTGTGTCTTGGCTAGCCACAGAGATATTGGAGGATTGAAGCTCTGCCCAGCACAGTGTTTCAGGGCAATCCATCAGGAGGCTGTCTGGCCAGCCACACGGGTCCCAGAGGAAAATGACAAAATGAAAGAGCAAGATGTGGTCTCAGTCCTCCAGCCCACTGAGAGCAAACCCAAGAGGCAATGAAATGGAAGACACTGGAAATCATACAACTGAACTTTCTGAAATGATCGCAACTGAAGTAAAGAAACAACTCCATGAAGCTATAGAGGAAATCAGATCAAAAGTTATCTCTCAGGTAAAAAATGAAATAACAAACATTATGAAAGAAATACTGTGTGTGTCTAGAGAAGATCACGATTAAAAAAAAATAGAAGAAAGTAAGAAAATGATGGAAACTTTGAATGAAAAATACAAGACAGAATTAGAATGCCTGAAACAGATTCAAAGGGACATTCAGGAAATTAAAAATTCCACTGAAATTGGCAAAACCACTTCAACGAAACTGAAGATAGACTCTTAGACTTTGAAGACAGCATGGAAGCTTACGATCACAAAAGACAAGATCTCTTAAAAATAATAAGGAACCAGGAAACAACAATTCAACAACTGCGAGATGATGCAGAGTGAAAAAATATATGATTGACAAGTGTCAATGAAAAAGCAGGAGTCAATACAAATGACCTATTTGCAGAAATAATATCAGAAAATTTTCCAAACATGGGAAGAGAATCTGATATACAGATAAGTGAGGCATACAGAACCCCAATTAACCATAACCAAAATAAATCTTCACCCAGACATATAATAATACGGATATCAGAAATTCAGCACAAGAACAGAATACTAAAAGAAACAGAGAAAAGAAACAGATCACCTATGGAGAAAAGTCTATTAGAATCACAGAAGACTTCTCAACACAAATCTTCAAGTCAAGAAGAATGAAGTATTTCAGGTCCTGAAAGAAAGCAACTTTCAACCTAGATTGATATATCCTGCAAAAATATCTCTAAAAATTGATGGAGAAATAAGATACTTCCCCGATGAAGAACACCTGAAGAAATTCATGGCCTCCTAACGAACACTACAAAGAGTACTGAAAGACTCTAGAAAGAAACATAGATAACTGCAATCCCAAGAACAACAGCAAAAGGAAACCATTAAGCAGGGCAAACAATTAAACAGAAAACATAGAAAACCAACAACAGAAACATAATTTGACAGGGATAAGTCAGTACATATCAGTTACACCAATCAATGTAAATGATCTTAACTCATCAATAAAAGGAAACAGACTGGCAGAGTGGGTTAAGAAACAGAATCCAACAATATGCTGTGTACAAGAAACACATTTAATTCAAAAGGAAATTCACAGACTAAAAATCAGAGGATGGAAAACAGTACGTCATGCAACAGGAACCCAGAAAAAAGCAGGGGGTTTTGTTTGCAGACAATGTGAACTTCAAACCAAGAATGATCAAAAGAGATAAAGAAGATCACTACATACTTGTTAGGGAAAACTTGAAGAGGAAGAGATTACAATCATAAATACATATGCACCAAATATGGGAGCACCCAACTATGTAAAACAAACCTTAATGGACATGAAGAACCAAATAAACAATAATACAGTTATAATGGGAGAACTTAACACCCCACTGTCACAAAGAGACAGATCAACCAAACAAAAAATCATCAAAGAAATAATAGAATGGAATCAAACTTGTAAACAAATGGACCTAGTAGATGTGTACCGAGGGTTCTGCCCAACAACATCAGAATACACATTCTTCTCAGCTGCCATGGGTCATTCTCTAAAATAGATTGTGTACTAGCCCACAGAATATGCTTAAGTAAATGCAAAGGAATTGAAATAATTCCATGCATATTATCTGACCATAGTGCAATAAAATTGGAAATGAATGAGAAAAACCCCACAAGAACCCCATAAACACATGGACCTAAAATAACAGTCTCCTAAAAAATCAAGAGGTCACAGAAGAAATTAAACAATATCTACAATCAAACAAAAATGCAAATACAAATTACCAGAACCTTTGGGATATAATGAAAGCAGTCCTCAGAGGGAAATTTATAGCACTAAACTCCTGCATTAGAAAAATGAAAACATAAACAACCTAATGATACACCTCAAACTTCTAGCAAAAGAAGGGCAAGTCAAGCCCAAAGCCTAAAGAAGGGAGGAAATTGTGTATTTTTTTACTTTTTGTTTTTTTTTTTTGCAGCACCAGGGATTGAACAAGGGAGGAAATTATAAAGATCAGAGCAGAAATCAATGCAATTGAATCTAAGGAAACAGTACAAAGAATTAATGAATTAAAGAGCTGGTTCTTTGAAAGAATAAATAAAACTGATAAGTCCCTAGCAAACCTTATCAAAAAAAGGAAAGAAAAACCCAAATCCTTGCAATAAGAAATGGAAAGGGCGAAATCACTACAGACCCTGTGAAAATACAGATCATCAATACCTACTTCAAAAACTTTTACTCCCATAGGTTTGATAACACAGGAGAAATGGACAGATTCCTGGAAACATAAGAATTACCAAAACTGAATCAAGAAGATGTAAAAACTGCTGAATAACCCAGTTTCAGTTAATGAAATTGAAAATGTAATTAGAACCTTACCAACAAAAAATGTTCAGGTCCTGATGGATTCACTGCCAAATTCTACGAGAAACTTAGGGAACACTTAATGCAACACTCCTCAAACTCTTCAATTAAATTGAAAGGAAAGCAAGTCTCCTTAACTCATTCCTGGAAGCAAGTATTACCCTAATACCCAAACCAGAAAAAAACCAACCAAAAAAGAAAATTACAGACCAATCTCCCTAATGGACATAGATGCAAAAATCCTCAATGAAATATTGGCAAATAGAATGCAACAAGTCATCAGGAAGATTATACACCACGATCAAGTGGGGTTCATCCCAGGAATGCAGGGATGGTTTGACATATGCAAATCAATAAATGTAATACACCATATCAACAGGGTCAAGGACAAGAATCATATGACCATCTCAATAGATGCAGAAAAAGCTTTCTACAAAATCCAACACTCATTTATGATAAAAACCCTACAGAAAATCAGAATAGATAGTCTCTACCTCAACCTGATAAAAGCCATATATCATAAACCAACAGACAACATCTTACTAAACGGAGAAAAACTGAAAACTTTCAACCTAAAATCAGGAACAAGACAAGGATGTCCATTATCATCACTCCTATTCAATATAGTTCTGGAAACATTAGCCAGAGCAATTAGACAAGAGAGAGAAATAAAAGGAATAAGATTGGAAAGGAAGAAGTTAAATTATCATTGTTTGCAGATGACATGATACTCTACATAAAAGACCCCCAAAAATCCATTGAAAGACTTCTAGTTGTAATAGCCAAATTCAGTAATGTTGCTGGATACAAGGTCAACACTCAAAAATCAATAGCATTCTTGTACACAAACAACAAACTCACTGAGAGAGAAATAAGGGAAACCACACCCTTCACTATAGCATCCAAAAAAATGAAATACTTAGGAATCAATCTAACAAAGTAAAAGATCTATATAGAGAAAATTTCATTAATCTGAAAAAGGAAATCAAAGAGGAGTTCAGAAAATGGAAATATATTTCCTGTTCATGGGTAGGAAGTACACACATTGTGAATATGGCCATTCTCCCAAAATTATTATACAGATTTAATGCAATTCCAATCAAAATACTACCAGCATACCTCACAGAGCTAGAGAAATCATCCCTAAAATTCATCTGGAACCAGAAGAGACTTGGAACAGCAAAGGCAGTTCTGGGCAAGAAAGGTAAGGCAGGAGGCATCACAATCCCTGATTTGAAATCATGTTACAAAGCTACTGTGGTAAAATCGGCATGGTACTGGAATAAAAACAGACCTGAAGATCAATGGAATAGATGAGAAGATACAGCTACAAACATACTCTACCACCTCATCTTTGAAAAATGGGCCAAACATGTACACTGGAAGAAATATAGCCTCTTTAATAAGTGGTACTGGAAAAACTGGCTTTCCATACACCAAAAAACAAAACTAGATCCATGTCTATCACCATGCACTAAACTAAAGTCAAAATGGATCAAAGATCTGAATAGTAAAAGAGAGACACTAAATCTGCTGGAAGACAAAGCAGGTAAAAATGTTGATGACATAGGAGTAGGCAGAGAGTTCATGAACAAAAATCAAACAGCATGGGAAATACTTCCCAGAATCAACAACTGGGATCTCATCTTATTAAAAAGTTTTTGCATGTCAAAGGAAATTTCCAACAGACTGAAAAGAAAACCCACAAAATGGAAAAATACCTTAGTCATCTGTCCTTCAGACAAAGGACTTCTATCTAAAATATATAAAGAATTAAAAAATATCAGGCCCCTAAAATTCAAGGACCCAATCCAAAGATGGGCATCTGAGATGAATACACATTTCTCAGAGGATACAAATGACAAATAAATACATAAAAAAATGTTCAACATCAATGGTCATTTTGGAAATGCAAATTAAAACAACCAGATTCCATCTCACCCCAGAAAGAATGGCCAAGATCAAGAAATCAACCAATAACAAATGCTGGAGGGGCTGTGGGGAAAAAGAAACTCTTTTTCCACTGTTGGCGAGAGCGTAGGCTGGTGCAACTACTGTGATAATCAGTGTTGAGATTCCTCAAGAAGCTAGGATTAGAGATTCCATTTGACCCAGCTATGCCACTTCTGGGCATTTTCCCAGAAGAACTGAAAGCATCATACAATACTGATATTTGTGCACCCATGTTTATTGCAACACAATTTGTAATAGCCAAATCTTGGAAATATCCCAAGTGCGCATCAATCAAGGAATAGATAAAGATGATGTGCTATTTTTATACAATGGAGTACTACTTAGCAATCAAGAAAGATTGCATTGAGACCTTTATAAGTAAATGGCCATGACTTGAGGCCATACTCATAAGTGAAATAAATCAAACTCACATGTGTAAATACCGTATTGTCTCCCTAGTGTAAGAAACTGAAAAAGTATATACAATCCAAAATCTGCAATAAATACTGTGTAAGGCTAAGAAACTGCTCAAAGAGGAAAAGTAATTGGGATAGGGGAAAGGAGGAAAGAAGGAAGGGAAAAGGAAAAAGACATAAATTCGTATATATGTATATGTAAGATAGCTAAAATGACGATGCTATTAAATGTATTAGTTATTGGAAAAGAACAGTTAATACTCATATGATTAGATCAATTTTACATGTCTATATCTGTTAATCTAAGCAACCGTTTTGAAGGTAACAATATGCAATATTCCAACCATTGTCAAATTCCTATCATCTTGTTTTGTAAACATATATCTTGTTGTATTACATATGTTGTTATTGTTTGTTTGTCTCTTTTGCTTTTTGTTTTTCTTTTCTGTGTCTTTTTTCTGTTAAATAAAAAAAAGAAAGAATAAGAAGAAAAGAGTAGCTTGACAGGAGTAAGGTAATTATGCATGCTTCAATAAGATTAATTGCTGATTTCTTATAAAAAATGAAGAGTAAAAAGCAGCAATTCATATATTCAGAAGCATGACAGAAATCTGATTAGTCAAGAATTCTATGCCCAGCAAAACTATCTTCTAAGAATAGATGGGAAATATAATCATTCTTGGGCAAAAAAAGCAAACCAAACCAAACAAACAAACCAAAAAGAAGCACAGAAAAAACCCTGTAGCTAGTAGACCCAAACTACAAGTACTAAAAGTTGTCCTTTATGCTGCAGCAAAAGGACAGTAAATGATAACTGATATGTAAGTACATCAGTAAATATAAAAGATAGCACAAGTAATTTTTAGTTTGTAAATCTTTTCTTATTAATTTAAAAGTTATTTGCATAAAGTGATAATTATACTTGTGTTGCTGTTATGTGTAGTGTATATATAGACAATGTGAAGATATAATTGTGTAAGGAAGGGGAAGAAATGGTTTTGGAAAAAGTTTTGGTATACTATTAAAATTAGGTCATTATTAATACAAACTAGATTGTTTTAAGTTAGAATGTTGATCATAATACCCAGAGCAACCACTAAGAAAATAACAAAATTAGAGTAAAGAACACAGTGAAGTCATTAACCTAGCACATTGTAAAATATCTCTTTACCAAAAAGGAAGCAGTAATGGATGAGTAAAGAAATACAAAAGGACCTAAAATATATAGAAAGCGTATACCAAAGTAGCAGATAAAAATGTGGCTTTGTTTATAATTACTATAACTGTACTAATTAATACAATCAGAAGGCAGAGATTGGTAAAAAGGATTAAAAGCATAATTCAACTTTATGCTATCTAAAAAAGACATACTTTACTGTCAAAGACACAAATAAGTTTAAATTAAAAAAGTAGAAAAGTATACCAGTCAAATAGTTACCAACAAAGTAGTTCTATTAGTTCAGGTGAAATAGATTTTAAGATAAAAGTTGTTATTAGACACAAAGAACATTTTATAATAATAAAAAGACCAATTCAAGAGGAAGACATTGCTATCGTAAAGAAATAAAATTACCTCTATTTGGAGAGTATACAATCACTAAGCTGCTAAATTGCCTACATTGGACTCAGACTTGTGATCCATCTGCTTTAGTTTCCCAGAGTGCTGGGAACATAGGAATGTGCCACTGAGTGTGAGAACTCAATTAACTTTTGACAAGGTTGTCAAGACGTATCACAAGAGGAAAATAGTATGGTGCTTGGTCCCCTCCTACAAGAATAAAATCACATACTCCTCATCCCACACTATTATGTTTATACCTAGATGGCTACCAAGAGCCTCATGTGCTCCTAAGTGGAGTATTCAAAAGGTTTGGGATTGAGGGGTGATAGAGCTGACATGCTGTCAGGAGACAGGGTCTGTTTGGAAGAGACAGGTCGCGGGCAGCATGACCCAGAAGGGTTTGGCTCCAGGGCTCCTCTCTTCTCACTCTGCTTCCTGCTCGCCATGATGTGACCAGTGTTTCCTCTGTCAGGCCCTTTGGCCATCCTGTTTCTTGTTTGGAGTCAACCAACCGTGGACTGAAACATGAACCAAGCTAAACCTCTTCTCTTTTAAATTGTGGGTGTCAAATATTGTGTCTCAACAATGAGAAAGTGACTAAGACTACGTGTCATGCACAAAAAGTAGCCTCAAAACAGATTATAGAGTTAAAATAATGAAATAGAATTGGGCAACAGTTTCCTGGATGTGATGCCAAGAGGAAAAAAAAAAAAAGAAAGAAATAGGTAAAGTTGACCTTATTAAAGTGAGCAAGAAATTTTCAGGCTTCAAAAACACCTTCAGAAGAGTGAAAACAATGCACAAAATGAGACAGAAATATTTTCATATCATATATCCAGTAAGGACTTGGATGTAGAATAGAAAACAATACACTTACAACTGAACAATAAAAAGACAAATACCCAGTTGAATATGGGTGAAGAATTTAAGTAGACATTTTTCTCTGAAGAAAATGTGCAAGCAGCCAATAAGCACATGAAAGGATGCTCAGTATCAGTAGTCATTAGTAAAATGTAATCAAAACACAATGATACTCATGGCACCCATTCCCTGGAAGAGGCGTAGTGGTTAAAGACCTGGGAGGACCTAAAACTCCAAAATCACATGGGTCATTGTATAATCTGAATCAACCTCCTACATTAATTTCCTGTGTGCTGTTCATGTTTTTTTGTAAATAAATCATTTAAGAAAATAAAAGAATCTGAAATGACATTTACTGTTATTAGTTTTATAAATAGGAAAACAGTGGTGAAGATTTCATTTATTTGCATTGATTAGAAAATAATTCAATCTTACAGAGTTTTTGCGTGATATAAAATGTAAGGACATATAAAATGGAATGAGAAATTTTGTTATCTTCATGCAATTGCAAATGGTTTTTCTAACTGGTTGATAAAACTGGTTAGTCGAAAAATTATACTTTGCCAGTCTCCAAACCATTTAGATGATTGAGTGTCAATTTGTCACAGTAACATACTTTAAAATTAAGTTAGTTACTTCAAAAACATTTTGTTTTAAAGTGATTTTAGAGTCAAAAAAATTCAAAATTATCATAATTCTTATACAACCATGACTTACTTTGTCCTAGAGTTAGCCTCTTGTAAAATCATGATACTGAGAAATTTAACTACAATCAATACTATTATATGAACTCGAGACTTTATTAAACATCACTCTTTTCCTCTTCCCCTCCTCCTTCTCCTCCTCTTTTTCTTTGTCTTTGTCTTCTGCTTCTTCTCTTCTAGGGCCTACCCCATGATTTAGGATTACCTGTGGTCTTTAACTTTTAAAGTTTTCCATAGTGAGATTCAGCAAATGCAGTCATATAAAGAATCTCTATGGTCCATCTGAAACTGGGAAGCTCAGAGAGGGAACTACCAAGTGCTCATTTGAGATCAGATTCTGTCATTAATGGAATCTTTGGTTTGTCAAGTAGATGATCATAGAGATCAGCTGTTAAGGACCTCTGAAAATTCTGCAGTGCTGTATTCTAGCCAGATTATTTATTCATTCATTAATCATTCAAGAAATATTTCCTGTGCACTGACCATGTGTTAGACACCATATAACAAAGATTCCAGTCCTTGCCTGCTGGCAGTTCTGACCTCGCAATGCTGACCATTAAGGATTTATTGAATGCTGACCACTGGCCCTATGATGCCAATTATTACCTTTTCATTAGAATGAGCTCAGTGAGTATTCCATTACAGACTTGAAAGAGTTAATGCTCTACAAATACCTCCCTGTGCTAGGGAGTTTTGCACCAGCCCTGTCCAGAATGCATTAGGATTCAAGTATGTATTTTCTTTTCCCCACTGTTTATGTCTCTGTTTTTTGTAAAGTCTGAAACTGCAGCAGTATCTTCCAAGTCCTCTGACAGTGTTATAAATTTGGTTAAGAAGAAGCAGCCTTATGGGGCAATTAACTCCAAAAGTGGTACAAAGCAATAGCAAGGAGATACTGGCCTCCAGTACTTAGCACTTAGCTCTGAAATTGAGATAAGCCCTATCAACCCGGGGTTGTGCTTAATGTTCACTGCCGCTTCCATAGCACAGTACAACCTAGCAGTCACCGTGTTAACACTCCCCAATATCTATTACAATTAGTTTTTGATTAAGAGGCCTAACATGGCTTTTGAAGCTTTTTATGTTGTGTCAAATGGCTAGTGATGGAGTGCCACGCACAGACACCTCCCCTTAACAAAGCGTATTGTAAAAGGTTTCAAGTGAACTATTTTATCATCCTAATGGAAACCATATGACTCTCACTCCCCCCTTAATTTCAACTATTTACTGAAGAGTCCTTGTTTTGAATTACTGAAAGATTTATTCTTAAATGACTACCTCATGCATTAAGAATTGCTAATAATGGAGCCATTGGAAATTTGGGGAAGCTTTTAAAGGTGTCTGAAGTGATTTTCACAGAGGCTTATTTTTATTTTATTCTTTCCTTGGAGTTTTAAAAAAGCACAGGTCTTTGCCCTTTTCTGGCATTTAATTATTATTTCAATTATTGTTTATGGAGCCTTTCTCTGTCCAGTGCTACTCTCTCTGCCAAGGTTTAGTTCAATAGTCTTGTCCTGTTGCCTAAGAGAGAAGTCCTTGGTATTTTGTGAGGAAAGGGAAACTGTTTAGTCATAAAAGGTACAATTCTGTGAGGCCACCAACATGCTATTTCTATAAAGTTTTTCATGAAAAAATGTAATTATTAAATGATTGAGCTATAAAATATATTTGTAAATTTAATGAAAATGGTATATAAATATAACATAACTTGTAAATATGAAGCACTAGAGCCTTCAAGAAGACATTTGAAATTTTTCAGTTGATGTCTAATTGTTGGTTTGCATGGGTTATAATGTAATATTTCAATATATGCTTCCAATGTGTAACGATTATATCACAGTAATTGGAGTATGCATCACCAAAACATTATCATTCCTTTGTGTTGGAATCTTTCAAAATCTTCTCTAAGAGCTATTTGGAAATACAAAATTACTAGCTGTCAGTCTTAGTGCCGTAGTTTGGATGGCGACGGTCTCCCAAATTTCCATGTGGTGAAACCATGGTGCTACCTTGAGGCAATGGAATTGTTATGAAGTGGAGCTGGTGAGAGCTGCTTAGGTCACTGAGGGCGTGGCCTTTGAAGGGGACATTGTGACCCTGGTCCCTTTTTGTGCCTTCCTCTTGCTTCCTCTGCCACACATGCCCTTTCACTGCCACTCATCAACCTTACCAGGGAACGAAAAGCAATACACCTGCCTGATCACGGACTGAACTGTCTTAAACCGTGAGCCCAAACGATCCTTTTCTCTTTGGGAGTTAGTTATTTCATTACAGTGACAGCAAGCTACTGTGCTGTGGAATGTCGGAAGTCATCTCATCTCTTCAACTTCACTTCTGTGCTTATTGATCAACCTCTCTCCATTTATGCATTTGTCCCCTTCCCAGGCTATAGTGACTACTCTTCTACTCTCTATGTCCATAAGATCAACTGTTTTAGATTCTAAATGAGTGAGATCATGTGATGTTTGTCTTTTGGTGCCTGTTTATTACGCTTAACATTATGTGTTCCAGCTCCATCCATGTTGCCACAGATGACAGGAATCCATTCTTTTTAACAGCTGAATAATACTCCACCACATATATGCACCAGACTTCCCTTATCTATTCATCTCAGTGAACATCTTGATTTATTGTTTTATTTATAATGAACATTAAGTACTTTTTAAATTATCTGTATTTTTTACAAACAATTTTTTACTGTCATTAGCTTTGACCACATATTTTTCTAAACACCTGTGACCTTAGGGTTGGAATGCACCCTGAGCTTTGGCTACCTATACAAATCATTGATTTGTGATGTCATATGGGCTGGAAACAGCTCCTGGAGTGCAGGATCTTTTCACAGGGAGGCAGTGTTGTGTATGAGGTGAGAGAGTTGGCTCTGCTTGTAATTAACTGTATTTGGCATGATACTCAACACACTGAATCTCAGATTCCTTCTAGGCGAAATAAGGATAGCAATGGCTACTTCATATGGTTAAAAGCATCAACTACAGAATAAAGTTAATTATACAGAGTTCTAAGTAAGTGACAAGATCCCAGTAATGTTTATTCTCTTTCTCTTTTCATATTCTGTCCTGTTTAATTGTGCCTAGTCCACTTGAACGAAGTTACAGTAATTCACCAGGTTACAGATATTTGAGTTGCAAAATTTCACAGGTATGAGGAGCCCTCACATTATGAACGTTCATAGGTACAAACAAATTGGGGAAATAGCTCAACTGTCTGTCACAGGTGTGAGTCTGTGTGCTTACTGTACAGACCGGCAGTGTACTGTATAGTACAGTACTCAGTCAAGATGCAGGATGTCCAGAAGTAAGAAGAAAAGCAGTGGTGGTGTGGAGGGGACTGAAAGGAAGAGCAATAGAATATATGCTGCATATTTGTGTCAAAGGTAAGACTTTGTGGGAGCTGTGAGCAAATCCAATTCATGGGTCCCCCACAACAGAACTTGTCTGTAAATTGCAGAGTTACCATATTATGATCGTTAATTGGAATATGTCAGCTTGAATGGATTAAGAAATGCCTGGCAAATGGTAAAGCAGAGTTCTGTGTGTGCTTGTGGATGATGGACAAAGAGGCCAGCGAACTGAGAAAGGAGAGCCCGCTCCAAAGTGGGTGGCACTAGTCAACTGGCTTGTAGTTTGGATGGAATAAAGAAGAAAAGAAGAAATGGTCCTTTCTTGGAGGAGCTCCAGGCTTCACCACTGCATTTGAGCATTGGTCTCCAGTTTCTTTAGCCTTCCAATGCAGATGGACACTAGGGACCTTCCTGTGAGCCTTTGACTGTGGGCTGGGGCTGCATCTTGATGCTTCTTATTCCTCAGATTTCATACTCTTGGGCTGAGCAGCTGTTGGATCCTCTGGATCTTCAGCATGCAGATGACCTTTGTGAACCCTCTCCCTTCTGATCCCATATATAACCATTGTGGACTCTCCCAACTCTGACCCTGTAAGTTGACCAAATGATTCCCCTTGCATGATGAAGCATATATTTTCTATTGATTCTGTTCCTTTAAGGAACCCTAACTCATACCAGGCTAGAATCCTAATATGTGGTTCTGGGTATTATTCTTGCATTGGTCCCATTTCTTTCTATTCCCCTCTTTCTCCGATTTGGAATGTGAAAGTTTGCTCTGTGCCATTGTATGTTGGAAGTATTTCACTGCATTTGATTTTTACAGGGGCTCACAGCTAAGGGTTTGCATTGAGTCTCTGAAGTGACTTTGGACTTGGACCTTTCAGTAATGCTGGAACTGTTAAGACTTTGATAACTTCTAGAGATTTACTAAATATATTTTGCATAATGAGATGGACACAAGTCTTTTGAGAGTCAGAGGCAGAACATGATGGTTTAGATTAAAAATATTCCTGCAAAGTCTCATGGGTTTGGAAAGTGATTGCATTATGGGGATTCTGTATTCATCAGTGGATTGCTGAGTGGGGGGTGCTACTTGGAAGGTTGTAGTTTTGTCTCTGGTTCCTCCTTTCTTTTTCTGCTTCCTGGCTGCCCTGAGTCGCGCACCTTTCCTCTGACATTTCTGTTACTGTGTTTCTGTCTTTGAAATAGCTGACCATGAACTGAAACGATGAACCAAAATAAACCTCTTCTTCTTTAAATTGTGAGTATTCTGTTTTGGTAATGGAAAAGTCACTAGTATAGTTATCATGAACTTGTCTGTTGGATTATAAACATTTAGAAAGCATTTGCTATGTGGTATTTTGCTAGGTCTGGGAATTCTGAGACTGGAGCAAGTCCCTGGTTCTACATGATGTGAGTCAAAGATGGTAGGCAGGGCATTTTAACAGAGTCAGGCAGCTACAGATGTGCAGAGAAAACAGCACTGGAGGGAGGAGGGGTGTCAACAGCTCATTGGTGATTGCAGTTGGGGTTTGCTATGCATGGGGTAACTCTTCATATGCAGCATTTCAGGCAGTCTTCTTGGCCAACTCTGAGCCTACAAGGCAGGCATTGCCATTTCTCCTTAATAGAAGTGAAAGCTGAGAACTGAAGTGTTATATATTTTATTAGTATTATCACAAGGTTATTCAAAGTAAAAGTTGCCATCACAAGTGCAGTTGTAGTGAACATGTGCAAAGCTTTAGAAAAAGGAAAGCTAAAGAGATTAACTAATTAATACTTTACTCATTGTGCCTTTTTATTAAACGTTATTGCTTAGGCATCCATCCGTTTCATTCATGTCTGCATTCGTTTAACATTAATGTGCTATTTGCCAAGCAAAGAGTGCTATTATTTCAATGGGGCTTGCCTTCACCCCCCAAAAAAATAAATAAATAAAACCCCAGAACTCATCTTAAGACTTGGTAACCTTGGCACTAGTGTTGAGGGATGGGACCTGGTGGGAGGTGTTTGGAGATTGGAAATGGAGCCCTCAGGAATGGGTTAACAAGTCTCACAGTAGTGGGTTAGCTATCCTGGGAGTTCAGTCCCAGTTTCTTCCTTCTGCACATGCTCCTGTACCCCTCTGCTTTCCATCATGAGTAAAAGCAGGACGAACCATCACCAGATGCGGCCTCCTGATCTTGGGCTTTCCAGCTTTCAGAAACTTGAGCCAAAATAAACCTACATTCTTTACAAATTATTGGGTCTCAGGAATTTGGCTATTGCAACAGAGAATGAACTAAGACACATGGTTCAAAGATGAAAAGAGTAGCTTTGCCTTCAGTAAGAAAATTGGAGTCCTGGTAGGAGAGGGCAGATAGAGCCCCATCATTATAGTTCAGAGGTGGGTGTGAATCCAGAGCTTGGCAGAGGTGCCTGGTGAAACACAAAAAAAGCATCCCTGATCACATGAGGATGGTCTTCTAGAAGAGCAGACGTGCACTGAGTTGAACTTTACGGGACCAGTAAGGAGTTGCTTGGGTCAAAAGGGAAGATGTGGGCTGGGGATGTCGATCACTGCTCACTGGTAGTGTGTGTTTAGCATGTGTAAGGTACCGGGTTCAATCTCCAGCACCAAATATAAAATAAAATAGATGATATGGAGGCAACCTTAGGTCAAGAGTCCTGAGGTCATATGAGAAAGCCTGGGTCACTGGATCCATCATGGAAAGATTCCACGTGGCGGGAATATGGCTGTGGGGATCATGATGCCATCAGATCAATGCTTACCTCTACCAGCAGGTACAAAGCCATTCCCCCAAAACCCTGCCATTCATGTATGTACAGGTCTACCCTACATTTACCTAATATGCAAGACTTGTGTCTTACTTCTTCTTACTTTCTCTTAAACCCATCTCTTTTTCTGCCTTTGGCTAGTGTGGTTTTACAGTCTATCTTAGCAGCTGGTTAGAGGCTGTTATTAGTATAACCAACCTTAAATAATTTGATTTTCAGGTTGGGTACATCACGGTGTCTCCTGTGGGCTTGATAGTCAAACTACACATTTATTTAAAAAATTGTTTCTTCACATTATATTTGAAAGCAGTACTACTCACACGTCTGCAAACCATTAGGCCATACATGTAAAATATTTCATCTGGGTTTTATTCGCACAGTTCTAAGGATCAGTCTTAGGTTCTTGCACATATTCTGATTCTCTGCGGGGTCTATTGTGCTGCTACTTTTCTTTTAAAAAAATTCCTATAGGGAACAATAGGAATGTATTTTAAAGCTTTTATCTCCACATGTACAGATCAAGATTTAACATTCCCCACTTAAAAAAATTGAGGTGAATCCAATCACAGTGTGCAAAATGTAACCCTCTCAACCCAGAAGTTTATATCTGAGGCACAGGCATCACTGTGAAATGGGAAGGTTATTCTTTTTAGAGAGACTTTAGAGGTTTGAGATAACTTTCCTGAGCAATTTTCACAAGTTGCTATAGGAAGAGGACAGGGGAACTGCAAAAATCAGGCTAAGTATCAATTAGCAAAGAAATGGTTACCCAGAAGTTTTCCTTCATCGTTCCACTCACTTTTTATCTGATGGATCCCACTTATTTTAACTTTTTTGGGGTGAAAGTATAAGTAATGTAAAAGCAGAAAACAGTTTTCCATTTGTAACAACCAGAAATCTCAAGGGCAATTTTCTCATCCTTCCTTGGGGTGTGTGCTCTGTGGGCCCCCACTTTCCTGAGCTTCAGTGAAGGTACTAGATTTTCCTGGTGTTAATTATTAACGTGACCTGTTTATGTACCAGTTATTCAGCTAACCATTAATATCTGTTTACTCATTGATGACCTTTGCCATGGCGTACCTAGCTCCCTGCTGTAAATGTCACCTTTCTTTCTTTCTTTCTTTCTTTCTTTCTTTCTTTCTTTCTTTCTTTCTTTCTTTCTTTCGTTCTTTCTTTCTTTCTTTCTCTCTCTTTCTTTCTTCCTTTCTTTTCATATATTAAATGCTTTCTTCCTATCTACTGAGTACCTGAAACAGCTCCTTAAGAAACGAAAATATTATCAAGCAACACAAATATAACCTTTATAATGCCAGAAGGAAGAGAAGCACTGCTGTTTTCAGAGGATCAGTATACAGAACTTCTTTTTGTGGAATGAGTAGACAAATGACAAAGGGACGCGTCAGTGGGGGGCAATTGGCAAGAAAAAAATTCCTTTGCTTCTTGGCCTTAGGTGGAGGAGGAGGGGAGGAGAAATAAGGAAAGGACCCTGACCAAGTCCTGGGGAATAGAACCCAATTTTGCTGTTTCAGAAGGTCAATATTACGCACTCGCCCATTCAAGCAAGCCCGCAGGATTTATCTCTAGCTACCCAGTCAGTCTACATTAACCCCAACACTAGCAAGACATTTCCATCCCACACAGTCATAATGGCTAAAACCAAGATGAAGCAAAGCAACTGGATTAGGGTGGTGAAGGCGACCTTAATTTTACCCATCACTGGAGTCCATGGATCCTGACTGTTCTTAATTGCATTTGCCTGATTTAAACAGGCAATAGCAGTCTGAGACATTTTTGCACCCCCCAAAAAATAAAAAAAGGAAGAAGAGCTGCTTGTTAGAAATGAACCACAGGCCAGTCAGCTATGGCTGCTCCTCAGGTAACAAAAGCAGTACTTTTTCCTTTTCTTGCTTCATTAAGGTACCAGCACTGGGAAGGACCTATTGAAATATTATTATCTTTACGTAACAGTAGAATTTTAAAGTCTCCCAGCACTTCTTTAATGAAATCTTTTCAAATATTAATATCATCCAGACCATAAATAACTATTATGGCTCTCATAGAGATTAAAGTTTTGAGATATGCCCTAGGTATACATTCACATTTTCTCGTTCATTGAGTCCTAACTTCGGTAAAATTAGTTTTTTTAGATAGTGCTCTGAACGCTTGCTGTGACTGTCACTTCGCGTTGAATTTATCATATAGAATTTAAGGCGGAAGACTGGGGAGCAATCTGTCACAAATGATTGTATTCCTAATCTTTGAGGGTTGGGCTGGGGGCGTGGGGAGCAGATAAGCCTTCTAGAGCTGTTGCCGTTTGCTGAACCATTCATTCAGCTCTGGCTGCCTGTGTGGTTGAAGAGATTTGCATAGCTGTGTGTGTAATGCCTTTCCTTCAAGCCTGTCTCAGTGTCTCTGAATGTGCTCTTCTTCAAGCACATAAATGCTTCTCAGATTTTTCAACTAAATGATAACTCAGCTTGTCTTTCCCAGTGAATCCAGCAATCAATAAATATACACGTTAGATGTGAGTTGTTCTGACTTAGCTAGATCCTCTCATGCCCTAAAAGAGACAAGTGGGTTTGATCATTGTGCTAGAAACAAAACACACACTTTGCAAGAAAACACAAGGCCTGGGGTTTTATGCTAAGTTTAGCATGATAAGAACTGAAAAACAATTCGAAGGTAAGGTTGGTATTACCAGCTCACATCAGTCTAGTATAAGGGGAAACACGGGCAGATTTTACAACATTTTCTTTAAAAATGGAACATCCATCATGGGGCTACTTTAGAATTATTCAGAAGCATAACAGTTGAGTTGCTTCTCAATCTCGTGGAATGTATATATTTTGCTTTGGGAACTAAGTATTTTCCAAAGACTGCTATTCAGTGGTTTTTTTTTTTTTTTTTTCCTTCTCCTCTAACATGCCAAAAAGGCATTTCTTCACAACCTCTGGATTCTGGAAGTTGAGTTCATACCCTTAATGGCTCACAGATCTCTATTTGGGTATTGGAATCAGAAGCTTTTGAACTTTGCCAATCAGAATCCCACATTTACATTTCCTTTTCATGTCACATGCTCAGTGAGCTTAATTGACACATGGAAAATTTCCTCTACACATCTCATTCAAGGCAGCCCTGGAAATTTGGGCTTATAGAATGTGTCAGCAGCCCCGAGCTCTCTTGGCTTCTTCTCTGCTGGTTTGGTGCGGGGCCCAGAGTGATGCAACTTGTATGTCGCTCAGAGCCTCAAATTGACTGCAGTGCTTGGAGTGGGCTTCGGTCCAGAAGCCATTCCGGAGCTCTCAACACGCTGAGGTAGAGGTGACTGCTGTTTTCAGAGACTTGGTCCATTAACTTCTGCAGGAAAACTGCCCTTGTGCCTACCCTGCAGGACGGTTAAAGGCCCTTGCCTGGGGCTCTGTGGGATACTGGATTATTCCATTTGAAGCACTTTGCACATTGCATCAAAAGATCTCCTCCCAGGTCTCTCCTCCAACTCGACAGGTGACTCTTGACTTTTTTTAGCACCAGGGACGAGTTTCGTGGCAAACAGTTTTCCCACAGATGGGGAGTGGGTATGGGCTTTGGAATGATTCAAAGGAGTGGGTAGCCTAGACTCCTCGTGTGCTCAGTTCACAGTAGGGCTCACCCTCCTGGGATAGTCTATGCTGCTGTTGATCTGTCAGGGAGCAGAGCTCAGGCAGGGAAGTAGCTGTAAATAGAGATGAAGTTCACAGCTGCTCACCTCCTGCTCTGTGCATAGCTCCTAACAGGTCAGGGACGGAGGCTTTGGAACCTCTCAATGATAGTAGAAGTCTTGAGGGTCTGACAGTATACTGAGATGCTCAGTAAAGCAGCCAGGGAGGTTGAGTTGGAGAACTAAGCTTGGGGCTGACAACCTGAGTTCCCAAATAGCTCCCAGTGAGGGATGTTTAATGACTCTTACTGTTGTGCTGTGGATTCTTTTTTTTTGGTACCGGGGATCGAATTCACAACCTCGCACCTGCCAGGCAGCCGCTTAAGCCACTGAGCTAAATCCCCAGCCCTATTTTTTGAGACAGGGTCTCACTATGCAGTTCAGGCTGGCCTTGAACTCATTTTGTAGCCCAGGCTGGTCTCAAAATCTCAATGATCCTCCTGCATCAGGCTCCCAAGTGCTGAAATCACAGGCATGCACCACCATGCCTGGCTTGCTGTGGATTCTTTTTCCCCCATTTTACAGATCAGAAAAGTAAGACTTGGTGAGAGCAGGTACCTGGGTAAGTCACGCAGGTACCTGGGTAATTCAAGCAGCTGGAGAACTACAGGGGGACAGAATACCAGGCCACTTCTGTTGCGTTCTTTGTGCTCTGAACACGCACACCTCCGCTTCACCGGGAGGAAGATGATCATCCCTTTCCCTGAAAGCAGTAGAGCCACAGGCACAGAGACAGCGACCTCTCGGGAGACCCCAGGCCTGGTGACAGCGGATGTTCTGGGGGCTCTCATAGTGCTGTACACTTTCAGCAGTTTTCCATTCTTAACATTTTACAATAAATGGATGACCCCTTTCCTTATTTCTATTTGACTTCGCCATGGCCTCACTGTGTGATCTTGGCCAAGGTCCTTGTGGATGCCTCAGTTTCCCCTTCTGTACAGGGAGATGCAGGGTTGTTGGGAGGTCACTGTTCTGATCCTTGCATGGACCTTAGAACAGTGTGTGGAGCACCCCGAGTGGGCAGAGGCATTAATGTGATGATTTATTGTGTTGTTCTGTCCCTGTCTCCATGAACCTCTCTGCTGCTTAAGCTCTGCCGTCCTCTTGGGCATAGGGTGCAGGAACCGTTGTTAAATCTGGAGGCCTGGATATGGGTTCCAGTAAACTAGACTCACCTAAAACTCATCTTTGAGGCCTAGTCTCTTTCGGGGAGCTGCCATGATTTGGGCTGAAGTCCCTGCCTGGGGACCTGGTCCTCTTCCCCATCTATCACAACCTTTCCAAACCTCTCCCTGCTGGCCAGACTTCAGAACTCCTGAGCTTGTCTCCTCCTTTCCCCTGCTGACATCATCTCCCCCAGAGTTTGGACTTTAGGGAAACAAAAGCCAGGTGTCTTGGCTTTGGCCTTTTTAAAAACAAACCTACCCTGAGGCAGGAGCACAGTCAGGCAGGGAGGCCCGGCTTTCTTTGTAGAGTGGAGAGCCGGCAAACACTGAGATAAAAACACAAATTAATATATCAGTAAATTATCCTGCCACGCTGACATGCTCTCTAATCAGAAAGACAGTGGAAAGCTGGGGAGTTTGCCAGGGAGGAATCTGGAGGAGGAGGAGGGCCAGGCAGACCTGCGGGAGGCTTCAAAGCCTGAACTTTTCCCCTGAGAGTTTACGGGGTGTGCAGAAACCCCAGCTCCCAGCATCACTGGAGTGACAAGAGAAGAGAGACACAGGGAGAGATGGAGACTAGGGAAGCGGGAGAAGATAAAGAAGGCAGGGACAAGAGGCAGGGAAGCGCTGCTCTTGCTGAGGTAGCACAGCTTTGACTGTTCTCATCACTGTAACTCCTTTCAGCCCTGGCTGTGCTTACTGTGAGTCCCATTATAAAGATGAGAAACCAGGACACACAGGTTAAGTGGGCTTCTGCAATTTCCTCCACCCAGTTAATGATGATGGAAACAAGTGTCCAGCCAACTGTTGAAGGCCAGAGGTGACACACTGAACTACTTTGCTCACTGGCTAACTACTGTCAAGCCCTGCGGTGATAGAACTGGGGAACTTGGTGGAAATGGGTGGAACATAAGCAAATACCTGTTCGAGTCACAGGTAATGAAGAAGATAAAAGAGAACAGAACTCTGTGCCTCGTCCTTCAATACAAACAAGGTCTTCAAATGAACGGGTAAAGCAGTAGCCTTAAAAGTAAAGAAGAGCTTGCATAAATGTGGCCTCAGGGACCTCACCCAAGCCTGCATCATAATCAGGCCCAAAGGATTATTGCCTTTGTATAGATGCAGAAATTGAAGGTCAGAGAAATGAAGCCACACAACCAGGAGTTTGGTTTCAAACCAAACACTGCTCTACTGATCTGGAATCCATTGCTGACAAGATGGTGGCCAGTCTTTGTCAAGAGGGCCCAGAGTCCTACGTTCTGGAGTTGGCATGAGATTGACACTAAAGTGATACCTGAACTTTGGGTGGGCTGGTGGTTCATGTTGGAGAAATCCATGTTGAAGAGAAAGCCACAAAGATTGCACAGATGGGAGGAAATGGGATGTTTGGGTGTCTCTCAGGGTAAGCATGAGACTTGGCTAAGAAGACGAGTAACTGGGATTCAAGCAATGAAGTAAACATGCTGGAGGAAACAAAAGCAGCACAAATTGCAAACCTTTGACATGAGGAGAAAACACAGGAAGGATTTAAAAGTGAAGTCCAGGGAAAGAATGCTTGGCATACAATTTGGAGAGGAAAGACATGGGAAAGGGAAGTAGGAAGTGAAAGTTGAAGGAAAGAGAACACATGGACAGATGGGAAGTTGCCCTCAGAAACTAGATGTTGCCTGGAATTTGCACAAAACAAAAAGGATACAAAGTTTAGGTCAGGAAACATCTGTCTAAAGAAGGGTGTGGGAGAAATCAGAACCACACCTAGACCAGAAGATTCAGGCAGATTGATGGACATGATTGTGATGAGATGAGAAAAACAGTATCTGTAGTCAAAATTAAAAAAAGTGAAATGGGAAAAGAACAAGAAACCAATATTGTTTTTTGAGCTTACTAGAATCCCAATAAAAAATTTAAGGCATTAACTAATATATCATCAGTGTGGAGATTCCTCAAGAAGCTAGGATTAGAGATTCTATTTGACCCAGCTATCCCACTTCTGGGCATTTTCAAAGAAGAATTGAAAACATGTGATATAGGTGCACCCATGTTTATAGCAACACAATTTGTAATACCCAAATCTTAAAAACAACCCAAGTGCTCATCAATCAAGGAATGAATAAAAACAATATGGTTTTTTTTATACAATGGAGTACTACACAGCAATAAAGAAAGATTGCATTGAGACTTTTGTAAGTAAATGAACATGACTTGAGACCACACTCATAAGTGAAATAAATCAAACTCACATGTGTAAATATTGTATTGTCTCCCTAGTGTAAGGAAAAGTGTATATGATCCAAAATCTACAATAAATACCATGTGAGGGTAAGAAATTGCTCAAAGAGGAAAAGTAATTGGGATAGGGGAAAGGAGGAAAGAAGGAAAGGAAAAGGAAAGAGACATAAATTTGTATATACTACTAAATGTTATCAGTTATCGGAAAAGAATAGTTAATACTCATATGATTAGATCAATTTTACATGTCTATATCTGTTGGTCTAAGCAACCCCTTTGAAGGTAACAATATGCAATATTGCAATCATTGTCTAATTTCTATCATCTTGTTTTGTAAACCTATACTCTTCTTGTACTGGATTTGTTGTTGTTGATTGTTTGTCTCTTTCGCTTTTTGTTTTTCTTTTCTGTGTCTTTTTTATTCTTAAGTAAAAAAAAAAAAAAAGAAATACAAATTGCCAACAAATATAAAACAACAACAGCAACAAACTATTGTATCAGTATTTTCTAACCATACCTGGAAATAGAATGATCATTATTTGCTATGCTGGGGATGGAATCCAGGGCTTCCTCCATGGTAGGCAAGTCCTCTTCCTCTAAGCCACACCCCCAGTTCAGAGGTTTTGTTTTTCCTCTACCTAATTTTAAAGGTAGTATCTTATGGAACGATAATTTTAGGAACAGTTTGTAAAATGCTATCTTGGTGACTATGTTAGCTTTCCGTTGCTGTGACAAAATAAGTAAGACAAACAACTTACAAGAGGAAAAGTTGGTTTTGGCTCATGTGTCAGAGGTTTCAGTCCATGGCTGCTTGGCCCTGCTGCTCTGGGGCTGTGGTAGCACACAGCATCATGGAATGATCTTGTGGCAGAGGAGGCCTGTTCTGGGAAGCATGGTGACTGGGAAGCATAAGAGAGACTGGAAGGTGTTGGGATCCCAACTGTCTTAACTTCCTTCCACCAGGCCACATCTCCTAAAGGTTCTTTGCAATAGTGCTACAGCTGGCAATAAGACCTCAACATGCGGGCCTTTCAGGGACATCTCAGATCCTAACCATCACAGAGGCATGAAAGTGAACTCCTTTGGCCCTTACATTCCATCTTCCCAAATTACAGTGTCTTGGAGGACGTGGAATGATGGCGACCAATTCTCCCAGTGCTTGCTGTTTTTACTATGTCTACCTATGTAGGAAATCCTAGCTTCTTAGAATTTGGCTTAATTAAACAACATAAGGTTTTAAGTCTTGACTGTGGAGGTTGTTCCATGAGTCAATGCATGCGTTTGGCACCCCATGCTCTCACAACTATTTTGACTGCTCTCAGGGTTTTTCTTGCTTACTATCTTGATTCTTAGCTTCCATTCAGAAAACAGAGCTTTCCAGTTAATTAATCACCAAAAAATTGAATTACGATTGTTATTGCTACTAATAATGTTTGTGTTGGGTAAAAGCAACAAAATCAGTCTGCATCTAATATACAGCAGAGGCCCCATCTAGAAACACTTAGCCTAGAGATGAGCCTGCCTATTTGGAGGACATTCTCCAGTTTTTATCACGCACACACACACTCATCTAATTTTTGCAACAGGAGTTAGCATGCTGTGTGTCAAATGATAGTGAACCTTAGCACGAGAAATACGTGACAACCACAGCTGAGGTTAAAAAGGCTAGGAATTCAGCAATAGTCAAAACATTCCTCTTCTTTCTACATAGTTACAAAACAAAAGTGTAAGCTCACTCGGGGAAATACACACTATTTACCACAAAGAATTTGGTGGGAGCATTTCACCGTGGATATTTCTGTGCCTTTTCTTTTAGGCATTTTTTTATAATAAAATTTAAACAGAGAAGGAGATGTCATCTCTTGCCATGGGGTCAGATTCTATCATAGAACATATTCCCATCACTAGTCCTCAAGGTTATACGCAAGATGTCTCTTTTCATGAGTCTAAGATAGGACACTTTGGAATCTACTCAGTTACATTACAGGAAAATGAAAGCGAACGTGAAAATGGCCAAGGTGATGAAAATAATGGTGTCACTTTGTGCTGCATTTAGAGTAGTTCATTTCACTTTGCTATTCTCTATTTTATTATGAAGACTTTTTAAAAAAATTCTAAAATAATCAGGGTGGGCCCACTTTTTAAAAAAATTTCTAGGAGCTAAACTGACATAAACCGGGGAGTACATATTGATAGTCTATAATCTAATAAGTTCTGAGATAGGTATGTACTTGGGAAAACATGACCATCTTCAAGACAGTGAACATAGAGGATTTATTTTGAGCAATAAATTTTCTTACAAGCATAGGACTTGAAAGAATTAGGCAGTGGACACTCATGTACTCACTGCCTACTTTTCACAATGAACATGTTCTCTTCTTGCTCTATCACGTGTTTTGCCATCTGTTCATTTCTCTATCCAATCATTCAATCACCTTGATTTTCTGCTGCACTTCAGGTTTTAGGTGTTGACATCCTTAAACATTTCAGCATGCTCATCATTAACTAGAGTACAATATTTACTTACAGTCTTTTGAGGCAGATATAGTACAACATATGAACTCTCTGTGTAAATTTTGGCAAATATATACAACTCTATCACTCAAGCAACTGTTAAGATGTGGGATGTTTGTATTATCAAGTAGAATCTTTGTACCCGTCCCAGCCAATTTCTGTTCCATTCCTCTCCCCACCAGAAAAAAAAAAAAAAAAAAAAAGAAAGTTCTGACATTTTTCACCATAGATTCATCTTACCTCTTTTAAAATTTCATATTCATACAAGCACCCAGTAAGAACAATTTATGAAAGGTTTTTGCCCTCAGCATAATAGTTTGGAGATTAATTCTTTTTTTAAAATGTCTGTACCATAGTTTGTTCCTTTTCATTGCTGAGGGGTATTCCATGATTTGAATTTACCACTGAGCACGACTGTTAGCAGGGATAGTATATATGTTACCAAGGAAATGTCATGTAGAAGTTTCCAGGATGATGAGATAATAAGAGGAGGGGATGACTTGAAGTATTTTTTTTTACCACACACATAAAAAGCAAATTTAGGAAAGGACAAGGAAACTCATACCCAGCTACTTAAAGCATAGTTCAGCAAATATTTTCTGTAGTGGGTAAGAGATATGTAAGCCTTTTTTGGGCCATATGGTCTTTGTTGCAACTACCTAATTCTGACCTTGAAGTAGAGTGAAAGCAGCCACAGAATATATGCAAATGAAATATCACTGTGTTCCAATAAAACTTCATTTATGGACACTGAGATTTGAATTTCATGTGAGTTTTGTGTGTCACAAAATATTCTCTGCTTTTGGATTTTTTTTTTTTTTGTAACCATTTGAAAATCTGATATTCATTCTTAGCTCATCGCCCATACAGAAACAGATGGTGGGCCAGATTTGGCCCAAAAGCCATAGTTTGCCAATCTCTGATATAAAGACAATCAGACTGAAGAAGGAATAATTATAATTCTCTTGATGGCAACATGAAGACTCAGGGAGGCAGCTTTTGCTTAGAAAACTGAAGATCTATCTATTAATTAGTGTTCAGATAGATTTTAGCTCCTCACTCCATAGGTTTCTCGTTCCCTTACTGGTGACACAAGGTTAAAGGGTAACCTCTGTGGCAGGCCTACATACCTTAGTGCCCCAGGTCCTCTTTTTCTAACTCTTTAACCTTGGGCAAGTTATTAAACTACTTTCTGTTTCCATTGATACATTTATAGAATAAGAATAATAATAGAATCTACTTCCTTTGACATTTCCTTGGGCATCCAATATGGTAGTATATATAAACTTCTAAGAACAAAGTGGATTCACAATCAGTGCTCATTATACTTCAAGCAGTGTCCAGCACATGGTAGGTATGGAAGAAGTACTTATTATTGTCATTATTATTGTTATTATTGTTCCTATTACTGGAAAGTCAGATAAGTGTATAAGTTAACTTTGTGTCACTATGACAACATATCTGAGAAAATCAATGCATAAGAAGGAAAGGTTTCTTTTTTCATGGTTTCAGAAGTTTATGTGCAAGGTCAGCAGGTCCTGTTGCTTTGGATCTGTGGTGAGGCACAATGTAATGGTGGGGAGTACTTTGTGGAGGTTGGCCTCATGGTGACCAAGTGGAAAAGAGAGAAACTAGAAGGGACCAGGTCCCAACATCTCTCCTTCAAGGCCAACCTCCACAAAGTACTCCCCACCATTACAGCCCAGTGACCTAACTTCTTTCCATGAAGCTCCATATTCTAAAGACTCCACCATTTCCCAATAGTAGCCCGGGCTGGTGACCAAACCTTCAACACATGGGCCTCTAGGGTCAACACGGCTTCCAAATTATAGGATCATGTATGAGAATTTTGTTGAAAGAATTCCTGGTTTTCATGGGCCAACCTAACAACTATGCTCCTTGGTTTAACAATCAGCATTCTCTTTTACTGAGTTCCAACGGTTTCAACCTCGAGAATCACAGTTGTTGGAGTCTAGAAAAAATAGGGTATTTCGAGTCATTAATACTAGCAGAGCCTTCATAATAAGGTTTTTTGCTTCTACTTAATCATTTACTTTAGATCTTGGATCTAAAGCTTACCTTTCCTAGAACCATGTGACTGTTGCGTAATTGTAATGCTATTTTCATTTGTTTTGCTTCTCCATATGAGAAAGTGAGAGAAGAGATCTTAGCTCTGAAAACAGAAATGTGTTCAGTTAAAAGCGTCAAACATGGTCATGATTATTCGTGTGGGTTGCATTCACCCATTACACAATGCTGAATGACTGGGTAACAACGGGCGTAGTATGCAGCTGTGTCTGGGTGTCATGGCATGTTGTGTGGCTAGCATTGAGGTACACTTGGGAGCTCCCCATTTGTGCTTCTGCATCCCACCGTGCCCCAAGCTCTTACACTGTGTTGTGTGTATTTGCCAGGTCTCTCACATCTGTTTACCCAAGCCTGTTTATTTTCACTGGTATTTTTTATTATGTCATCTTTTTTTCTGTAAGCTGAACGGAATGATGGCTGTAGTGCCTTGAACAGTATTAAGTCACAGAATAGCACTAGAAGAGACCTGTGGGATTATTTAGGGCAACATTTTCTTTCTCCAGACAAGGAAGACAGCGTGCAGATAGCATAGAAGTTCCTGCCTCCTCCAGTCTGGTGCTCTTTTATTAACCACACTGGTCCCTGTCCATTAGCAGGATCTGGTGTGGGGGACTTGAGGAGCGGGGAGGAGAGCCAGAGGCACACGGGCCTCACTTTCATGCCTCATATATAGACTTCTGGCATTATTTCCAAATGGAAACGTACAATAACTGACATAATACTCTATTGTTTTGCACATTGTTAGATAACTTTAGTGACTATCAGATATTAAAACTGAATCCATTTTTCAAACCCTGTTTGGGGATGCCTTTATGTTTTTATATTGGAATCTCAAAATGGGACATGAGTCTCGGCCTTTGTATAATTTTCAGAAGCCCTGCTGATAAGAAAGTGAAACTACAGTATTCAAAAGGCTATTTAAGCACTTAGATATCCATATGAACTGATGACTCCAAGAAAAAGAGCAGGTAAGGGCACAGAGGAATATCCAGGTAGACCTCGCTAGACATTGAATTGTAAGTTTTTTTTTTTTTAAGGTTAACATGAAAGTGAAGAAAGAATAAAAGAAGCGAAGAATTCTTTGTGGCAGGGTCGGGGGCGTGGCGGACATAGCAGTTGCCATACAGTTAAGGTAGAAGGCAAACACTGCACTTCCTGGTGAGGGGAACAGCTAGCCTTTTGACAAAAATAGAAAGGAAGGCATCCTTGTGGTAACAAAGACTTTTCAAATATCTCATGTGTTTTTAAAAACACGAAAGGATTTGAATTGACTCCATTTCCCAGTTTGACCCAAAGATGGGAGCTGCAGAATCACAAATATGCAACATCATGACTTACTCATTTTGGGTATAAAGAAGATGTCCTCCTAATTGACTTTTTGAATTTTTGGATAGCATGAATACTGTCTGAATGTAAATATATTTTTATGTGAAAAATGGCTCTGAAAGCATAATGCATAGTGACACACTGACATGAGCTGCACCGACGGTTGTCCCTAATTCTTTTGGTAAACAATATTATATAGAAAGATTGGAAAACTGTTTCACCCTTTTGTATAAGATGCCCATGCTAAGGCCTTATTCATTAAAACAAAATCCTTTTGGGAGGAAACAAAAATTTCTGCTACAAAAACAAGTTGAAGCAATAAAACTTTTTTATTGCAGAAGAGTATCCAAGATGACACATCTTCATTAGAGGTGTTCAGGGCAGAGTAACAGAAACGGCTATAAGAGCAGTCAATTAGATGTCTGTTTTTTCTTTCAGGGTCCTGTCTGTTTCCTTAACCCTCTTCAAAGCACTATTTAAAATATATATATATATATATATATATATATATATATATATATAT
>RJWM01000743.1:0-117500 GCA_004363535.1 Dasyprocta punctata
TTAGGTTGGCTGGCAGGTAGAAGAATTGTTTCATTGCTCTGAAACATGAGTATATTGCACAGCAATTAAATCAAGAGCCAGTTATATATTTTTAAACTTGGTTAGATTTTGATTTTTCTTTTTTTTTTCTTTTTTCTTTTTTTGGCACTGGGGATCGAACTCACGACCTCACGCTTACCAGGCAAGGGCTTGAGCCACTGAGCTAAATCTCCAGCCCAGAATTTCATTTTTCGAACAGCATTCATTCAGCACCTACTAATGAGCAGCCACTATTTGCAGGTTCCTGTGAGACCATCCTCCTATAATTAGATTAAGACCTGGGTTTTTGTTGTTATGTTGTACTTTTAATAATTGTACATTTTTACTGAATATAATGTGATAGCTCAATATATCTAAACAACGTATAGTACCTTTTTTTTTCCCCTTGATGGTACTGGGGGTTGAATCTAGAGAGCTCTAGATTTTGTCCCCAGCCCTTTTTATTTTATTTATGACAAGGTCTTGCTGAATTGCCCATGCTGGTTTTGAGCTTTGATACTCTTGCCTGAGACTCCTGAGTTGCTGGGATTACAGTGCACCATCATACCCGGCTTCCTTTTTTTTTAATGAGGTTTTTCTCAACCAACATTTAATAAGCATATTTTTAGTTAATGCATTTTGTGTCACTGTGGGATTGTGCCCCCCCCCCATAAAAATACCAAGGTGATCATTTTGCTTGAATACATAATCAGGAACATGAATAATATTTGTAAAGTTTAAGAGAACGTATATATTTTCTTTTATGGTCATAATGCTAATATGTGGGCCAATAAAACTCAAGACATCAATCTAGTATCTCTGTGTATGGTAGTATGTGTATGTTTGTGTATATAATCGTAGGTATCTGTATAAAATTTTTGTACTTCTTGGTATTTGATAGAAATGTTAAAGAGAAATGATTTCCCTTATTTATGTTTTGAGATGCCCAGGCTGGGCTCTTGTGACCACCCCACATCTGGCTTAGCCTGTCAGAATGATGGGATTACAGGTGTGCACCATCACACGCAGAAAATAGTTTCTTTCTGTTAGATTTCCATTTTCTATAATTGGTATTACTATGGACACTTTTTCTTCTTCTCCTTTTTTTCCAGTCCTGGGGCCTAGGGCCTTCTGCATGCCAGGCAAACACTCTGCTACTGAACCACACCTCAGCCCTGCAGTTTTCCTTGCAACAACGCATGAGCTGGGGATTGGGTAGAGTTAAGATTAACGGGTAGAAGTTAGGGAACCAGGGTTTGGGAGAATGATTATATAGTAATCGTGGCCCTCCATCTCTGAGCATTCCTGTTAGAGTTGTCTAAGGTGAATGTGTAATGGTAGAAAAACTTAGAAAAATTGTAAGGGGAATTACCACATTGGGGAATGCATTTTTTTTCTAATAAGAGAATGATAATGTAACTGGTAATTTTACTTAAAGCTCGTAATGACTTTTGGAGAACTCTGAGATAATGTGATAAATCCAGGATTGAAACTTAATGACTTAACTTAACACATGTCTTTCTAATTAACCCAGAAGCCTTTGGAGAGGGACATAGTTTTAATTGGTATTTATTAGTTTTTTTTTTTTTTGTGAGGCTAGGAATTGAACTCAGGGCCTTGCACAAGCTAACCAATTACTCTGAGCTATCTCCCCAGCTCCAGTATTTAGTAATCTTAATTAATTAATGTGTTAATTAAATGACTTTTATTGCTTTAAGCACAAGTGACCTCAATTGAGTCTCATTCCCCTATGACTTTGCTATGGTCTTTTTAAACTGTATTTGCACACATGCACGCACACATCGACATGCAATATTAAGCATTACTACCCTTTCTTTGACTATTTGATTTTATTATTACGATTAAATCACAAAATGCTTATATACTATATGCTATAAGCATTTTGTGATTTAATAATCTTGTAATATGGTAATTAATAGCTAGATATTAAAAGTCTGAGCTTTTCTTTATTTTGAAGCATTTTTACTTCTGACTAAAATTTACTATAAAAATTAAGAATGCAAATATTGTTGTACTGATACAACAAATTTATATGTATATACTTTTTTTTTTCAGCACCAGGAATTGAACTCACAACCTTGTGCCTGTCAGACAGGCACTTAAGTCACTGAGCCAAACTCCCAGCCCTGGTTTTTTGAGGCAGCATCGCGCTGTGTAGCTCAGGCCGGCCTTGTGCTCACGTTGTAGCCCAAGCTGGCCTCGAACTCACAGCGCTCCTCCTACCTCAGCCTCCCGAGTGCTGGAATTAAAGGGGTGCGCCACCACGCCCGGCTAAATTTATATATTTTTAAAAAATGTTATTCTTGCAAATATTGAAAGACCCTTCTAAAAAATTAAGTATCACTGGAATAACTATCCTTTTAATGAAATCATGCCCCTGAGTTCATGATAATTGGTAGTTACTTAAAAAGAGTACTTGTGCCAGGTATGGTGGCATGCATCTGTCATCCCAGCACTTGGGAGGCTGAGGCAGGAGGATTACTGCAAGTTCAAGGCCAGGCCAGGCTACATAGTGAGTTCAGGTCAAGCTCCTGAGTGGTATAGTGAGGCCCTGTCTCAAAACAAAGCAAAACAACCACAACAGTGACAACAAAGAAACAATACTTAGGCTGGGGGAGTAGCTCAGTGACACAGTGCTAGCCTACCATTTGTAAGGCCTTGGGTTGAACCCCTAACATTGTAAAAATAAGGGAAAAGCAAAGAAAGAAGGAAAGAGAAGTCGTGCAGTTTTATTATGACTAGTGAAGGCTAAGTAGCTCAACCCTGTTCATTTAAAAAAAGTACCTGGAAAGCAGACTGTCCCATATAGGCAGCATAACATTTCTAAAGAAAGTCTAGGTCCCACTTTCTCTATTTTTGTTTCTCTGTTTGAGATGGGGTCTTGCTATGCCATTCTGGCTGCTCGTGAACTCTGGGCTCACATGACTCCTTTGCCTCAGCCTGCCACGTGCTGGGGCTGCAAGTGCATGCCTGGCTTGCGAGTCCGTGCTTCAGTGAGGAAAATATTTTATTGCAGAAATTATTGCTAAGCTGTGAAACTTTTATGAGTGCTTTTTTTTTTTTTTTTTTTTTTTGGCAGCACTGGGGATTGAACTCATAACCTCGCGCCTGCCAGACAAGCGCTTAAGCCACTGAACCAAACTCCCAGCCCTGGTTTTTTGAGGCAGGGTCGCACTGTGTAGCACAGGCCGGCCTTGCGCTCGCATTGTAGCCCAAGCCGGCCTCGAACTCACAACACTCCTCCTACCTCAGCCTCCAGAGTGCTGGATTAAAGGCGTGCACCACCACGCCCGGCTTGGGTGCTTTCATTTAATAAAGTATATTTCACTTGAAGTATGTAATTTTAGATGCCAAATAAGATTATTGTGGATGAAATTTTGTATGAAGATCACGTTTCACATTCTAACAAATTTTATGCCATGGGCACATAGAATTAGAAGTCGGTGCAATTGATTTATTTTCACTGCCATGAAGACAATTCAAATAATTTTAAAATTAGTATTGTTGGTAATTAAGATTGGAAGCCACTTTTACTTACATAGTCTGTTATTGGGTGACTAATTTATAATATGTATATTTTATCTTTAGTGCCAGAATTAAAGGATTCTCCAGTTAAATTGCAACACACACTGAAAAAAAAAAAGAGAGAGAAAAAAGAACATTCTATTCGTTTATATACTGATTGGGTATTTTGTTTTCCAGAAAACCATGAAGGAATGTATGGTGAGACTCATATATTGTGAAATGCTTGGATACGATGCTTCCTTTGGCTATATACATGCAATCAAGCTGGCCCAACAAGGAAACCTCTTAGAAAAAAGAGTAGGTATGTACCGTGTGTGTTTAAGGCTTTTGTACTTTAGTATTATCATAAAAAGTCCAACCTTTTTGTAAGATGAATGATGGTGCTGGGCATGGTGTTGCGTGCCGTTATCCTAGCGCTTGTGAGGCTGAGGCAGGAGAAGTGCTGTGAGTTTGAGGTTATTCTGGACTACATAGGGAGACCCTGTCTCAAACCACCCCTAACCCCCAAAAAGAGGTTAATGATGCCAAGTATAGATTATGTTTTTAGAACTCTGCCTTATAATTTCCAAACCTTAGAAGGTAACTTCAGAAATCCAAAGCCTGTCAATGAAACTACTTTTCCTGATTTGTAGTGTTTTGGAGTTATAGAGAAGATGAAAAATTGTCTGCTCTTGTGAGGGTGTTTAGATGATTACATGTGTTTGTCAAAGCTCATCGAGCTATATACTTTTGGTTTTTTTTTTTTCTTTTTTTTTTTTTTTTTTTTTTTTTTTTTTTTTTTTTTTTTTTTTTTTTTTTTTTTTTTTTTTTTTTTTTTTTTTTTTTGTTGAGACAGGGTCTCACTATGCAGTTCAGGCTGGCCTTGAGCTCACTTTGTAGCTCAGGCTGGTCTCGAACTCGCAAAGACCCTCCTGCCTCAGCATCCCAAGTGCTGGGATTACGGGCATGCACCCCCGCCTTGAGCTCACTTTGTAGCTCAGGCTGGTCTCGAACTCGCAAAAACCCTCCTGCCTCAGCATCCCAAGTGCTGGGATTACGGGCATGCACCCCCATGCCTGGCTTTGAGCTATATAATTAAAATTAGTGAATTTTCTTCTATGTAAATTATACCTTAATGAATCAGATTTTAAGCTTAATGGTTGAAATGTTTCCTTATAAGGAAGGTAAAAAACTAAAATTGACTAGAATAATTTTAAATATCCTGTTCTTGCTTTCATGAACGTTAGCTATGAGGATTAGCAGTATCTTTTTAAAATGTTTGTCTCTATGGTTATCCTGTAGGCTATTAGGAAAAATCCTCCCAAGGACTTAAATCTTGTTTCGAGAAGGTCCAGCTTTCTATCCGAATCCCTGGAGGGAAGCTGTCTGGAGCCGTGTTAGGACTGAGCGTGCTCCGTGTGTAAAGCTGGTGTCGAGGACTGGCATTCTTCCCTGTCCACTGCCCAGGCAGGGGAGGAAGGTGTCTTGGTAAAGATCTTGAGACTTCATGCTCACAACATTCCACTTGATGACCCCGCTTCACCCAGAATTCTCTGTGATCTTCTGGATTCCTTTTCTCCAAGAAGAATGTCCTCTGGCAACCTGTTTCCCCTTTCCATATTCGGAGTCAAGTTTTAGCTCTTCGCAGATCACTCAGATGACTCCCACATTTTAGCTTCTGGACTAATCCTAAAATCCCTAAAGGCAGGACTTTTTTTTTTTTTTTTTTTTGAGGTATTAAGGTAGTCTTTATTAGTAATTTGATTTTTAAAAATTTTGACTTGTCATGAACATTATATAAACGTGGAGGTTTTCCACCTGTGCTTTATTTATTACATAGACAGGCACTTCCTGTCATAGTCTCTTTTTCTTGCTACCCTTCAGCTTGGAGTTTGCCTCAGTTTTCTCCTGCCTGAAGTCTTTTTTTTTTTTTTTTTTTGTCTTTTTGAGATAGGTCTTGCTATGCAGTTCAAGCTGGCCTTGAGCTCACTTGTAGCCCAGGTTGGTCTCAACCTCACAACAATCCTCCTGGCTCAGCCTTCTGAATACTGGAGTTACAGTTGTGCGCCACCACACCTGGCTTTATCCGAAGTCTTTCTAAGCATGTTTTACTGAAAGACTGTGTATGGAGTATTTCTCTGTTATTTTCTTTTCTAAGAAGGAGAAGCTCAAAAGGAGCTTTCCACCAGTGTTGAGAATTTGGGAAAAGTTAAAGCCAACTTCACTATCTTTTGCACAAATGATATCATACTACATAGATTCTTTTATAGTTGTTTTGATGTCTTCATACTTTTATGTAGTTGTATAATTTTTTCTTTTCTTTTGTCTTTTGAGACAGGGTTTCACTGTGCAGTTCAGACTGGCCTTGAACTCTCAGCGATCCTTCTGCCTCAGTCTGCTGAGTGCTTGTAGTTGTATAATTTTCACTGGGGGGAGTGTACTGTGATTTTTCAATAGGGTCCCTATTATTGGTGGACATATGGATGGTGTTTGATTTCCTTGCTGTTATGAATACTGTAGTAACATGGTACATTTAGTTTTTCGTAGTTGTAGGAGCTTTTCTTAAATGAGTTCTCAGCCATTTTTATTGACATACGTGTAGAATGCATATATCTGTAGGCATCAGATAGTCTTGGTGTGTGTTGTCGACTGGAAATCACCTTCTGAGGCAGCATTTAAGCCTTCAGTCTGCCTTTGCTCTGGTGCTGTTGACTCTCCTGCTCTCCTGGGGGTTTAAGGCCAGCTTGGCACTTCCCATGGTAGAGAATGCTGTCTTGGTTTTTGTGTGAACATTATTGAATAAATACATCTCAGTACCCATTAAGTCAGCTGTGATGTTAGGGGCTTTATCGTGTGAGATTGTATTTAACTTTATTTAAGAAATGAGAAAACAGAGGCTCAGGTGCTTAAGTCACTTGTCCAGGTTGTTAGCGGTGGTGAATGGTAGAACCAGAATGTGAACCGCTTTCTGTGAGCCGAAGCCTGTGTTCTTGTTCGATACCTCACTCTGCCGCCCCAGGCACACTGTAGTCATTGTTTACTCTTTGTGCCCCTGAGAAGCTTTTCAGTTTTTGAATTGCAGGTTATCTTTCTTCCTCTTTCCTTGGTTGTCAGCACAGGGGGGGCCATTTGTAACAGGCAGAACTCAGCTTTCCTTGCGATGGCCTTGCGTTTAATTTGTTGACCTCTTGGTATTGGTGTCTTGGGTACAGGTGACGCCTTAGCTGAACAGGTGAGGTCTGGGCCATCAGACTTCATCTCTGTTGTAAGTGCTCTGTGGCGTTTTCCTCCTCTCTGGTGGGCCTGGTCAGGGTGTGTGTGTGTGTGTGTGTGTGTGTGCACACGTGTGTGCAGTGCTGGGGACTGGGCTCAGAGTCTCACGCCCTGGGCAGGTCTTACCGCTCTCCTGACTGCGGAGGCCGTCACCCTGTTCCTCTGTCAGGCAGTGACGATGCTGCAGCCAGCCACACCGCTGCTCCTTGGCCTGAGAACAGGATGCGTGTGACTGGTTTCCCGGGTTGTACAGATGGTGTGAATCCTGGCCAGCGGTGGGCGTAGTTACCATTAGCATCCCTGAGGACCCATCCGAGAAACCTGGGGAGGTGAAAGGAGGGTGTGGGGCCTGAGGGTGCTCTGTCTGGAGAGAGCACACGTGGACAGACGGACAGGCAAACTAACCCTGGGAGGTTACTCCGTTCCTGCCCTCATCGTTATACAGATTGGCATAGCGATAGTATCTGAGAATTGAATGAGGGAAGGCTTGGAACGTACTGACCCATAGTAACTGTGTAATGGAGGTTATTGTGAGTCCCAGAGGTGACAGGAAACGGCATGAAGTGTGTAGATGGCATGTACTGTCATTTGTCGTGGTATTAATATATTTCATTCCAAAATGTGCTCTTTTTAGGTTTTAATATTGAAATAGAAATGCTTGTTTAAGCCCATGCGGACATTCAGTGTGGGAGCTAGTTTTCCTTTGGTGAACAGCTGTTACTCAGTAGTACATCTTCAAAGTGAGAAAATGCAGTATTGTGTGTTGCTTAATGTATCATTTGTATCAGGAGGACTGGTACTAAGCAGCTCACATTGTAATAAAACAACCAGTACTGACTAAACTGTAATAACTGAGTATGTGGATACTTTTGTGTTTGACTATTAAGATAGAGAAGATAAGAGCCGGGCGTGGTGGCGCACGCCTTTAATCCCAGCACTCGGGAGGCTGAGGTAGGTGGAGCGTTGTGAGTTCGAGGCCGGCTTGGGCTACAACGCGGCACAAGGCCGGCCTGAGCTACATAGTGCGACCCTGCCTCAAAAAAACCAGGGCCAGGAGTTTGGCTCAGTGGCTTAAACGCCTGCCCTGGCAGGCGCGAGGCTGTGAGTTCAATCCCCGGTGCCGCAAAAAAAAAAAAAAAAAAAAAAAAAAAAAAAAAAAAAAAGATAGAGAAGATAATGTTTTGATTGATAATATAGAGATTTGTACAGGAAATAGAAGACCCATCTTCTAAATGTTTTTACAGGGTGTTAACTTGATACACATCTTGTAAAACACGTCAATTCTTTTTTCTTTTTTTTGAGACAGGGTCTCACTATGTAGTTGAAGCAGGCCTTGAACTCACCATGTAGGCTAGGCTAGCCTCAAATTCGCTAGCGAGCCTCCTACCTCAGCCTCCCAAGTGCTGGGACTGTAAGCCTGTGCCACCACATCCAGTTATGAAATACATAACTGAAAAATTTCAGGACAAAGAACACTGCACAGTTTTTTAACCTCATATTTTGCAATTTGTTTCTGTGTTTACGTGTAGCTAATATATTTTGACACTTAAGACTTTTGGAACGTATGATTTCATTTAACTTCTTGGGAAAGTTTATTTTTGGTAGATAGTAATGAGAGTTCACCCTTAATTTTTATAGGTTATCTGGCTGTATCTTTATTTCTGCATGAAAGTCACGAACTGTTGCTTCTCCTGGTGAATACAGTGGTAAAGGTAAGATGCTGTGTGGTTAACACAAAGTCCTGAATGACTCCTGCAGTCATAATGAATTGTGTTAGACAACGTGGAAGTTGGTGGGCTTACTGAATGGGTCTAGGAAGCTCTTGTAGACCAGTGTCTCCATCTGTCAGATGGAGCTGAGTACTAGAAGTTAGAGTTGTGGGGTGCTATGTAAAGCACAGCTGTCGCTGCTGCTGCTGCTGCTCTTGTTGAAGGTATTCCTGTTAAATTCAACACTCAAGCTGGAATTGCAACCCAGATCACCAGCTCTTAGGTGCGCTTCCCTCACTGCCGTCTTTGTCTCTTAGATCTGTCTTAAGAGGCAGAGACATGAACTGAAGAACTGACATATTTAAAATCCAAAAGGTCATTTAAAGTGGACATAGAATATAATTCAGTAATGAATGGTATAGGTAATAAAAACAATTTAACCTGCACTCTCAAAATTTTGCCCTACTAAGCTTCTACTAGAATTAATAATGAAGTGTAAGTGAATTGTTGAACTTTCTCTTGTCTCGTAGGTTACATACATATGTGAGAGTCTGTGTGTGTAGTATTTTCTAAATTTTAGTTGGATACTATATTAAAGTTACTAGTAGTTTAAGTTTTTTTCAAACTTTAAAAAATATTCTGAAGTACTATTAGAATGGCTTATAAACTGTATGCATATGTGAGTATATATGAACATGCACAGTTCATTGTATGACCTCTAGAATTACTTGCTTTTAAATTTCCATTAATTGTTAAAAAGAAAAATTCATAAAATTGTTTTTTGTTGTTGTTGTTGTTGTTGTTGTTGTTGTTGTTGTTGTTTGAGACAGACTCTTGCTCTATAGTTCAGGTTGGCCTTGAACTCACTGTGTAGCCTAGGCTGACATCAAACGTGTGGCAATTCTCCTGCTTCAGCCTCGCATGCCCTGTTGGTTTGGAAAACTTAAAGTATATAATGAAAAGACTACTTTGGCCAGTATCAAAATGAAAACTTTCCTTTTGTATCAGTTGCTTTTTGACTATTCATCTGTTGACTTTATTAAGAGAAATGAAGGAAGTGGGGGTATTTCTATAAAGTATGATATAAGTCTGAATGTACAAATTAATTACAAAATTGGAACAGAATTACTAAGTGTGTTAGACCATTATATTGTCAAGCTTGCCAGCCCTAGTTTCAGAATTTGCACTGAATGTCTTCTTTGCTTAATAATTATGCCAGGATTTGCAGAGCACTAACCTGGTAGAAGTTTGTATGGCACTTACTATCGTCAGCCAGATTTTCCCTCGAGAAATGATCCCAGCTGTTCTTCCGCTAATAGAAGATAAACTGCAACATTCTAAGTAAGTAAACTTTCGGCACAGCTGTCTGCATCATACATTTCAAAACAGAGACTTAGACTGGAAAATTTATCAGAATTTCAACTTAGTGCTACCAGAACTTAGGATATTCTTTGCCAGCCCAGGATAACACAAGAATCCCCAGTGGAATTGTTCTTAGTCTTATGGGGGTTTAGAAAATGTCAGGCAGCTTTCTACTTAAACTGAGAGACAGCGAGGCTCGGTATCCCAAATCCTTGGCTTTTCTCCCACGTTTACCACTAATGAGCGATGGTTCTGTTTTTCTTTTGTCTGTATATGGGGTTGGTTGAAGCCCTTGGTTCTTCCAAAGTTGTTTTGAGGGTAAAGTAAAATAATAGAACATATATTAAGATTGTGTAAGTGCTGTGAATGTGGAGCTTCCATGTATGAGGGAGATTCTTTTTATATGGAAACCACAGTGTTCAAATTTGATCTCACAGCAGAATACATACAAATAAACCTTGACTTGTATTTTGCTAATGTGCTCTTATAAGATTCCCTAACATTCTGCTGTGATCAGCTTAATATACTTTGTCACTACACTTGAATTTAACTTTTATTTATTTATTTATTTATTATTATTATTTTTAATTTTAAAGAGGATAAAACCAAGGAAAATAAAACAGAATAAAACCAATCAAAATGAACCAGCATAAGTGATACAGGACTTTAAGACCTTATGAAATCAACAGTAGTTACCATAGTGCCTTTTGTTGTCTTCAGAATAGCTGCAGATACTTTCGGACATAGTAAAATTTGAACAGAACAGAATAGAATAGAAACAATAAAAACAAAACAAGGAATGCAATAAAGGACTTCAAAACAAGCCAGTAGTAAATCTAAAATGGCTACCATAATATATCTTGCTGTCTTTCAAATAGCTGCTCATGCCCTCAGATTTAACATAATCAAACAACAAAAGAGAATAAAACCCAACCCAACAAAACAATGGAAATGATATGGTTTCCCTGCCGGGATCACTTCTTAGTGAGGCCTGATTCTCCCCCTTCCAGTCCACGAATGGTGCTGACTCACAGAGAGAGGCTTGGGTGTGGCCGTCCCCACTCCTGCAGTAGCCCGCACATGGTGCTGACCACCTCCCAGTGAGGGTGAGGCCTGGTTCTCTCCGTCCGCAGTCCGCAAATGGCACTGACTCCTGTACCAGCCTACACATGGCGCTGGTTTCCAGGTGGGGATCACCTCCCAGTGAGGTTGAGGCCTGGTTCTCTCCCCCTGCAGTTTGTGAATCTAAACCCCTTGTAGTAAAAGGGTTGTAGTCATTTTCTTTTGTGGTTATAATATGTTAGTTACATGTACATTCCTGATAAAGAGCTTTCTGTTACTCATGTATTTCTGTATTTCATATGCTCCTGGAAGTTGGTGTTTTTAATGTTTTAGATTGTAAAATGTTGTCTTTTAACTTGCATTCTTTAAGAAATTTTGGACCTTGAATCCCCTAACTAAAATGATACTATTTACTAAGAATGACAGAATAACTTTTGGGTTTTTCAGATGTTTCGTAATATTTTATATGTTAAATCTGTTTAGAACAGAGGATGATTATAGGCAGTTAAATTTATTTTTGTACCAGGAATCAGGAACTTGCGCGTGCCAGGTGGGTGTTTATGCTGCTGAGCTATATCCGTGGCCCTATAGTCAATTAATTTTTGGAAATAAAATAATAACTTTTCTTGTGTACTTATAGGTTGATCTGATTATAGCAGCAGCATATCTTCATGTAATTTCTCCTTAACACCACTCTTTGATGGTGATCATACCTACCAACCATTTATATGAAGTCATTCTGAGAATTAAAAGACCTCTTTTCAGTTTTTTTTCCCCTATTGCTTCCCAACTAGTTTAATTTAAAATCCTGGCTAGAGTTTAGGGTTTTTGAAACTCTGCTTCTGAAGTTACGGCCACCCGCAGCTTCATGCCGTAGAACATGTGGCAGGGCTGGTAGGCCAGTGGGGATCACGGAGATGTGAGGGCAGGCTTGGACTCCGCTTTTCAGTGTTGGCTTTGTTTCAGCATCTCAGTCCTCGAGCCCAGATCTGAGTCTCTTGATGTCTTGGGTTAATCTCCCCACTTAGGGCCAGGTTTAGAAATTCTTGAACTTGTTTAGAGTTTGTATTTTTTACTTTACGAACTCTCCACTTTCTCCCCAAATTAACACTGGTTAACCCCGAAAGACAGTACCTTGGTAGGTAGTTTATAGTTATCAAGATGTTAATGGCAAGTCTGTTGCTAATCTGCTTTTCTTTGTGTGTGAAAAGAATTTTCCATCATGTCATAGTTTGCTTAGAAGAAGTGAGTTGTCTATTAATGGAATTTAGTTGAAACTGGGTAACCATTTGTTTGAATTTTATCCAAGTATTGTTTGCTGTTGTTGATTTTCTTCTTTAAAAAGGTATTCTTCAGTGGAACATCAAGTATTGCATTGAAGACCTCAATTTTTAGATTGTGTGATTTTGGGTAAAAGAAGTACATATTAAGGAACTCTGAAGTAAATATTTCACTTTTGTGGTGTTTGCTGTTATTTTGACCACTGCCAGCCTAGTCTACGAGTATGAGATACGTAGAAAGAGGCATGAGAGAGAATAACAAGGAATATAGCTCGTTAAAAACTCTGTCAAGAATATAGAATAGAGAACTGGGCATGGTGGTGCACACGTGTAATCCCAGCTGCAACTACTCAGGAGGCTGAGGCAGGAGGATTGTGAGTTTAAGGTCAGCCTGGGCAATGTGGTGAGACCCTGTCTAAAAAAATAATTTTAGAAAAGCAGGGACTGGGAGTTTAGCTATTAGACTGTTTGCCTAGCATATGCAGTACTCTGAGTTTGTACCCAGCACTGAAAAGGTTAAAAAGTGTACTGTAGCACCTCTTTATTTTTGCTTCACATCCTTTGAGCTTTTAAAAACAGACTGGGAAAGGGGAGGCATAACTTCTTTTTAGTCCATGTATCTCCTCATCCCCACAGATAATTTGGAGTATGCTTGCCTGTCACATAAAAAAGTTTTAATACTAATAAAGAGACTGTTTAATATTACTAGCTGAAATTACCTGTTACTGATTTGAACTTACTGTTGGCTCTCAGTTTCTAGAGATGAGGTTTTTAAAAGTGGAATTAGGAAACTGAGAAATTTGTTTAACTTGTTTTTAACTGATTTCAAAAGTAATACAGGCATGTTATTAAAAAGTTCCATAACTAGAGAATATATAACTGTTAAAGTCTCTTGAGATTATACCTTGTAGACGTAAGCAGTTTTTATAGTTTAGTGTGTTAGAAAAAAGAAACTAATATTAACTGTATCATTCACTATTTCTTTTTAGATTAGTGTTATAGCTGACATTTTAAAATCATCTGGATTATAATCTCAAACCAAATGCCTAGAGTTTTGGATTGTCCTATGTCGATTTCACTTTTTGTCCTTAGGGAGATTATACGAAGAAAAGCTGTTCTGGCACTGTACAAATTCCATCTCATTGCTCCTAACCAAGTACAACATATCCACATTAAGTTTCGGAAAGCGCTTTGTGACAGAGATGTGGGGGTGATGGCTGCTTCTTTGCATATATACCTCAGGATGATTAAGGTAAGGTGGAAATCGCAGCAGATATTGAGAATTGACCATTAGAGAAATATAATTATAGAATTAAATTTCAGTAAAGGCCTAATTAGCATTTGATGCTGGTATTGAACTTTTTTTTTTTTTTTGGTACCGGGGATCAAACTCAGGACCTTGCGCTTGTCAGGCAGGTGCTTACACCACTGAGCTAAATCCCCGGCCCTGTTATTGATTTTTTAATAGTAATTTTTCTAAGTTGTTGATTACACGAGGTAGAGGCAGATTACAGAATTAGAATTTTTAAAATGCCTTCAGTGTTTTCATTTATCCAAAGAAATATGGGAAATAGTAGCTGTAGAAGGAGATTTAAGTTGGCAGATTTGTGCCTTTTCAAGCAGTGATTCTTTTACATAGCTTCATGGACTGCATAATAACTTGTCGAAATGGGGAGCGGGTCACACCAGGTGTTGACTGCAGTGTTGACTTCATCTGTCCCCTCTGTGGCAGGTGAGGAAAGAGGGCTGGGTGGTATGATAAAATTTCTTGTAAGTGGTGATGGTGGCTTTATACTAGCTCAGTTTCAGCATATTGCGTGAAACCTTTTCTCTTCAAAAGTATGTCTTCGTGAGTGATTTCATAAGCACTGTAACAAAGTGAAATATGCTGTTGAACTTTTAAGCGTGTGGAACCAAAGCTTGTCTTCTCTTTTGGCCATTGTGTTCCAAAATAGTATGAGATGGAAATAGGTATTTCATAGTAAATCTTATTTTTCTCCTAACATTTACAAAAATTTGAAAATGCTATTATTTCTCTTCTAAAAATTTGCCCTTGATACACAATAAAAATTACAATGAAGAATCTAATGTTCATTTTAGGGAGTATATATTTAATTTTTCCAGTCCAAGAGATTAGTCAGATAGATAATCAAGGCACTCATTCAGAAATAGAAATGTATTTGTATACTCTATGGGTAATTAATTCTGATTGACAGCTCACTGATTCGGGGGCTTGAACATTTACAGAGTCTTGGCTGTGCTCCTGGCCAGAGAATGATTTTAACTCATTTACATGAGGTCTTTGTACAGAGAGTGCAGAAATGACGAACAAGCCTTGATTTTCATCCAGAGGAGTGATGTTACTGCCCCCTTTCAGTGTGCCAGTTCTTTTTCGTTTTTGCTTTAATTGCCAATATTGGCTATTAAGGGTTCTAAGATGTAATTATAAGAACTTTTGAAATGTGATCGAACTGTAGAAAAATGTAGGGAGTAGGAGGCATTTCCGGGGATGAATCAACTTTTGGACTGGGTAGCTAGAGGAGTTTCATCACAGAAGAAATGATACATACTAAGCACTGTTTTGTTAAATGTGAGTGTAAACTTCTCAGTGAGCATGTTTTAATTCACTAGGTTCTATATGCCATTTCAACTAGCTGTATTTAATATTCGAGAAGACATTATATTCACAGAAAGTTAGTTTTTTTTTTTTTTTTTTTTTTTTTTTTTTTGATGCAGGAGAATGCGTCTGGGTATAAAGACCTGACTGGGAGTTTTGTAACAATCTTAAAGCAAGTAGTTGGAGGAAAACTCCCAGTAGATTTCAATTACCACAGTGTGCCAGCACCTTGGTTACAAATACAGCTCTTAAGAATACTAGGACTTCTAGGAAAAGACGACCAAAGGTAAACTATTCTAAGTAAGTTACTTAATGTGCTTTTGGTAGCCTTAGGCCTTAGTCACCTAGGGGTTCATGACTTCGCTGGTTTAAGAGTGCTAAGCAAACCTGTGCAAGAAGTATAATTTTTCTCCAGTTGCTGGAGGTCATCCTCGGTCTGCTTATCTGGGTGCTCCCCACTGGGATGCTTCCTCATGTTGTCTAGAAGTTGGGACACTCTTTCTGCAAAGGCCAGCAAAGGGCTCTGTGGGCCACTTGCGACTCCGCTGAAAGCAGCTGAATGGGCTGTGTTCCAGAAAAACATTGTGGACACAAAAACTTGAATTTCAGACTCTCCACATGCCCTCAAATGGTCTTTTTCATTTTGTTCCCCAACCATTAAAAACTTACCTGGGCGTGGTGGCACATGCCTTTAATCTCAGCACTTGGGAGCCTGAGGTACCAGGAGCGTTGTGAGTTCGAGGCCAGCTTGGGCTACAATGTGAGCGCAAGGCCGGCCAGAGCTACATAGTATGACTCTGCCTCAAACAACTAGGGCCAGGAGCTTGGCTCAGTGGCTTAAGCACCTACCTGGCAGGTGTAAGGTTGTGAGTTTGATCCCTGGTGCCACCAAAAAAACAAAAACAAAAACAAAACTTAGCCTTCACTGCACAAAAGCAAGTACCTGGCCAGGTAGCTGCCAGCGCACACTCCTGTTGCCTGGGAGTGCCTCATTTTTAGAGTCAGTCAATGAATTACATTAGACTTTTAGGATATGTTCCCAATTGTACCTATTTTTTGTAACTTAAATTTTTTTTTATTTTCTTTCTTTCTTTTTTTTTTTTTTTTTGTGGCACCGGGGATCGAGCTCATAACCTCGCGCCTGCCTAACAGGCGTATAAGCCGCTGAGCCAAACTCCCGGCCCTGGTTTTTTGAGGCAGGGTCACTGTGTAGCTCAGGCCGGCCTTGCGCTCGCGTTGTAGCCCAAGCCGACCTCGAACTCACAACGCTCCACCTACCTCAGCCTCTGGAGTGCTGGGATTAAAGGCGTGCACCACCACGCCCGGCTTTTTATTTTCAAATCCATTTTATTTCAAAGAGAAGAATAAAAATTTCAAAGCACAACAGTTGGGACAACAATGGTATATACATTGCACATTGCCATCATAACTTTTAAATTTTGTCATACTTTTTCAAACGTACAAATCTTTGTGGTCCCTAGAACAGTACAAGGAAGGTCCCTTGGACCCTGCTCCTCAATTGTCATTTATACTCACTTCATCATTGTGTTTTCCTATGCGCAAGTGCGCCTACTCCCCCTGCCCCCAACTGTATATGAACAAGATCGATTACATTTTAATTCTTTTGAGAACAGGGACCTTGGCTTGAGCTCCTGCTGTGTTTCTGTCTCAGGAAACCATTTGCTCATCAGTGTGCTGGCTGTGTGGATGCGACCGCCTTTCACTGCAGAATACGTGTGTATTCTGATTCATTAGCCTCACCTTGCTGCAGACCGTCCACCCGCTATTGCTCTAGAAAGGCCTGCTGTGAGCTTCTGCTCAGTGCTAACTGTACCTTGTCACTTTTCATGGTACGGTGGGTTTTTTTTTTTCCTTTTCAAAGCCCTGATGGAGCCATGGAGTGAAAGGGGATGGAGCAGAAACGTTAGAAATATTTGCCTTCATTATGTTTCATTTTGTGGAACTTCAGCCTGTCCTCATATGGAGCTGTAGTTTAAGGTCATTGGAATTCTATTTTAATGTTTATTCTTGACAGGAATCTCTTCTTTATCTTTCTTTCTTTTTTTTTTTTTGGTACCGGTGATCGAACCTTGTGCCTGTCAGGCAGGCACTTAGGCCACTGAGTTAAATCCCCAGCTGGAATTCTATTTTAAAACCACTAATTTCATATTGGTATGCATTATACCTTCCTGTCATAAGTTGAATCTGCTCACTAAATTGATGAAGTCATTATTTTCCGTCTTCGTGGATGGATTTGGAGAGCACATGCAAAGACGCGTGGGGCGCACTCTCTGCAGAGTGCCGAGGGGTGACGAGGCCCAGGCCAGTGAGCAGAGGCTGGAACCCTTGGAATGTTGCCGACCACCCCGGTGCTCTCTCCTTTGTTGCCCCAAGCTCTAATGAGATTTTATGTTAACAGGAATCTTAGAATTCATAAGGCATGATGAGTTCAGTGTGGCAAAGTAAAAATGTCATTTTATAACAGAAATCTAGAGCATTTAATTGAAAGAAAAAAATCCCAGAAAAGCCTTTTCTACCCTCACTTGAGTATTTTCTTGTGTTTTATAGCATCGTGGTTTTTAGATTATCAGCATTTGGCTCAATCATGTCTACAAATGCTGCCATATTTCATGTGGTTAATTATGACTCTTAGGCCAGTGGCTTTTGAAATTGAGTAGCTACACTATAATCTAGGTTTAGCATCACCAGATTTTGCGGGGAGGATTGGTAATGTCTGTTGTGAAACAATTGCCTACATAATAAAACGAGAGACTTTAAAATACAGTCCTGGATTCTTATTTTTTAATATTTATACATCAGTCAAGACAGAATGAAAGTAAATGTACATAAGAATAGATGCTTTAGTTCTGTGTTGGAAAAAAGAAATTTTTCTGAAAGAGATGTAACATTCTTGCTGTCTAATTTATATAGCCCGGGATAATTTTTGTTTTGCAGCCTGGTTTTTCTCTAAGACCATGGCATATAATGTGTGTTGCTGTTTGATTTTTTCCCATTAGAGCCTTTTGAATTTGTAAAGCATACAGAAATCTGAACAGCAGTATTTTTCACATTGACTTCTTGGAGAGGCAGAGTAAGAAGGCTCTGAACACTGCACTGTTTTTTTCAACACTGTCACAGCCCAATTACAATTATGAACTGTAATGAGGGACATAAAGACGTGTAAGTGGTAGAAATTGTTAATTTCTCTCTGTCTCTCTCTCTCTCTCTCTCTCTCTCTCTCTCTCTCACACACACACACACACACAGGTATATAAATTTGTTTTCTTTTTTTTGTGTGTGTGGTACTGGGGATTGAACCCAGGGCCTTTGCATAAAGCTATATGGCAGCCCCCGCTCCTTTTTTTTGGTACCAGGGATTGAACTCATGATCTCGTGCTTGCCAGGCAGGCACTTGTGCTGCTGAGCTATATCCCCGACCCTAGCCAGCCTTTTTCAAATTAACTTTTGATGCATAGCCTTGCCAAGTTGCTAAACGGCTCAGGTGGGACTCAGATTTGGCAATCCACTTGCCTCAGCCTCCCCAAGTGCTGATGTACCACCACACCTGGTTTCTTTCTTTATTTTGATACAAATGAAAGTAAAAAGTTTCTTACTGAAGACCCTAGTTGCTATGTAGGGAAAGACTAATATATGAATATCTTTAAAACAACAAATTGATTAAAAGCAGTATACTGTCTAGAATAATGTGGATGTGTGAGGCATTGCTGTAATAACAGGTAGAACTATTTTGTTGCAAAGAAAATGATAAAAGAGAGTACGTTTAACCCCATAACAACCTGCTGCGTAAACCAGGACCGGGTTAAGAATTGCTTGACGTTGGTGTCTTCTCATGGGCTAAGTAGTCAATTTTGATAGACAGGAAGATCCACTCATGAAAAGAGCAAATGAAATCTTTTAGATGTGAGATTTGTGTAACTTCATAAAATGAATTTCTTTCACTTCTCTTCTGTAGATCCTCAGTTTTAAAGAGAGAGAGAAGTTTGAAAAACTGTGTTTTATTGGGTTAGAATACTATAATTCCACTGCAAATAAAATATCTTTTAAACAGGACAAGTGAATTAATGTATGATGTTCTTGATGAATCCTTACGAAGAGCTGAGTTAAATCACAATGTCACTTATGGTAGGTAACATGTACATGCTACTCCAATGACTATTGCTGTTTTTCATATTGAAGCTAAACCTGTGTTAAAGTACTGTAAATTCCAATGGCATTTTATGCATAATTTTAAGGTCACTCTTTGGGCTAATGAAAGCACTGAATAATAGTAATGATTTGAAATTATGTCATTTTCTAAATGACCTAAATTCGTTATTGTAATTGTTGCTTTATTGAAAACATTTATTAGTTATCTAATTGACTGTGAAGATAACACAGTAAGTTTGTTTCAAATTTTGTAAAATTTTTATTTGAAGATAGTTCTTGAATCAGTCAACTACTTGCCAAGTGTTTATTAAGTTTCTATTATTTGTCAGGCCTGGTGCCAAGTTCTTAGACTATAGCTATGAATAAAACTGCTATCATTGGGCTTACAAAGTAGAGAGGTGTTGTGAATGTTACCCAAGAGTCACAGGGTGGCATGGGAGGAGGTGGCAGCTTGTCTTAGGTGAGGGGAGAACAGGGAAGGTTTCCTGGAAAGCAGTTTTTAAGAAGACGTGTTGAGGCCGGGCCGCGTCTGTGAGTCCTCGCGGCTGAGATGAGGAACCTAACCCACGCTGTAGAGTAAGCTTGCAGATGTGCTGACTCCCACCGCAGAAAAAGGATGTGCAGGATGTGTCCATGAGAGACATGAGGCGGATTTATTAGGGAGTTGGGGCGCACTCAAGAGCAGAGTGTGGGTGCTCAGAGAAAGGAGGTGCTCAGGAGCTGGAGATGGGCGATGCAGGGTGTGCGTCGCGCTGCCTGTCAGGTTGCAGTGCAGGCATCGGCTGTGTTTCAGGTTCAGATCCGCTGCCTGCCAGTGTTGCTGCTTCCTTTGGGGCGGGCGAAGCACAATTCACAGGTGGAAAGGACAGGTCCAGAGCCTGGGTTTACAGGTTTAATGTCTGTAAGATCTTTAGGGTTTGTTTTCTACCTACTTTTTCTTTCTTCTGCCTCAATCCGAAGGTTGAATAAGACATAAGAATACGTAGATGCACAAGAGTAACAAACTATTTTGTGTTGAGACAGTGTACTGTGTTATGCCTGATTTCAAAAAATAATTTAATGATAGACAAGAGTAAATTGCGAGACAACGGTGGACAGTTGAGCAAATAATCCAAAAACTTCTAGCCAAAAAGAAGAACTGTTGTTTTTTGATCAATCTGAACAAGCTCAGTGAAGAATTTGAGATTTCTGGAGCTATTTAAAAGAAATAAGTAAAACTGTTTTAAGTTTTGCTTGCTTTGAAGAACAGAAGTACTGACAGGTCACATTTTAATCTGGTGAAGCACAGTTGTCCTCTGTCTGGGACCACCTCTCCCACACACACCAAATTTCATGGACGCTCAGGTCCCTCAGGGACCTGGTGTCGCCAGGTGTGATGGTGCACACCTGTGATCCCAGCACTCTGGGAAGCTGAGGCCGGGGGATGGAAAGTTAGAACCCAGTGTGGGCAATGTAGTGACGTACTGAGACCCCCATTTCAAAATAAAAAATAAAAACAGGGCTGCAGATTTAGCTCAGTGTGAAGGGCTTGGATTCACTTGCCAGCTCTGCAAACAAAAACAAAAATAAAAACAAACAAACCAAAAACCAAAGGTATTGTTTTGGTGTAGAACTTGCCTGTATGTTCCCCTGTACTTTAAATCCTCTCTAAAAGAGGCTCTTTAGGGTAGGCCGGAGGGTGAGATTGAACCGGTTTAGTTGAAATAAAAAGTGCTCCACAGAGGTTGGAATGGGAGAAAGGATTGTATGCATGAGACTAGTACAAGCAAACTAGACCTATGGTAATGAATTGGAATAGTAAATTTTGAAGGATAGATTTATATTTTGCATGCATAAATGGTAATTAAGGCAGTAAGAATACTTCAGCCTGCATTAGTGAAGGCCTATGGAACAAACTTGATTTTTTAAAAACCAGGTCCTGGCTGAGGCAGTTACTGACTTCCATCTTGCTTCGTGCTAGGCATGGGAGACAAGGAAGAGTAAGGTAGACAGGGTGCCGCCTTTGAGTGTACGCTGTGGGCCCCTGTGGGAGGGTGACAAGCAGGTGGCTCGGCCAGGAGCGGTCAGCATCTCTGCGGGCTGCTGAGGTGGATTCACACGTGTCGCGTAGTGTTGTCAGCGACCAGGATGGGGTCTGGAAGGCTCGCAGGGAACTCTGTTTAGAGATCAGTTAAGCATCTGCCTTTCCCTTCCCTTCCCCCTTCCTCCCTTTTTTCTTTTCTTTCTTTCCAGAAAGCCTTTTCTTTTCTTTTTTTTTTTTTTTGTTTGACCTTTCAGCTTTAATCTTTTGAATAGGTAATACATGTACACTGCTCAGAACTAACTAGGTGCCAAAGGCTTTGCAATGAATAGTGAGTCCCTTCCGCCCCCACCAGCTCCTGTCTGGGGCGGAGCTGCTGTCATCTCTTCCTTTCCATGTGGAGACTACTCTGCCCTTGAGGAATTTTTTAAAATGTTCTCCAATCAGATCCTCTTTTTGTTCAAGATTCTTTGAACTGGCACCTATAATTTGTGTCTTTGTAGGCTTTTCACAAGGCTCTGGTTTCTGTTTTATTTTTTTCTTTATTTAACAATACTTTTACCCTTATTTGTATCAATACAGTTTGTAGCTTACATTGATTGTGTCTTGATAGATTGATTATTCTCTAGCAGGCCTAATATAAATATTTTATTGCTTAAAAATACGAATTTTAAGTTTCAAGATTCAGAAGGACAGGTCTTGTGTCTGTCTTGTTGACCAAACTATCCCAGTTCCTGGCAGTGGGTTAATCAATGAGTAATACACTTTAATTGAGTTAAAAGAAAGAGAAAATCGTTTTGTTTATATTACAGTCTTAATACTTCCTCATGAATCATGTTTTGTTTTTTTTTTTTTTTCGTTTTGCTTTGTTTTGTTTTTGGTACTGGGAATTGAACTCGGGATCCCATGCTTGCCAGCAGGTGCTGTGCCACTGAGCTCCACCCCCGCCCTGTGTCTCCCTTCCGATGCTCCTGTTTCCTAGGATACATGGCCCTTGACGTCTCAGCAATTCTTCACCCTGAAAAGCTCCCTCTCCTCAACTCATGCTCTCTAGAAGAATTTGAGAAAATGTTAGTGTCCAGGTTGATCACCATAGTTGACTATCTGAAAAGAAAACTTGGACAAAATATACAGTAGACTCTTTTGTACTTTTGAGGTTAATTTTAAGTAATGAGCTAGAAGATTTTTGAATAGTGACCCTGTCCTTGAAATAATTGTGGAGCGTGCTGAATGATTATATTGAAATAAATTGCACACGTAGTTTCTGTATCTAAGAGGTCGAGAGTACTTGAGAATAAACTATTTTAAAGCCCCTAGGGAGTGTTGGGAAGCCCTGTTTCTCTGGGAAGAGTGGATGTGTAGTTTATGTGTCCATCAGAATGTAAGGTACCCCTTGAGGGTGGGGTTTGGTCACTGCTAGACACATTGTTCTATGCCACATGCACCCCATAAGAGATGTTCAGTAGAATACTTGGGCATGAATTGAACACATATTTCTTATCTATTAGCAGTGCTACTTCCTTTCATTCATACTGGGGTAAATCCTAATAGCTGTACAAGCCTAAAAAGAATAGAGGTTATTTGTTTGAACATTTTCTGTAAATAAAATTTTTGACTAAAACTGATCTTTCAATTAGTTTGCTTTAAATTCCCCACAAGTATGTTCTTATCGTGCCCTTTTTCTGTTTTTTCTAGCTATTCTGTTCGAATGTGTACATACAGTCTATTCTATTTATCCTAAGTCAGAATTACTTGAGAAGGCTGCCAAATGCATTGGAAAATTTGTCCTGTCACCTAAAATAAATCTGAAATATTTAGGTAAGGCAATTGATTCTTTTGATGGCAATCGTAGAGCAAGCTTTTGAAATTTGCTGGCCACTCACTTCCTGTAATGTGATCTTTGTTTCTAGGACTGAAGGCTCTCACCTACGTTGTCCAGCAGGATCCCACGCTGGCTCTTCAACACCAGATGACGATAATCGAATGCTTAGACCATCCCGATCCCATTATTAAAAGAGAGGTAAACTGGTGCTTTGAATGGTGTACGTGAAATGTTAATATTGTCAACTTTTTGTTGGTATTTTGCAGATTTAATTGGTAGGCCGTGTGTGTTTTAATTTTGCATGTTCATGTCTGCTAAAGTTTAACTTTTCTAAAAAGTACTTTCAGTGTCCATAGGAATGTCTTTAAATTATGATTGGAGAGGTTATATCCAGTTATCTGTTTGAGTCCAGTAATTTTTTTTAGCTTAAACATTGCATCAATGGGGGACTGAATTTTAAGTCCTAAGGCTTTGTATTAATACAATATAAGATACAATTCATGATGGTTAATTAGTTTTTCATTCATCTCTTTAAAATTTGTTAATGAATTCACTATTAAGTAGATAGGAATATTAAAAGAATTAATGAAGTTATCTTTTATTTTTGTACCAGGGATCAAACTCACAACCTCATGCTTTCCAGGCAGGCACTTAGGCCACTGAACTAAATCCCTGGCCCTAATGACGTACAAGATTTGCGTTCATATTCATATACATATATGTAAATTTTGTCACATATTTACTCTTCTGAAAATTGTTCCCTGCTACCTGCCTTAGTTGAGTTTGAGAAGCTTCAGATGTAGCGCTTTCAGTGTTGGCATTGTGGAAAAGTGAGAAAGCCAGTAATGCACAACAAAAATAATTATGCCTCCCTTACCGCATACAGAATATGCATGTTCTTTGCGTACTTGACTGTTCACAGGGTTGGTTCAACACGTCAACATAGGTATAGTTTCCTTATTGCTGTATGTAACCATTGCGCTCTTATTGAGAGGATACTATCCTTATGCCTCCTCAATGTCATCGTCACTTCTAACCTTTTACTGCAGTGGCATGGAGGGACTTTGGTCCCTGGACGTGGAGTGACCTGAGGAGGCAAGAGTCCCTTTTATATGGCTTTATTCCTTTTCTTTCATACAAAGAGAGAAAAGCAAGAATGGAGGAGTGGTCAAAGCTGAACAGAAGATGCAATAGTCATGTAATTCCTAACATGATGCTCCATCTAGTTCTGGAAATGCCAAATTCAAGATCTTAGAGCAAGGCATAAATGTAGTGTAGATTATCAAAGAATATATACCATGCAGTTTGGAGTTCAGAGAGAATGTGGCTGAAACAGCTTTATAAAGTGAGAGCAATTGGTGGGGGAGACCTATATATTTATAGATTTTATTATTATTTCTTCTTTTTTTTATTCTTGAAATAAAATGGATTTGTGGAAAGAAAAAAAAAAAAAGGAATGTACCTGACATCAACTAATTTTCCAAGAGACAATGAGAATTTTCAGAAACTATAGATTTTAAATGAAGTTAAGTATTAGCTAAAATAAATTTGAAAAAGAAAGTGTTTCAAAATATATTACTTGTATTTGAAGTCCTGGCTGTAAGAACTGAGAAATCAGAAAGAGTCCTAAAGATAATTTCAACACATTTGACAAATGGGCTAGGTGGAAATTGTTTTGCAGCTAACGTTGATCTGAAACAGTGGTAAATGATGCATTCTCGGTATTATCCTTGACTCATGGATCACTGGGAGTTATGAGGTCTTTAGAACTTTAATTCAGGGCCTTGGGAAGCCAGCCTCATGGGAACTTGCTCTGGTTCTGGTATTCTTGCCTGAGGTAGCAGAGGAATATTCATTAGTACCTGGAAAGTATCTGTAATGTAGTTCTTTCTTGATATCTGAGGTTCTGAGTGTTGGCCTTGTTAACACTTTGAAGTTCTTGAGCTGTCAGGCTTTCTCCATCCGTCAGAAGCTGTGTGCCCTCAACTGCGAAGCCGACTCAAGTACTGTTTGCTGTTACTCAGGCAGCTCAGCTCAGGGAATACTGCATGTACACTCACATACCCCTATAAGTACAACTAGTATACATTTACACCTATTATATGTTTAGAAAATATGTTATAAACCTCGTCACTTTTTAGTTTTTGTATCTTCTGTCATGTAGAAATGTCATGTATTAATTATCCCAATAGAAAATGTTTAGACTTTCAAATTCATTGCCTCCCTCTCTTCCTTCTTTTCTTTTTTTCTCTTTATTTCTCTCTTTTCCTCCTCTTCTCCTCACCTCCCCTTCCCCCTTTTTCCCCTCTCCTCTTTCACCCCTCCCAGCCCAGGCTGGCCTTAAACTCAGCATCTTTCTGCGTCAGCTTCCTGAGTACTGGTATTACAGGCATGCATCACCACACCGAGCTATAATTTATTTTTTGGCAGTAATTTTACTTTCCTTTAACTCTTTTTAGTTATAACTTGCATTTCTTGATCACCTGTTAACTGCCTGCCTAGTAGCTCTGTATACAAGTAGAATAATCCATTGTATTATAAACAGATATGTCACTATAGTGTTTGGTGTTATCATGCATAGTTTCATAATGCTGTTTTTACTTCTCTTGCTCAAATAGACTCTGGAACTGCTTTACAGAATTACGAATTCACAGAATGTGACAGTTATTGTCCAGAAAATGCTTGAATATTTACATCAGAGCAAAGAAGAATATATCATTGTCAACTTAGTTGGCAAAATAGCTGAACTGGCTGAGAAATATCCTTTGCTTGGATCGTGAGTCATGAAATACCCTTGATCAGCCATTGACTTGAAAACGATTGGTATCAATGTGATCACTTGCACGTTGGGTTCAGACACCCAGTAATAAAGTGCAGTCTTGATTTTTAAGCCTTTAGTTGTCCAGTATCGGAATTTATGTGGACTTCTTGGGGGTGGCTTTTTGTGTGTGTTCAGTTCATCAACAAGAAAACAGTGGAATGTTTACCTGGGCCCTCTTCCTTTCTGTCTTGGGAGGAGTGGTGGGGACTGAGCCTAGGGCCTCTTGCCTCACCCTCTACCACTGAACTGCACGCCAATTCCCGTTTTTCACCTACTCAAGTTTCTTTTCTGAGTAGAAGTTTGTTTTTGGGTAAGGGAAGGGGTGGGTGGAGGACCAAGGCCCTAAAATGCATCCTGTGTGATGTTTATCCTGGCAGTTGTCTCAGTAAAGCAGTGTGAACTCAGCTTACAGTTTGTCTTCACCTTTGCTTTCTTTTCTTTCTTTCTTTTTTCTTTTGGTTTTTTGAGACAGGGTCTCACTGTGCAGTTCAGGCTACCCGTGAACTCACTGTGTAGCCCAGGCTGGCCTTGAACTTGCTGCAGTCCTCCTGAGTGAGTGCTGGGATTACAGGCTCGTGGCACCATGCCCGGCTCTCTACTTTGGTTTTCTTTTTAAAGAGAGTGACAGACGTTCAGGCTTATGAAGATTTAACATTCTTTTTTTTTTTTCCCAGTACCAGCAATCAAAACTCACAACCTCGCGCCTGCCAGGCAGGCGCTTAAGCCACTGAGCTAAATCCCTGGCCCTGTTTTTTGAGACAGGGTCTCACTATGCAGTTCAGGCTGGCCTTGAACTCACTTTGTAGCCCAGGCTGGTCTCGAACTCCCAGTGAGCCCCCTACCTCAGCCTCCCAAGTGCTGGGATTACAGGCGTGCCCCACCATGCCCGGCTAAGGATTTTGCATTCTTTTAAAGATGTCTGCTGTTTAATTCTAAGAAAGAACAAGTGGGTAATATTATTCAAAGAATCTTGGAAACTGCTGAAATATACTTTTGTCCTAGACAGTGATATAGCTCTGGCCCAGCAGGATGGCAGTGTCTCAGAGCCAATGTGGAATGTGCTAGAGAAGTGGTCACACCACAGTGGTTAGCCTTCCTGAGTTACAGAGGGTTTTTTCATTATTTATTTTTTCCCTAGTTAGCTGGCTCATTTTTTCAGTTATTTTACACTTATGACTAGGATGCTTTCTATGGCAAAGCCTGGTACTAGAGAAAGAGACATAAACTCAGTTTATAAAGTAAACTTTCATTAATTATTCATTTTATGTAAAACCGGGCTAGAGAACATTTGATGACAGAGGTTGAAGATAACCATGCTACACTAGAATGGGGGTTGGGGTTATTTTTAAAAGGTTGCAGCAGTAAGGTAACTGTGGTAAGTGGCATTTGGAAATGTACTTGTTCTTAACCTGTGGACACATATGCTCCTGATAACGCGTGGTTTATTCAGACGATGAATGCTGTGTTTTCAGTGGGGGGAGATGTAATACACCCTGATATCCCCAGTAACTTTCTGAGGCTGCTGGCAGAAGGTTGGTAAAGATTTTTAAGTTAAATGTTTTTTATTTTTTATGACAGAGTCCTTAGGGAATTTAGTGGAAATTAAAGATGGTGTGTCAATTGATTTGTAGGTTTTGATGATGAGACGGAAGATCAGCAGTTAAGAGCCTATGCAGTTCAGTCTTACCTCAGCTTACTAGATGTGGAAAATGTATTTTATCCACAGAAATTTCTTCAAGTTATGAGTTGGGTGAGTAAAGTACATTACATCGTACAGCTTTATAATTTTTTTTTTTATAAAAACCAAATACTACCGTACTTCCTCCAGAAATCATTCCGTTCGACTCAACTAATTCTTATGTGTCCTTTGTCTCTGCCAGTTCACGTAAGTGGGTATTTATCTGGGTCTCTGTTTATGTTTACATTGTGTTTTTTATGAGCCCATGTTTGAAGACATGAACGTCTCCGTATCTGTGCTATATTCATTTTGTACTGCTGCATAGCTGTGTTATCACAAACCTAGTAGCTTCAAATGACCCTGTTTCTGTGAGTCAGTTCTCTGGGCCTGGCTTTGCTGGGCTGTCTTGTTTAGGTCTCCCTGGGTTCAGCAGGGGCTGCTGTCTTCTTTGGAGCTTGACTGGTAAAGGACCCACTTTCAGGCTGGAGCCACAGGTCACAGGTCATTGTGCATGACTCTATTTATCATACTGTGTCTTGGTTACTTTTCTCTTGTTGCTGAAACAAAATACCTGACACCCAAGGTGAAGAAAGGAAGGGTTTGTTTATCTCACAATGTGTGGAGGTTTCAGTCCATAATCAGGTGACCCCGAGGTGGGGTGGCACATGGCAGAGGGCAACGGTTCATGGTGACAGAAAACAGCAAAAGCAACCAGAGCAACAAGGGAGGAGGAGCAAGGAGAGAAGACTCTGTCCCTTGTGTTGTATGTAGCCACACCCACTTAGGTGTAACACTCATACCCATAATCCCAGCATTGGACCATGAGTCATTCACAAACTCTAGAAACCTGCTCCCATGACTGCATGAGGCTGTGGGGGAACCTCTAGACATAAACCGTAACATACTGGTTAAGCATTGTTTAGTCTTACTGACTTTTTCTCCTGTTCTCTTCGTTACTAGCTGTAAATTTTCCTTTGCACCCCTCTCTTCTTACTGGTGCCAGTATTATATTTGACATGAAGGTTTTCCATTAATACCATTTAGGAAAGGTTCACTCCCCCCAGTTCACTCTGCAGATGATTCTTAGGCCAAGAGAACTATATGTCACCTAAGTGACATAAGAGAAGGGTTACGTGACACAGATCAGTGTCCCTCACGGTCTGTCCTGTGGACCACCTGTATCAGAACCACTGATGCGTACCCTCAGTCCCCACTGCAGCCATGCTAACAGGATATTTGAGGGAAGAGACTAGAAATCTCTATGTGGGGTTTTGGTTTTTCTTTATTTTTGATAATGTGGTACTAGAGCTTAAAGCCAGGACTCTCACACTGAGCTGTGTACCCCAAGTCCTAGCTCATATTTTATTTGAGACAGGGACTTGCTGAGTCACTGAGTTGCCCAGGCTGGGTTTGAACCTGTGCTCCTCCTGCCTCAGCCTCCAAAACTGCCGGGATTACAGGTGGGCATCACCAGCCCCAGATAGAAATTTGTGTTTTATGAAATACTGCAGGTTACTGTTATGCATCCTAACATGTGAGAACGGCTTGTTTAAACTCTCCTGCTGGAAAGTAATACAGAATGTGAAAGTGCTTGTAAAAACTGACAATTTAAAAATTCAAAAGAACTGGGTATGGTAGAGCACACCTGTAATCCCAGCCCTCAGCAGGAGGATCACCATGAGTTTGAGGCCAGCTTGGGCTATGTGGTGAGTTGAAAGCCAGCTTGAACTACATAGCAAAACCCTGTCTCGAAAAAAAAAGTTTAAAAGAAAACTAATTTCTAATGGTATTTTTGCTATATATTGTTAATGACAAATATGTGGAAAATCTTTATATTGATTTCCATTTCTTTTGTACTGAGCATCTCATTCTTGGTATTTTTTTTTTTATGTAAGGAAAGTTTTTTGATTAATAATAATGACAATGATCAGAGTAAAGCAAAGCAGAGAGAACCATGTTGGGCCTCGAAGACAAGACAGAAGGGAATCCCCCATACTTGCTACATTGTCTGCTGTCACCTTCCAAAGAGATGCTCAGGTTCCTGACCAGAGGCCTGCAAAATCTATGAAACAATACTAGCAAATAGTTGGTTGATGTTCCTTGGTTGCTATCAATATAGCCAGACCTCCAAAACAGCAGGTTGCTGACAGAGGTGGGGGTGGGGAGTGGGGGTGGGGTGTTTGCCCCTGATTCCAAGCCCACGTGTCGGTGCTGCTCGGGCCCAGTGGGCTGGGCCCCGCAAGGGGCCGTTCTCCTTCTCCTCCGGGGTCCCAAGGTCAGGACCCCGGAAGGCAGTTCAATTGCGTCCTGGTCGGTGCCTGCGCCGCTCTGGCCCCATTCTTGGTATTGTTTTAAACCTACAATCTAGAATTTTTTCTTTAATAATTTCTTCACTGTGAGAGTGTGTTTAATCTAGGTTAACTTCACTCTAACAAGAACGCTTGGGTTTCTGGGTCCCGTTTACTGTGTGACTTGCTGTCTGTGTAATACCTCTTTTGTTTTATTCCTAGGTGTTAGGAGAGTACTCTTACCTCTTAGATAAAGAAAAGCCGGAGGAAGTGATAAACAGGCTGTATAAGCTACTTATGAATGACTCCATTTCTTCAGAAACAAAAGCCTGGTTGATTGCTGCAGTGACCAAGTTGACACCTCAAGCTCAGACTTGTAGCACAGTGGAGAGGATAATCCAGGAATTCTCTGTATCTTTGGATACGTGTATGAGACAGCACACATTTGAATTAAAGCATTTGCATGAGAACGTAGAAGTTATGAAGAACCTGCTTCCAGTCAATAAGAGCTGTGAAGACCTGGTGGTAAGACGTCCGTGTTCCATCTTTTTAAAAGTTGTGTGGTCTACACATAGGGAGTTTTTCTGTCATCTGTGATATATAAGGAATGTATCAAAATGTAGTTTTGTGTAGCACTTAAGAATGTTACCATTTTTCTCACATTAGCAGGAAAGAAAATTTAGAGCTTCCATCCAATTCCAAACAGTCAGAAACAGAAGAATATCTCTTCTGAGGAACTGCAGTAAAGATATTTATATTCTGTAATGGTCTCTTTTTATTAAATTTACTTGTTTATTTTTTAAGAGTAGGAAAATTTATTGGCAAGAAGGATTGGGGAATAAGAATAGCTTTTGAGAGACAGGAGGGGTCCTGAATGGGTTGCCCAGTGATCCCTTTTAAGATACAATAATTTAGGAACTTATTTTTATCACCTTTGAAATTCTGTAAGTCATTCGTACTCTATTTCCTTTTTCTCCTTCCTTCCTTTTCTTGCAGTATTGGGCATAGAACTCTGGATTTTGCACTGAGCTACATCTTCAGCCCTTTTCTTAACTTTTATTTTGAGGGGTTTTTTTTGTTTTGTTTTTTGTTTTTTCTCTTTTTGAGTACCAGGAATGGAATTCAGGCTTGCCAGGCAATATTTTTATTTTGAAACAGTGTTGCTAAATTGCCAGACTGGGCTCAATTTGTGATCCTCCTGGTTCAGGCTCCCAGAGTGCTGGGATTACAGGTAGGAGCCACTACACCTGGCTCTTACTCATTTTGTTTGAGAAAAATTTTTTTAATAAAGTGGTCCTCAACTACGTTATGTCCATCAGCTATCTAAATTCTTTATTATTTGGAATCTGATCACCCACCTTTGGTTCTCTTACCTGCTTTCAGCAACGACACCTTTTAACCTGAAGTTGTTAGTTACCCCCCTCTTAATTCAGCCAGCCTTTCCCCCCCCCAGTTGATGCAAATTAGAAAACTTCCAGAGGGAGACCAAATTGGTTCAAATTTTTAGGTGTTAGATCTCTTGCATTTGGGGAAGAGAAGAGGATGGATGATATCCCCACTAACGTTTCCTCAGGTTTTCATATCTTGTGTTCCTTGTGAACACTTGTTCTTTACTTCTCTCAGCAGCTCTCGAAGGTGGAGGCCTTGCTTTAGTGTTCAGGAGTTGTTCTAGATGTGTTCACTGAAATGGTGACAGCAGGACACGTGGCACTCCAGGGCATTGACGCTGGTCACTGCACGTCCCTTTCTCCTGGTAAAAATATGATGGCGATGTAGCCCCATCTCTTCAGAATCATGGAGAAACTGGCCCTTTCCAAATTCGGAGTGGGCGATGCCACTCTGTTTTTGAGAATAATGTGCTTTTGTAAATTTTCTGAGCTGTTTACACTTCTGGCTGAATCAGAGAAGCGAGTTGCTGGTTGCTGAGAACATTCTGCTCTCCTCTTTTGAATGCGTCATTTTCTTTATCTCACTTTTTTTTTTTTTAGTACCAGAAATTGAACTGAGGACCTTGCGCTTGCCAGGCAGGCAATTACGCCACTAGGCTATATCCCCTCTTGTCACCATTTCTCCTTTTCCCTTCACTCTTTCTTCCTCTTTACCATTTATCTTTTCACTTAGAAAAGTACCTCTTGTACCTTTCTACTCTTGCAGGAATTAATTGTTCATCAATTTGTGAAAAAGCATTTTCAGATAGAAAGGAATAGGATAGTTCGGGCACCGTGGGAAGCTGAATAAAGACCTCTCAAAAATGTCCAGTTCTTAGTCCCTGGAGACTGCACACATATCACCTTACGTGTAAACATGTTGTGGATGTGATAATGTTAACTGGTTTGTGTCTAGGAGGTTGTCCCAGGTTGTCCAGGTTAGTCATGGACGCAGTCGCTAGGATCAGAGAGAAGAAGCACAGTAACAGCACAAGCAGAGGTAGCAGCGCTGTGGCCACAAGTCAAGCAGCACAGGCGATCCCTAGGAACCGAAGGACACGGGAGTGGGTTCTCCCCAGAGCACACAAACACTGGCTCGGCCTGCACCTGATTTTAGCCCTCGGGAGCAGAAAGCCAACGCAGTCGCCTTGACTCACGGGGTGCGTGCCTGTCTCCCCTGGGATGATAAGCCTGATGTGATGCCCTAGCGTGTTAGTGCTCACAAATCCATTTTGCTGCACAGCAGAACTGTACTAACTGCAGATGATTTACATTGAATGAGTCTTAGCCACGTGATCTGGTTATCAGTATTGCAGAAAGCCAGAGAGTTCGGTAGCATTTTTAGAATTGAGGCTTCTGTTTTTACTGTAAAATTTTTGTTTAAGGATACATGGGCCAAAATTATTTATGTGAGTATAGTCAGATGCTTAGTCTGAATATTTGATTTCCTAATTTCTACTTAATTTTACTCTAGGTAGATGCTTCCTTATCTTTCCTGGATGGTTATGTGGCTGAAGGACTCAGTCAGGGGGCAGCACCTTACAAACCTCACCACCAGCGCCAGGAGGAGAAGCTTTCTCAGGAAAAAGGTATTTTTTGGGGACCTATAATAAGCTAGATTATAAGGGCATAATTTTTATGCAGTTGATATTATGGTCATATAAGTAAATAACTAAGGACATTTATTTTTTATTATCCCACTTTACAACAGCTTGTGATTTTCTTAGCCTGACTAGGTTTTAAGATACTCAGAAATAAAAAATTTAGCTTTTGAAGTCTTCCCAAAGCCATGGTCTGCATATATATAAATGCCTAAGATACGAGCACCCTCCTGGAGGTTTGACAGAACTGGAAGGGGAAGTGACACCAGTCCTTGTGCAGGGCTCTGGCACACAATAGTGTGAGCACCCCTGGAAACATTTCAAGAAGAAACCCTGATTCATATGGACTACTGAGTTCCATTTTCATTCTGGGTAGCCTGATGCATAAATATGAGGAAGCTTCCAACAAAATACCTGATGAGTGAAGTTAGGAAGAGCTAAGAAAGGAAAGAATAACTCTATGTCTGTCAGGGACAAACTTCTGTCATGGTTTTGGTAAAGATGCACTCATTAAGTTATTCGGATAGTGCATAGGAAGGGTGCATGTGAATGAAGGGAGAGCGTGTTTTGGAGTTCAGAATGTCAGTGCTGAAAATTAGATGCTGAAAGATCTTTTTAAAATGTATTCATCATTCAGTGAGCTTTTTGAGTAGGTATTATTTTCTAGGTTCTGCTAGAGTTAGTTAGTTATGAGTACAACTAAATAGTTAACCCTAAAGTGAGACCAAGAAAATAAATACTATTAATAGGCTTGATATTATCTTTTTGCAGAAGCATTTGCTCTTTTAGACTTTTACTTTAAAAACATTTTTATTTTCATTTTATTTTACTAAGAATGCAACATGAGATCTACCTAACACGTTTTTAAGAGTGTAGTGCATTATTGTTGCCTTACGGGTACAATGTTATACAGCCTGTGTTAGTCAGCTTTCCTGTCCCTGGGACAAGACACCCAACAGGTTCTGCTATGCCTGTTGATGCACAGCTGTAACCCCAGCACTCTGGGAAGCTGAGGCAGGTGATTGCAAGTTTGAATTCAGTCAGACTTGACTTAGAAAGACCATGACTCAAAGTAAAAAACAAAAAGGACTGGGTATGTAGCTCAATGTGAAGGCCCTGGGTTCAATCCTCAGTACCTTCAAAAAAGAATAAAGATGAGGGTTCTGTCACTTAGAAAATGAGAGTGGATGTTGGCATCTGCTCTGCCGTGATCACTGTGCATTTCCATGGCTCTGATTGAATTCATTTAGGTCATACAGATTTTAAAGAATCAGAATGCGAGTAAAGCTTGTTCTTTGCCGGGAAGGGAGATGTCACACTGGAGGCGTCCTCAGATTATTTGGTACAAGAAAATGCCTCAGAATATCTTATTAAGCAAACCATGGTTATCCCTTCACTTATATCTCATTAACATATTTTTGCATGTATGCAACTACTTTTCTGTAGACCTGGTTTATCAGTTATTTTTTTTACTTAAATTGTTTTTAGCTTCTAAGGGAAATAAAGAGATAAGAATGAAGGATATTTTGTCTCAAGCACCTAATATATGAAAATATTACAACATACATGTTCAATAAAGGGTAGCTACATTGTTATTATATAAATATTGCTATAAATATTGTAATAAATTTTATTACCAAAGCCCCTTACAGTTGAAGAATTATCAGTGGGTTCTGGTTTTCAGTTATTTCAAAAAGTAATGACTGGACTGATAAGTTTTGCTTTTTTGCTTTGTTTTAAATATGAAGGTCTATTATTATTTTAAAATTCTAGTTCTCAATTTTGAACCATATGGACTCTCCTTTTCATCTGGTTTCACTGGACGACAGTCTCCTGCTGGCATTTCTCTTGGTTCGGATATGTCTGGGAATAGTGCTGAGACAGGGCTGAAAGAGTAAGTTCTTTTCTTATTAAAATTGATGACATGGGAGTGTTTAAATGTCTGAGCCTTCCAGCTGCTTTCATCCATTGTGGAGTTCAGTTATGCGCTGACTGCTGTGAGAAAGTGGGATCCTGTTGGAGGTGGGCTGCCGGGGGGCATTATCATGAAGGGTGTGTTTTCCTCCCCTGCTCCTCCGATTTTCCTCTTTTGCTCTCTGCCTTCTGGCTGCCGTGGGGTGAGCAGCTTTCCTCCACCAGGCCCGCCATGTGCCGTTCCTGCCCTGAGTCAACCAGCCATGGAGTGAACCCACTGGAAACTGGGAGTCAAGTACACCTCCCCTCCTTTAAGTTGTGGGTGCTGCTCTGTCCTAGCAGCAGGAAAGGTGATTAGTACACGTCTCTGGTCTTTTCCAGAGTCATTTTGCAACCAGTTCCAAAGACTTCTGAATCTCGTAGTCAGGAGCCGTCACAGTGATCCTAATTGTCTCTACTGTCAGCTTTCTCACTGCTGGGACACAGTGCCTGATACCAGCACCTTCAAGGAGGAGAGGGTTAATTTGACTCATAGTTTGAGTTTTTGCCCTTGACTGACTGCTCTGAGGCAGACAAAGCATGGTGGAAGGAGCTGGCTGAGGAAAGCCTCTCTACTCATGGCGGTCAGGAAGCAGAGAACAGGAAAGACCAGTGGGGAAGGGTCAGGGACAGGTAGAGTGCCCAGTGTCAGGGCCTTACAGCTCACCAAAACCCCACAGATGTGTGCTTCCTCATCTCCCGGGCATCTCTTGAGCAGTCAGGTTGACAACTTGGTGAACCATCACAAGTAATAAAAACTGCACTATCGTTATCACCATGCAGAGTCTGCATACACCAAATGAAATTGTAGTTGCTCTGAGTTGTTCTGGTCAATGTACTGATCTGATCATGAAGTAATGAAAAGGGCTCATTCTTTGTAAATGAGCTCTATCTAAAGGTTCAAGATGTTTTATGTAACAACAGCATTGTTGGACTGTGTGATAAAATCTCAAAGGTGATAACTTTGAAGGATGACATTTGAATTTTAAGTTTTCATATTCATTAAGAAATCAGTCACCTGTTTTCATTATTATATCTGTCCAATGAAATGGTTATAAATATTCTTATCAGAAGAATGACACAAGTAGATTATGAGAATGTAAAATGATAACTTATTAAGTACCACAAGTTAAAATTCTCCTTCTTACCCTGTTTTCCCCTGCTGTATTTGCATCCTTGTTTTCTTTGCCAGGCATTTAATTTTGGTGCTCCCAGCATGGGAGCAGGTGTGGTTTGTGAGTATGTGATAGTGAAGATGACAACGATTAAGTATCCCAAACAGGAAACAGGATGAGGGGAAGGAGAGACAGGAACCTTCCAAACCTAGGGAGGAGCTTATATATTTTTAAAAAATAATTTAAAAATGTTTACTAGCCCATATTTGCAGTGCATGGTGAATGCATTCATCGCGAGGCACTGTTATTCTGTGTGTAACACACCTTGCTTCTTCCACGACCCCGTCCCCACCCCCACCCGGTCCCTCGGTCCCCTCTATTCACCTGTGCAGCGGGCGAGAGCGTCTGCCACGGCAGACCTGAGCTGCATCTGCGGGTGGGATGGGCCTTGCAAATCTTCCACCACATGTCCTGTCCTTGGAGAACCAGCATTGGCCAAAACTGCTAAGAAATACAGTAATGCATGCTGTTTTATTGTGAGGTGGAACTTGAGGGATGAAGCTAAAATTTGAAAGGGGACCACATGTCACACCTTACTTCAGATTAGGAGCCCACGTGTTGATTGGCAAGTGAACCCGCGATTGCGGGAAGGCGCTCTTCTCCAGTCTGCAAGAGGCGGTGGAGTCGCAGCAAGCGCGCTCCGCGTGTCTTCCTTAAGGAAGTCCTTGGCCATTGGGGACTGCGGGACCGGAGCTGAGGACGCCCCTCAGCTTCCCCGAGTTGCTCAGTCAGAATTCACGTCTGCGTCTGAGTGGGCTGATTAAACACAGTACACGACGCAGTACACCAGGCATTCTGTAACAGGCTTGGTAGAATCCAGGCATACAGGACTCCTATTTTTAAAATGTTCTTTTACAAAGTTTTGTTATCATTCGCAGGCATACTTTGTGTTTGAAATGGACTTACGTTGTTCTTTAGGTATTTTCTCCCTTTTTGGACTGTCTATATAGTGTATGACAGGTAATTTATTTTGAGAAAAAAATGTATGCAGTGAAATCATAGGGAGAAATCTTGAAAATAGTTTGAGGCGTCTTTCAAACTCACAGTGATCCTCCTGCCTCAGCCTTCTGAGTGCTGGGATTAAAGGCGTGCGCCACCACACCCAGCCTAAGAGTCCTCTTGCCCAGTAATGGGTGCTCACAAGGCCCTGGAGGGGGTCAGCTCCTTCTGTAGTTCCTGTGACCACATATGGATCTGCTTTTGGCAAGGACAAGCGGTGTTCTCCTCAGAGGTTTATTCCATGTATCAAAAGCATTTTAGAGAACTTTTGGTACCTGAAAGAAAGGAGGAAATGAAGATACTTATAAAGGATTTCTTCTCAGTAAAAATCACGAGGAGGAATGAGCCAGTTCCCAGTAGGACTCTCTCACTAACATTCAAATTTTCCTTCACCCACATACTACTTTATGGCACTCATTCTTTACTCAATATGAGGTGTAACTACTTGTTTGACCTCATACCCAAAATGAAATTGATCATGATTCTGACTAGTTGGGTAGGGAAAATAATCAGTCCAAATATTTTTGAATTTACCTTGTTTAGTAGTGTGGAGTGTGTGTGTGTGTGTGTTACTGGGAATTGAACCCAGGACCTTCCACATAGATAGGCAAGCGCTCTACCACTGAGCTACATCTCCAGCCCTTCTTTTTTTATTTTATTTTATTTTTATTTAAGAGAAAAAAAGACACAGAAAAGAAAAACAAAAAGCAAGAGAGCCAAACAAATAACAACAACAAATCCAATACAATAACATTATAGGTTTACGAAATGAGATGATTGGAATTTGACAGTGGTTGTAATATTGCATATTGTTACCTTCAAAGGGGTTGCTCAGATTGACAGATACAGACATGTAAAACTGATCTAATCATATGAGTACTAACTGTTCTTTTTCAATAACTAATGCATTTAGTAGTATAGTCTCGTATTTTCTCTAATAGCTTTTAATATTCTGTTTTTTGTGTTGAATTTCTGGGATCTTGATTATTATATGTCTGGGTGTAGGTATATTTTGGTGATGTTTAGCTGGAGTTCTATATGCTCCACTTACCTGAATGTCACTTCCTTTTCCCATGCTTGGAAAGTTTTCTGAAATGATTTCTGTAAATAGACTTTTAATTTCATTTGTATTGATTCCTGCTTTTTCACTCACATCTTTTATTCTTAAGCTATGTTTCTTTGGGTTGTCTTGCAGACATTGTATTGTTACTTCCAGGTTCCTTGTTATTTTTAAGAGATCTTTCCTTTCATGATCACAAGCTGCAAACCTGTCTTCAAGGTTTGAAAGTCTATCTTCAGTTTCTTTCAAGTGGTTTTGCCAACTTTCATTGGAGTTTTTGATTTCCTGGTTATCTCTTTGAATCTGATTCATGTATTCTAAATCTTTTATGTATTGTTCATTCAAGGTTTCCCTCATTTTCCTATGCTCTATTTTTTCATCTATGTCTTCTTTAGAGATGCCTAACAATTCTTTTAGTATGTTTTTCATTTCTTCTTTTAGTTGAGTTAGTATTTCTGTTCTAATTCCTTTTATAGCCTCATGAAGTAGTTTCTTTACTTCAGTTGCCATCACCTCAGAAACTTCAGTTGTGGTACGTACTCCCACCCTCTTCTGCATTTGCATCTCCTGGACTTGCTCTGCTTGGATCAGAGGCCAGAGACTGCCTTTTACTTCTGGACAAATGGGTACTGGGAATCCAGGCACTCCTCGCATTGACTGCAATTTCTCTGAAGTGAGACTGGTTCTTCTAGCCAGTGCTGACTATGGGTATCTGATGGTCGCCATTGGGTGTGCTGGTGCAGGGCTGTCTGCTTCTTTTCCCTAGCCTGTGTTGGCTCCAATGGCTGGTAGAGTGCGCGCAGGGGCAGGGCTGCTGCCTGCAAGCCTGGGCCAGTCACCAGGTCACCAGCGGGATCCTCCGCTACTGCCCCTGGAGTGCACGTGGAGCCGCTGCCTCCAGACCAAGCCTGTCACCCGCAGGGAGTCTCTGAGGTGGCTCCCAGAATGTGCGCAGGGGCAGAACTCAGTTGGAGCAATTTCTACGGGTCTGTACCCAGCTAGGAGCTGCTTGAGGAAGCCAGGAGCAGCTCGGCCCTGGGCCCATCCAGCCCGACTCCAAAATGGCTCCCGGCCATTCACTCTCTCCCACGTGAAAATGGAGTCCTCTGCACTCACCAGCAGCCAGTTCAGTCCTCCAGGTCTGCTTCCCTGTCCACTGCCACTCTCCTACAATGCTGCCTCTCTCAGCAGAGGCCTCCAGGGTCACCACTGCCACCATAGCACCTTGATTGTGCGTCCCCAGGTTCCAGCAGTGGGTTCGGCTCTGGGTAGAGGCACTGCCAGCTACCACCTACATCATTTAAGGTTTTGTTTTGTTTTGTTTTGTTTTGTTTACTCTTTCTGTGGGCTTCAGTTCTCACTTTAGATTCTTCCTGGGTCCAGGGGACCCGCTTCCTTCCTTCTTGTGTTCCCCATGTTGCTATATTTCAGCATCTGAACAGTATCTCTCAGGGAGGCTGTTTACTCTGCTGCTTACTGTTCTGCCATCTTGTCTCCTACATCAGTCCTTCTTGTTTTGTGACAGGGTCTTGCTGAACTTGCTCAGGGTAGTCTGAAACTTGTGGTCTTCCTGCCTCAGCCTTTGAAGTAGCTGGAATTAGAGGCATATGTGTCATCACACCCAGTTTGTAGCGTAAATTTGAAAGTGCTGTTGTGAACCTTGATGGGAATGCTTAAATAAGCCATTTGAAAAAGACACAGTTCTTCATTTTTGTTTTTTGGCTCTTTTTCCATGCCTCCCAGTTTGATGGAGATGTGATGGGGAAATGAGAAGTGTATATATTTATATGTGTGTGGTATACAACATGATGTTTGATATGTATTTACATTGTGAAATGATTACCACAGTTGATCTAAGCACAGTTTTTTATATGAAGACAATGAGACAGTCTTGGGCTTTTTCATCCTGTGTTTGTGATTGTATTAGTCACTAGATTTATAGCTGTTAACTGTCAAGGTAACATTAGGTGAGTCCATATTCTGAATTTAGTCCTGGAGTTTTTGCCTGACTGCCTTGCCTTGGCTTTGGGGTTGGCCACCTGGCTCTTAGTATTTTAGGTAAAAAAATTCCTCAGTCTCTTACTTTTTTCTGAAATCCTTTCCTTTCCTTTCTTTCTTCTTTTTTTTTTCCTCTCTGTCTCCTCCTCCCCTCTCCTCCTAGTCATAATAGTAAAAGAGAGTAACAAGATTCATTTGGGTATGTTGTGTATGCATATGATGCATTTTCATTATTTTAATCCCCATTACCTGTTCTCCCTTTCCTTCCTCATCCCCCAACCTATCTCCTTCCCCATCTCTAAAAGTCTACTGTCTAGTTTGCTGCCCTTCCTTCCTTCCTCTCTCTCTCTCTCTCTCTCCCCATAGATTGCTCATATAAAATATGTGGTACCTACCTTTCTGAGACTGGCTTATTTCATTTAACAAGATGGTTCCTGTTCCTTCTCCACCAAAACTTTTTTTTTTTCCAGACCAGGCCTCATTTCATGTTTATTAAAGTAAATTTTTAATAGTTGAAAATGTAGCATTCACATTAAGAAAACCTTTTAGATAAATATAAGTTTATACATAGTGTATTTGAATTTCTTTTGCTTTCAACAGTATTATATTTAATGAATTTATGTTTATGAATTATTAATGAACTTAGTGTTTTTGTTGGTTTGTTTTTACAGTACTGGGGATTGAACTGAGGGCCTTTGCACTGGATTATATTCCCAGGACTTTAATTTTTTTTTTTTTTTTTGAGACACGATCCCACTATGTTGCTAAATTGTCTAGGCTGGGTTTGAATTTGCAATTCTCCTGCCTCAGCTTCCCAGAGTACTGGGGTTACAGGCAGGAACCACCATACCCAGATATGAATTTAGTTTTAATACCTTTATATTGTGAAGAAACTTGAATCATTTCTGATCTTTATTCCATCAGAATTAAAGATAAGGTGTTTTTAAAAAAATTGATGGAGAAAGACCAATTGATAATAGTTCTGTTTTTGTACAATTTTATTCAAGAAATTAAATGATCTGCAATTTTTGATTTAGAATTCTGCTACCTTGAGGTCTTTGGCTGATGGGTAGGGTGAGGTCGATGATAACTGAAACAGTCTAGTGATGCAGGTTTACTTCTGGGGGATGACATATGACATGAAAGTCTCCAGAGGCTGCGGGCAGTGATGTGTTTTTGAAAGGAGGCTGACTCAGCAAAGTAACTATTGGGCAGGTATCTAAACTGGAGTAATCTTTCCATCAACTCCTTAGGACGAACAGCTTGAAGCTGGAAGGCGTAAAGAAGCTGTGGGGGAAGCAGGGCTATCTTCCCAAGAAGGAGAGCACAGCGGGAGATGAAACGGAGGCTCCGCCTGTTCCTCCAGAGAGTGCAGCATTGGAGAATACAAACCACATGGGAACAAAAAGGGATCAAGCGCAAGTCCTCACCCAGTCTAGAGAAGAGAAAGAGAAACAGCTGTTGGCATCGTCACTGTTCGTTGGGCTAGGATCAGAAAGCTCAATCAACTTGGTAAGTAGTTTACTCTGAGAACCTGCGTCCTTTTGTGCAGAACACCAGCTCTTCTTTCAAAAGCTTCTGGCTGCCCTCTGCGTACCTGGCAGAAAGTGGCTTTGCAGCTCTTGCCTACCTCTGTGTCCCAGCCTCACAGTCACCAGTGACACCCATTTATGTCCTCAAAGGAGAAAACCTGGTCAGCTTGAGTCAGGGCTTCTCTAGCCTGATCAGCTAGGGCAAGGGTCCAAAGGCACAGGTACAGCCAGAGTCCTGCACCCCCGAGTACATGCGACAGTTGTTAGAATCTCTTCAGCATTGACAGTCAGCAGAATTGGTGTCTCTGTGTGAGGAGTGTATCTCAAAATGCCTGTATATGTATTTTTTAAAATTTTATTTTCAAATTTTTCACATTTTTATTTTAAAGAGGATAAAACAGAATAAAACCAATCAAAACCGGTGTAAGAGATACAGGACTTCAAAACATTATGAAATCAACAGTATTTACCATAATGCCTTTTGATGTCTTCACAATAGCTGCAGATAACTTTGGACATAGTAAAAAGCAGAATGGAATAGAATAGAAGCAGTAAAAACAAAACATTGAATGAAGTAAAGGACTTCAAAACAAGCCATTAGTAAATCCAAAACTGCTACCATAATATATCTTGCTATCTTTGAAATAGCTACTCCTGCCATCAGATTTGACATAAACAAAACAAAACAGTATAAAACCCAAGCCAACAAAACAATGGAAACGATATAGGACCTCAAAATGAGACCATAGGGGATCAACAGTGGCTGCAGCCCTCAGAAGGAGACCCCCACCCATGACACAATGCTTAGCAATATCCTCTGAACCTATGATCAGACCACTGGCCCTAGATCTGCATTGTTAGTGAAACATGAAAGCACCACAGGCATCCAATTGCATTTCACCTCCATAGGTATCATCACAGCCTGTGTTTCTCCAGAGAAGCTGATCACGTATGGCTGGGAGTGAGGAGGCATTGATGCTTCTCATGTGTCAGCCTGTGTGCCGGAAGGGGCTGGGGTCTGGCTGTTCCAGTCCAGTGGCAGCCCACGCATGGCTCTGGTTCCCAGACTGGGCTTGCTTGCTAGTGTGGCCTTGTTCTCTCTACCCCCCTTTTTTTTTTTTAATTTTAAAGGGGGTAAAAACAAAACAAAAACGGACAAGAAACAAAAAAGACAACAACAAAAAATCCAAAACAATACAAAATGACTTTTTATTAGTGAAAAATAGACATCAATTTGTTTAGATGTCTAAGGAGAATGGTGCATAAATTTTCATTATTCAACCTCTAAAAGTGATCACTACTCTGTTGTAAAATGAAAAATACCTTATTAATGCATAGACCACAAAATTGCAATTATTGTAGATGAACTGAAATAGTTTGATCATCTCTGTATTTGAGGCTAACTTAGACTATGGAAAATTTTTTAAAAGGGTAGGTTTCTGTATTTCTTACTTTTTAATTTGTCTCATTCTGTATTCTAGTATTCTGAAGTGTAGCAAGTTTTATAGTTGTTCATGTCTGACTCTGTGAACTTATTTCTCTTTTCTGATTTTACATGTTTTTAAGAGAAATAAAATTTAGTGAATAGTGCAAAGTTATGTAGTTGTCAAAATTTGAGGGCTTAACATTTTATTCATCTCTGATTTCATGTTAATTTTGCTTGATAGTTGTAATCTTAGCAAGTTAGTAAATTGCTCACTTGAGAAGAATGTTTAAAACTCATGACTAGTAAAATAATTTCTTTTTATATTATTATGTTTTACTTTTCTAGCTAGGAAAAGCAGACACCATCTCTCACAAGTTCAGAAGAAAATCAAAAGTCAAGGAGGCCAAAAGCAGAGAAGGAGCCAGTGCCCATGATCTGACCTATCCTTCTCTTAATTCTTTGTCAAATGCGGCCTATGAAGAAAATGATTACTTGACTACTTTGCAGGATAGAGGAAACGCAGAAGCAAAGGAACTTCCCCTTGACTCAGAGCTTTCGGATTCAGAGTCTCTCTCAGAACTGCCTCTGGTTGGGAAGCTCTCCGACGGCAGCTTCTCTGCCCCTTCTTTGTTTGCTGATAGTGACATGGAAGTTTTTCACCCTCCTGTGTCTGCTGCGGCTTCAGTGACCGCGGAAATCGTCTTAGCCTCTCCCTTTTTGGAAGAAACTGCTGAGGACATGCGTTCAGGTCATGTGGAGGTCTGTAGTGATGAAACTGTGACCGTGTCTTCTTACAAACTCTGGAAGGATGATTGTTTACTGATGGTCTGGTCAGTTGCTACCAAGAATGGTTCCGAGTTGAAAAGTGCTAACTTAGACATTTTTCCTGCAGAAAATTTCAAGGTAAGACAATGAGTGGCTTGTCATTTCTGCTTTTAAGTGGACATCAGTACTAAGTGTTCCTACTGTTGGCTCTTCTGATCATTCATAAGTTTCTTTTATAACTTTCTTACCTCTTTAAATAAAAACAGGTAGGAATTGTGACAAACTTTTGTTATTTTAAGTAGAGAAAACTATTTAAAAGAGACCATCAAACACAGTAACGATTATACGAGGGAGATCGATGGTGAGTTTCAGCGGAGCACAGTAAGGGAGCAGGCCCATGGCGCTTTCTGCTTGGCTGCCGATCTTGCTTCTGCAACTTATCAGCTGTGTTACGTGGTGAAAATATTTAACTGCATTGTGCCTCAGTTTCCACATTTAAATGACAACACTGGTAGTGTGTGCCTGTTGCTGTGCAGTTTGAGTTAATATCTGCGAGGTGCTTCTAGCAATAAATGGTATGTGATAAATGTTGTTTTATTACTGTTTTATTGCGTATTTTCTGTTCTTTCTTGCTGACCTCTTTAAATGTCTCATTTTCTTTTATCATCATCACTGAAGCTAAATTCTTGAATTATTTAGCAGAACCCATTGGCACTTCAAGGAGTGAGGGTCCTGGATGAATGTGTACGCTGTCTGCTTCCTTTTCTCCCACCGCTTTATTGCTCTGTGCTGAGTGTTCGGATCAGTTCTGATTCCTCCCCACCTGCGAGGGCTGTCATCTCTGGAGTAAATCTGCCTGGATGTCGTCGGTTGAGTTATTTGACCAGTGCATCTGCCTTCCACGAGGCTGACCCTGTTTCCTCTGGGAACTAAGAAATTAAGACAAAGCCCACTCAGCTGACTCCTACCACCACCGCTTGAGTGAGGGCAGATAGTGGGAGTGCGAGACACCTGTCTTACTATTGTTTCTTAAATTTTGCTGGCTTCCAATCTGGTGCAGGGTCTAGGGCTGCAGCTCCGTGGTCGAGTGCTTGCCTGGCATGCTTGGTGCCCTGGGTTCTATCCCCAGCACCACACATGTGCACACATGCGCAGAGTGCCTTGTGCTACCCAAGATCGAGAGTTGCCACGTGAGAATTTAACAATCTTAGAAAACAAACCTGTACATAAGTTTTAACTGTAATGTCATTTGTTACATAGTTTTGGCCTATATCACATTTATTAATTATATGTGCTAGTGAATTTTTTTTTGTCATCTTCATAATGTTCTTTATTAGTGTCTCACATAAGTATGATTTTGCACCACTTCATTAAATAGGAATTTGGCATTCATGTAATAGGATGTATTGCTCCTTCTTTCAGTATCTTTTTAACTTTTATTTCCAGATCAGTGAGCAGCCTGGATGCTGTCTCCCTGTAACAGAAGCAGGAAGCCCCAAAACTTTCCAGTATAGCCTGCAGATGGAAAGCCCTTTCACAGAAGAGACGCTGTCTGGTGCTGTCAGTTATCAGGTGGTGGACACTTACACGGTTCAGCTGGAATTTTCTGTAAACTTATCACTATTAGATTTCATTCGGTAAATATTTTTGGCATATTTGGTCATTATGTTAGCAGATATTGTTAGACTTTTCTCCAGACAGAGGCACTGTGCTGTTGCTAAGGTGTGTAGCAGGTAAACATTAGTCCCTGTGTTCAGAGAGCCTCCAGCCCAGGCAGGAGACCTCGAACGATCACATTAAATACACACATAATTGTGAATTGTGCTGTGACAGGAAGATAAGTAGTACATTGAGATGCTGTAGTATGAGACCTGATTGGGGTTAGGTTGATTGGTGATCTCGGGAAACTTCCAAAAGTAGTGCTTCTATATTTGAAGAATTGAGATACCTTCAAAGATTCTGCTTGTCCTTTTAAACTCTTAACGTTTCATATTTGTGTTTCATTTGATTTTTTTCATAAATTCTATTAAGCACTAGAGATCTGTAAGAAAATTATTTAAAAATAGTTATTAAATTTTATTAAATGTATCATATTTAACATTATATTAGACATTGCAGTGTTCCCAAAATAATTGCAAACAATTTCAATTAGTTTTATAAATATATCATACTATATTTGAGCAGTTTTTAAAACAAAGGCTGGCTGAACCAGAAAGCAAATACCTGTGAATATTTGTAGTCTTTTTAATTAGGGCCACTAATGTTTTACTACTATCATTTTTGCCTGGTCTTTAAAGTCTTTTAGTAAAAACATATCTATCAACCTGTCAGCAGTATTTATGCCTATTGCCCTATATTAGTCTAACTTTAAAAAGTCTTGCATTTTGTCCTCTGAAGGTCTGATTCATGGTGAACATTAGTTACCTGAGGAAACCATTATATGTAACACAAGCAGTTGTTTTGTGCATAATAATAAAACCTGTATCTTTAAAAATATTTTTTCTTTTAATGAAATCAGTGTATAGTTATTATAAAAATTCAAATACTATAGAAAAATGTAAGTACAGTATCAAAGTTCCCTATAATTCCACCTCTAGAGATACCCAGTGTTAGCTATTTGATCTTTAGTCTCACAACTATTTTTAAAATACTGTACATTTGTTAAAATTTTATCAGTGTAATTTATTTAAGGTGCTAGGTCTTTGTAGTCATACTCTTTTAAATGACTTTGAGAGAAAAATCTCGTTATCCCTAAATTCAAAGTTATACATGAAAGAAAAGTTTTGTATTACATTTGAATGATTCATGAAACTACTTGGTAAAATCTTACTAGAATGACTAACACCCAAAAAGAGAGAAATTAGTGATTTATGGAGAAGTCATAGCAATTTAATAATAGCTCCTACTTTCAGTATTTTCATCAGGTTGGCCAATAGCAGTATTCTAATCATATTTGGTTAAAAATGATAAACTTTATAGCAGTATTGTATTTAAGCAATTTATAGCAATTATATTTTATTTCCACAAGTCATTAGAAATCCATTTGTTTAGAGTTACTTCATACTTATGGATATAAATCTAATTTTAAAAATTGTTTTCAGGCCATTGAAGATCTCAACTGAAGACTTTGGTAAACTGTGGTTATCCTTTGGAAATGATGTGAAGCAAAATATAAAAATATCAGAACCTCAAACTTCTCTGCTTTCTGCCCTAAAAACGCTGCAACAGAAACTGAGGCTGCATGTGGTAGACGTGCGAGGTTGGTGGCATTCTGCAGAAGCTCCCCTGTCTGAGATGCTTTGTCCTGGGTCGCCCCTCCTGGCGGGACGCAGATCAGGCCTCGCGGGCCTTCCTTGCAGCGCAGCTTCCTGGGAGGGAGATCTCTCAGATGAGTGTGCTTTCCAGGCCATATTAAGTAGTTTTTAACTGACTACTTATTATGGCATGGAATGTATGACATAGAATATATTGTCGTAACTACTTTTAAATGTAGTGGCATTAAGTCCACACACATCGTGCTACCATCCCCACCAGAACTTGCCATCTTTCCTGACTCATACTCTTTCCCTGTTGAAGACTGATTCCCCACTTCCCTTTCTTCCCCCTTCCCTGGCAGCCACCGTTCTGCCTTGTGTCTCTGTGTCATGGTGGGGACCTTACACCAGTGGACTCACACAGTATTTGTCCTTTCCAGTCTGGCTACTTTCACTTAGCATAGTGTCTTCAAGCCTGCCTGTATTGCGGTATGTGTCAGAATTTCTTTTCTTCTTCAGCCTGAGTGTTCTGCTCAGTGAAGGACCACCCTTTGATTATCCGTTCATTTGTTGTGGACACTTGAGTTTCTTTCCACATTTTGGCTATAGTGAATAATGCTTCTGTGAACATGAACATGACGTACCCATTTACATCCTGCTTTCAATTCTCTTGGTGTATTCCCAAGTGCACTTGTTGGATCATATATTAATTCCGTATTTAATTTTTTGAAAAATCACCATGTCGTTTTCATAGCAGCTACGTTTCACACTGCCATGAGCAGTGTTCAGGGTTGCAGTTTCTGCACATCTTCATCAGGTTTGTCGGGAGCACCTTCCTAGTGGGCGTCAGTGTAGCCCACTGTAGGTGGATTTGCATTTCCCTAGCGATAGTGAGGTTGAGCAGCTGTTCTTCTGCATATTGTTCATTTGCGTATCTTCTTGGAGAAATGCCTGTGGACAGTGCTGCTGTATTGAAGTTTTCGTTGTTGTTTTACTGCAGGCAGTGAAGGGCTTTTGGCCTGTCGGCTGCTCCCGTCCGCCTCGGGCCTCCTGCATTGCCGTGTTCACGCTGACGGATTAGCTCTGTGGTTCAGGTCCTCCTGCCCCGCTCTTCCGGACTGTTTATCGTACCAGTGTCAAAAGGCTTTGGAGGGATCCTAGCAGCGCCTGCTGGACTCGGTCAAGATAAACAGTTTACACAGAGAAACAGATTTACCAAAGTTAAAGAACTCACGGTACTGCTCGTGAAAACGGGGGTTATTACACATTGTGATTTATGTGTTTTCTTTTAGATGCTTGGTCAAGAATGATCCCCGAGAAAGTTTATCCCTACACTTTTACTCAGGCTTGTACAGTATGTTTGGGTCCAAAAAAGTGACCTAAGCTAAATATTATAAAATGCTAATGATTTGTATTAGCACAAAGTATAGAGGTACTTACAGAAGTACTTTAGAGGTGATGAAAATATCTATTTTGTTATGAATAATTTTATAGCAAGTTTACTCTAGTACTAGCTAATTTGTAATAAAGACAAGATTCAGTTCTCTATATTAATAGGGTGGAGACGTGAAATTGATAATCCCAAACCTAACTACTGCTTGGCTTTGGAATGCACTGTGTCATGGTAGGTGAATCAGCCCTTTCAGTTATGTTTTGCCGGGATGACGGTTGACCTGAGTTGGCACAGCACGCATTAGCAGTTGTGGGACATCTACAAGGGTGCCGAATACTGGGGAGAGATTCCATCTGCGGTAAGTTTTTTTACTGCAGACAATTTATTACACATAATTCCAGATAATTTGGCTATACAATTTACCTGTTTTCCATTTTAAAACTTAAGCTGAATCACTGTATTCTTATTTAAAACTAGAGCATTTGCAACATATTTCTGTATAGAAACAGACCCCATGAGAAAGCAAACAGATATAAAAGGGTTTTTGGTGTGACCAGTCTTAAGCTAGTAACCACTTAGATTGTCTGGCAAATTAAAATTTGTGGCTAGCGTATCAATGTTCAGATTATCCCGCCTGGTCTTTGAGTCTCAGCTGGAGCAGTGACCAGCTGAGAGTACAGTGCAGGTTCTGCAGTAGATCATCCCGTGTTCGTGCTGCGGCTGTGTCTGTGTGGCCTTGGTCAGGATCATCGTCAGGAAGAGAAGAGGTTGCCTCTAACCTGAGCGATGGACCCAAATCCGAAGATTGTGCTTTAACTAAAGCAGTATTTATAAACCTTGTGGTGCTGCAGAAAACAGTCCTTGTTTCGTTTCTTTTGACGTCACCATGGTAACCCCGTGGGAAGTCACCGTGCACAGTGCTGGTGGCTCAGTGCCCCTTCTTTCCGTGTCACTCCCACCTGACCCAGATGCCGTGGGGCCCAGGGCGGTCAGCAAGGTGCAGAGAACAAACAGAAGCCAAGATTTTGGATTAATTTTTAAGGTATTTTAAAAATGTAACATTTCATTAATTTTACACCAAAAAACATGCAGTGAAATCTTGCAGGGAGTGACAGGTTGCTGCTTGAGAATGCAGCAGTGGCCGTCAGGAGACGCGCCCGGCATGCAGCACTGTGTGGTGGCGACAGGTGTGCGCCGGTGGCAGGTGCAGGGCCAGGAGCACGGTTCTGGGCTGACCACAGAACATGGCTTCACTCTTGTTCTCTCTGGACCACTAATCACAAGTAGGGTAGCAGGATTCCTGTCGAAACGTTTAATAGAGTACTTACAGTTTTTATATTTTTATGATTTTAAGAATAAGCACTGGAGAATAGATACTAAAGAACGCTGGATCAGTCTGTAGCCTACCTAGATTCAGTGAGTGCTTTCAGTTCACAGGGTAGGCCCTGCGGGAGGCGGAGGTCTGCAGCAGGCTCCTGTGTCCCCTCGGCTGGCTCTGCCATGGAAGGCGGCCCCTGGCGTCGGGGCTCTGGTGCTCGAGGGACGCTCAGCCAGGAGAGTTTCGTGCCAGGAGTCTTTGCTGAGAGTGGCGACGTGGGGGAATTGGGACTACAGGGAGCCCTAGGAGCTGGCCGGGGAGGTGCCCGGGCCCCACCGAGTGGCTGCTGGGCCGGCACAGGGTGGGGGTCAGAAGAGGCTGTGGGCATTCAGACCCCGTGTGGGAGAGCCGGTCCTGTCGATGTCCGGAGCGCCCTTTAGCAATGTGACGCTGCCAGCTGCCAAATCAGTCGTGGTAAAAGTACAGTATTTGGTTTTCTTTTTATTTCTTGTCAATAATATTTTCAAATGTCAATGTATGTGTCTTTTTTTAATGGGCAAACATGGTGTCTGTCTCAAGATTGCGAGTGAAAGTGCACTGACCTCTACACGTGTCTGCAGGTGTTGTGCTGTGTTAAAATGTTAGGGAAAAATGCAAGCAAGTAACACTTTAACAGGCATTTATTACCTTACTTTGGAGTGGAAGTCTGTAATTTGAATATGTTCAGTTACACATATAATAAATACAGTGATCTGTACTTTTCTCTGGTTCATATGTTCTTTATTATTTAAATAACTGAATAGTTACCAATCACTAATTTGATAAATAGCTAAAAAGCAGAAACAATTAGAATGGGATAAAAAGAATAATTTACTAATAATAGCACCAAAGATTGTGGTCTAATTTTTTAAAAGTAAATGTACTGCTATTTCTGGGGTCACCTTTTCTTCTCTTTTCAGGATAGGGTCTTGCTGTGTAACCTTGAACTCTGGATCCTCCTTCCTCAGCCTCCTAAATCACTGGGATTACAGGCGTGTACCACCATGCCCAGCTAGGATACTGTTTCCCTGTGATGGTCAGAAAGAGCTTTGTGGTCTTCAGACAGATTAGTGTCTGAAGATTAGTGAGAGCAATCTAAGAAGAGCTGTGTTCCTGTAAGGCCTCTCTGTGGGTACCTGTGATGCGAGAACCCCAGTAAATCAGATAGAAACTGAGTGACCCTTCGGACATCCAAGTGTCCTGGCCACCTCTTCATTGTGCATCTTCAACACAAAGCTAGATCAGAAGCAGTTTAGATCCCACTGATTCTTGCCTCTTACTGGCTGCAGTCTATAGCAGGAAAACAGTTCTGAGACTTTGGTGCACTGGAACAGAGATTCCACGCCCTCCACAGTAAATGGAAAGAAAGGGGCTATTGGGGGGTGAGGTGGCTGCTGCCTAAGGGATCAGTGCTAGGAATTGTCCCATAGTTATTCCTTAGTATGTCTCTGTAATGAGACACTGAGAGCTTTTTTATGTCTAGGAACCATGTGTGAGACAGTGTGGGTAGAGTTTTTATTTTAACAGACTTTAAGACTTTTAAAAAGAGAAACTCAATGTTTATAGCAAAGGTGCGGAGATTTCCCATTACCGTCTCACCTCCCTCATTATCAGCATCTGACAACCCCGTACCGCCTCGTCGCTGTTACCCAGGGTTGGGTCGCCAGTCCACAGGAGGGTTCACTCTTGCTATCCATTCTTTGAGCCTGGACAAATGCACAAGGATAGCCATCCTTCCCTATAGTATCGTGCAGAGTGTGTTCCCTGCCTTAAAATCCCGCCACACTCTGTGTGTGAATCTCTTCCTCCTCCATCACTGATTTTTTTTTTTACTGTTTGCATAATTTTGCCTTTTCCACATAGCATGTAATTGGAATTATACAGCATGTAGTCTTTTCAGATTGTCTTTCACTGCCTGGTATGCATTTGGGTTCCTTCCATGTTTTTTTATGGCTTGAAAGTTCATTACTTTTTTATACTGAAAATTCCATTGTCTGGGTATACCACAACCTTTTTATGCATTCATCTGTGAGGAATATTTTTGGTTGCTTCCAAATTATGGCAATTTTGAATAAAACTGCTATAAAAGTCGGTATACAGGTTTTTACGTAGACATGCCAATTTCCTGGGGAAATACTAAGGAGCATGACATTGGATGGTATGGTACAAGTATGTCTGATTTTGTAGGATGTTGCCAAACTGTCTCCAAAGTTGGCTGTATCGTTTTGCCTTCCCTCCACTGCAGACTTGTTCCGTGTTCTCACCAGCGCTTGGTGGTGTCAGTGCTCTGGATTTTGGCCATTCTAGTAACTGTTTAATGATAGATTGTATTTTGTGTTTCCCTGATGACATACAATGTCACATACCTTTTAAATGCTGACTTGTGATCTGTCATCTTTGTTATCTCCAGTGTTATCTTCTAGGAGTTTTATATAGTTCTGGGTGTATGTCTGTGGCCCATTTTGAGGTAATTTTTGTGACGGGTGTAAGGCCTGTGTCTAGGTTTGTTTTGTTTTGTTTTTTTGGCACGGGGGTGGCCAGTTGGCCCAGCATCATTTGCACTTGCTTCTTTGTTAAAAGCAGTTGGCCATATTTCTGTTGGTCTCTTTCTAGTCTCTATTCTGTCTCACTGCCTTGCACACCTAGACTGAAACTTACTCGATCGTAGTATATAATTATATACATATAATATATATGAAACATATATATTTCAATTTGGCTAATATACATACATATATGTATATGTATCTGTGTATTTAATTTATATGTTGGCTGACACTTATATATACTGTTGAATTCGACTGGCTATGTTCCTAAGAGCTATGGCTCTTTTCTTACAATGTCTTTCTTTGGTTTTGGTGTTAGATAATGCTGGCTCATACTGTTACAAACTAGTCCCTCTGCTCTTGTCTGGTATAGTGTCTTCCTGTGTTTGATTGAATTCATCTGTGAACCCATCTGGTGCTTTCTGTTTCAGAAGTTTATTAATTACTGATCCAGTCTCTTTAATAGATATAAGCCTATTCACATTGTTTCTATTTCTGTGAGTTTGGCAGATTGTATCTTTCAAGGTATTGGTTCATTTCATCCAGGCATCAAGTTATTCATTGTTCCTTTATGGTACTTTTAATGTGTATGGAATCTGTAGGGATGGGAATAATTTGTGTCTTCTCTTTTTCTTAATCATATGGGAATTTTTTGTTGTTTGTGGTGGTTGTTTTTGTTTTTTGAGACAGGGTCAAGCAATAGAGTTCAGGCTGGTCTTGAACTTACTGTGTAGCCCAGGCTGGCCTCCGACTCATGGCAGTCCTCCCGTGTCAGCCTCCGAAGTGCTAGAATTAGAGGTGTGAGCCACCACACCTGGCTCATGTAGGTTTTTATGCCCTCTTCACTTAGTAGGCACTCAGTGTTATTGAATGAATGTCTAGCAAGACCTTTCCAGTCAAAAATGAGTCATGTTGGGCCAGGTAATACCCAGGGATTGCTGACAGTAATCTCCCTCCCAAAAGTAAGGAAAAAGGATCTGGCTTTTGATCGAAGTCAGTGGCAAGGGGTTCCAGTGCAGTAGCCTGTGTTGATCTGTGCTGTTTGGGAGAAGAAGCAAGACTGCCTGATGAGCCCCTTGCCAGCCTGAAATCTGCTAAGAGCATCCACACCACTTGAGATCTCTAGCAAATGCAGTGTGGTAAGAGAAATTGACTTAAGAAGGGGGTTTTTCTGTATTACAGCAGGTGTGTGTAGGGTTTTACTGATCTTAAGGAACTCATTCTTGGATAGAAGGTAGTGGACATTTGATTCTGACATTTAAAGATAGGGAACCAATGAATATGTCAAGGCAGATTTACTGACAAGGTCAGCATCACCTATTTCTTTGTTTCTTTCTTTCTTTCTTTTTCAGTACTAGGGATTGAACTCACACACAACTTCATGCCTGCCAAGCAGGCTCTTAAGCCACTGAGACAAACTCCCGGCCCAACTTTTGTCGAGGCAGGGTCACACTATGTAGTTCAGGCCGGCCTTGCTCATGTTGTAGCCCAAGTTGGCCTCAAACTCACAACGCTCCACCTACCTCAGCATCGCAAGTGCTGGGATTAAAGGTGTGTGCCACCACGCCCGGCTCATCACTGATTTCTTGTAAAAGTGAGCACAATGGTAATGGAAGAGACAGCTGTAGAGTGACAAGGTCAGTAGCATCAGGACAGTTAGGAAAGAGCAGGCCCTCTGGGTCCGAGCCGCAGGAAGAAGTTGCTTAAAAGAAAATGTGTTTCATACTCACCACAGAGGAAACTTCTTAAAAAAAACAGATGTACTGGGGTTTGAACCAACTCTCCCCACCCCTTTTCATTATGAGACAGGATCTCAGTCAGTTGGTCTGGCTGGCATCAAACGTGTGATCCTCCTGCCTGAGCCCCCTGGGCTGCTGGGATTAGAGGTGTGTGTCACTATGTCAGCAGGAAACTTTCCATAGGATCCTAGGTTGAAAGGCACCCAAAAAGTGAGTCTCAGAGGACCCTGACAACAAAAAGACGACAGAGAAGACTGGAGAAGAGATGGTCCCCTGTGTGGGAAAAGGGTAGGTGATGTGGAGCACCGTGAGTTTCCTGGAGCACTGTTAACACTGAAAAAAATGGTGGGTTCTTGTAAGTGGTCCTCAGCCAGGTTTTGGGCTTCTTTCCAAGAAAGGGAATCAATTTGCTTGTGATTCTAAACTATTTTCATAAATGGATGAGTTCTTTTGCTCCCCTAAAACATTAAATTGCCAAGGCCACGAAAGTGGCTGACCTCAAGATGTTTTTCCCTGAGAGTCTGGCAGGACATATGCCAGCTGGGTTTTTCAGTGAGAGAAAATGCTGAGAAATCAATTTAAGTGTGTATCTCTTCCACCCATTATATTGTGTTGTAAGTGGCAAGGAGCAGAGTAGACTTATACATTCTTGGGAGGCATTGGGTCTGGGCTGCTGCCACATAATTTAATGAAGCTAAGAACAGAACCAGTCACTTGATGAGGCTGGTTGCTATATTGATACATAAGAAGGTTTAAAGATTTAGTTTTAAAATCTTTTTTTTTTTTTGGTACCGGGGATCGAACTTACAACCTCGCGCCTGCCAGGCAGGCTCTTATGCCACTGAGCTAAATCACTGGCCCTACTTTTTGAGACAGGGTCTCACTATGCAGTTCAGGCTGGCCTTGAACTCACTTTGTAGCCCAGGCTGGTCTCAAAATCACAATGATCCTCATGCCTCAGCCTCCTGAGTGCTAGAATTAAAGGCGTGTGCCAACATGTCCGGCTTAGTTTTAAAATCTTAGTTGATCAATAGTGGTTTATGAGTTTCAGGAGAATAATTATTGTGAGTTATGGGAAAGATGAAATGAGTTAAACCCAAATATGGACTTGTCTTCATCTATAGACATAGAATGTGTGTAGCTCAGAATCCAGAAATACCTAGGTTTTTACTAATAAAACATCATTTATATTGAATTTCTCAGACATTGCTTTGTTAAAGATTATGAGGATGCTGAATACCACTTACATTTCCTGTGATAGCTGTTGCCGTGACTAAAAGTAGCCTGATTGGAAATACCTAAATCTTGATAATTTTGTAAACATTTTTATTACAAAAATTTTATAAAGATAGAAGAATAACAAAATGAACCCTGTATACCATTATCTACCTTCCATCACTACTAGCATTTACCTCCTTTTCCCCTGTCTTAATCAGTTTCTTTATTGCTGAGTCACAGTACCCAATACCCACAACTTAAAGGAGGAGAGGTTTTTGCTGGCTCATGGTTTCAGAGGTTTCAGTCCATGGTTGACAGGCTGCAAGGCAGAAACAGCATGGTGGAAGTGCCTAGCATGAAGGAAGGCTACTCACATTATGGTGGGCGGGAAGCAGAGAGACCCTTCTAGGTCACACCCACAGTGAACCACCTCGTCTGACCAAAACCCACCTGCTAGCAGCAAGTCAACTGTAGCACCTCCCCTCTCCATAATTCACATGAGGCTTTTGTAACTGTCTTATATCCAAACCATAGCACTCCCTGCTCCCTAGATTATTTTTATAGTTTATTTGTATACATTGAAATGCACAAATCTTAACTGCTTATCTTTAAATGGATACACCAGTATAATACACAACTGTATTAGGCTGTAAACTATTTCCACTATCCCAAGAACTTCATCTTGTCAGTCCCTGATTCTCATCACCCTGTCCCAAGGCAACAATTTTTTTTGCTATGCATTAGTTTTGCTTGTTCTAGAACTTCATCAAAATGGAACCATTAAGGATGTGATGTTTTGTATTGAGCTTTTTTTTTTTTAATCTGTTTTTATGTCTGTGAGATTTGTCTGTGTTGCTGTATTTATCAGTTGTGTAGAAAGATTGGGGACTGTCTTGGTTACTTTTCTCTTGTTGCTGAAACAAAATACCTGACACCCAAAATGAAGGAAGGAAAGGTTTATTTAGCTTCCCCATTTTGGAGGTTTCAGTCCATACTCAGCGGGTTCCAAGGCAGGGTGGTGTGGCTGAGGGGCAACTGTTCATGGCGCCTGCAAGTGACAAGGGCAAAAAAGGCAAAAAGGGTAAAAGGGAAGAACACACCTCCTTCCCTCACTCATATTGTATGCTGGCACCCACCCCTGGGTGAGTGCAGCACTCACACTGCCATCTCAGCACTAGACAACAAACCAATCACAAATGCTAGATTCAGCCACCTCAATGACTGCATGAGGCTTTGGGGGACACCAAGACACTAACCATAACATTCCACTCCTGACCCCCCACCAAAGACTCATGCGTATCCTTTATGCAAAAGACATTTAGTTCATCTCTTAGTTGCCAAAGTCCTAACAGTTTCAGCATTGCTGAAATGCACAAGTCCAAGTCTTCTCCAAAATCTAAGGCAAATCTTAACTATAACTCCCTGTACAAATGAAAACAAAGTTAAACACTTCCAACATTCAATGGCACAAGATAAACAATACCATTCCAAAGGGTACAAATGGGGATGCAAAGCAGTGGGACCAAAGGAAGTCCAAAGTCCAGCAGGGCAAACATTTAAGTCCTAGAGTTCCACATTCAGCATCTGAAGCAATCTGGTTGTAAGCTCCAAAAGGCTTGAGTGACTCCACCCCCACGGCACTTCTAGTGGTTGTAGCTCCCATGGCTTTTCTCTTGGGCTGGCTTTGTTCCCTCTTTGCAGGTTTACTTAGATAATTCACACTCCTGGGTTTTCCAAACTTCTGGGTTCTCCATTGCACCTATGGCTTCACACTCAGAGCTTCACACACTACCTTCTCGTGTACATTGCCTGGCCTCCCAGGCCTTCTGAAATTGGGGTAGAAGCCTTTTTAACCTCAGAACTCCTGCATTCTGCATGCACCTAAAACCAATGCCACATGGATGATGTTGAGGTCTGCTGCCAGATGGAGCAGTAGCCAGGCCTTCTCCTCTCTTGGCTGTAGGGGCTGAGTGCCTGGATCACTGGGCACTCTGAATCCAGTTCTGCAGAATAAATTCTCTGTGCCACCACCATTCTGGAACATGGTGCAGCCTCTGTCACCATTCTTGAACATGACACTCTGCAGCTTTCTCCTCAAAGCAAAGTCTTTCACTTTTGTAGTTTTGAAATTGTAAAGCGGGGAGACACACCACCACTTCCTGTGATGCCCCCAGGCTTTCTTTTCTATTCTCCTGTTCCTTCTCAGCAATTGAGATCTCAGCTCTATCTTTGCAGTCCACAGCTTTACTGGAGCGTATTTCCTGGCCACATGCACAATGTGCTGGCCTGTTTGCTCAATTCACAACATAAATCTGGCAAAAACCTCCAAACAATGACCATGCCACTGCCTCAACATTAGATTGCCTTGAAATTTCTTCTGCCAGATTAGTTAGTCCACCGCCCTTAATCTCAGTCTCAGGCAAAGTCTCTGGACACAAGTAAAATGCAGACAAACTTTGTACCAAGCCATAACACAGATCATCTGGAGTCCAACAACCAATGCAGTCCTTCTCAGCAGAAACCTCCCAGGCCTGGTCTTTACCCACAGGATTTCTATCAGTTTTCTGGTTTCCTGAGCTCTGCCCAGAATCTCCCATACAGAACAACCTAAGGTGTTCCAGCTCTGCTCCTTCAGGTGCCATCTCTGAACCTTTCCAAACTCTTCCCACAAACCATTCCCAAAGACTCTTAACCATGTGGTCTGGTATAGTCAGAGCAATGATCCCACCCCACTAGTAGCAATTTTTATTGTAGTCAGGGGTTGCAAGGAGAACAAGACAATACAGAACACAGAATTTATAGTATTATTTATAATGGTCACCCAAGGAGTCAAATACAGAAAAGGTGCAGGAAATCTGTCCACAGCACTAAAGACCTAGGAAATCCAGCCAAGGACCTGGATCCCATGGCAACAACCTGCATGAGTTCAGCTGAAAACCTAGAACCCATGATGATGACCCAGATCTATCCCACAGATCTGTGCTGGGAAGGCTCAAAGGTCAGCAGTGGGAGCTAGAAAGTCTTGCCAGTATGGTGAAGGATCTGTGCCAGCAGGCTGGGAGTTCTGTACTGGAGCCAAGAAGCAATGCTCAAAATAAGGACCAGGGCTCCCCTGAAAAGTTCCACAGCCATCATCAGCAACAATGAGGTCCTGAGCTCCTTTGCTGATGAGAATAGCCAAATACATATCAGGAAGCCAGTGTGGCAGGCTTTTCTGGAAGATGAAACAACACATATCTTCCCCTCCAGAGCCAGGAAGTGATGCTCAAAATAAGGACCAGAGCTCCCCCAAAGTGAACCGTAGCCATTCTCAGCAAGAAGATCCCAAGCTCCTCCAATGATAGTAGTCGAGTTCATATCAGGGGAGCCAGCATGACAAGCTCCTCCAGGAGCACCAATGGCTCCAAACAATAACAACACTGAGGAGCATCCACAACGCTACTCTTCCTCCCTAGGTCTCCTTTTTATGACAGCAACAGTTCTCAGGTGGGTCATGCATGCTCAGCACCATACTGATTCAGTTCAGCTGGTGTTTAAGTTGACCACCAGTTACCAATCCACTACTGGGACCTAAGAGCAATGGCTTGCAGAGTGTATGTAAGAATAAAGGTAGGTGCGATGTTGATGCGACAGAAGTGTTGCTGAGATACTTCTTAGTCTGAGATGCATTACATTGATGTATTCATATGTGTTTTCTTCATCACTTATATATCTTCAGCATCAAGAATAAACTCAAAAGGATGGGGACCATAAACAGAATAGTTGAGTTATGTGATTTAGGGAGATGTGAGACTGGCAATTGATGGTCAGAAAAAATAGGGATCCACTTGAACTAAAGGATCCTCTGGAATGATTGTAGCAAGCACAACCTTGATAATATTTGAAATTTTTATCATGTAGGATTATATCCAGAGTAACCAATGTAAAAAACTTGTAAACAATAAAGACTTTGGAACTTTACCAGCCATATTCCATGATGAGAAATAACCTCATACACCATGACCCAGTTTATTATTTATGCAGGTGAAATGAAAATTGCACAAGACATCTACTGAATACTCAGTGTCATGTTCTTTGATATTTTCTGTGCTGACCTAGTCTGTTAAAAGAAAAGAAAAAGAAAAAAAGTAGTTTTCAAGCTATTAAGTTGATTACATGACCCAGTGATGGGTTGTGATCTGTAGATGGAAAAACACTGACTTTCATCTAGGGTGATAATTCTCTAAGTTTCAGTTTAGAAATTCACAGTAATATCACCAAAATGGCAGAGTAGAATTCTCTGGGCTTCACTCCCTCATAGAGAAAACCAGCTTTCTGTCCATGACACGATTACTACCTAGAATATCCAGAATGCAAAACTGAAGCTCTGATGATTCCCTGGGTTTCAGAGCAATAAAAAGCTATGAGAAGATGATAAGGAAAACAGATATACTATATATATGATTCTCTTCTCTCGGATCAACAGATACGAGAAACCTCTTCAGGTTACAGCTTCCCCCTCCCCCAACTCTCTACTGGGGATTGAATCCAAGTAGTGCCTTTGCACTGAGCTACATCCCTAACACTCCTCTCCTTTAGTTTTGAGACAGGTTTTCACTAAATTGTTAAGTTGCCCAGGTTGGGCTTGAACTCATGATTCTCCTGCCTCAGCATCCCAGAGCACTGCATGCCTACATGACTGCAGTGCCTAGCTAGACTCATGGTTTCTAGTTAGCAAAAGTGAGATCAAGCCTGGCAGTAGCTTCCCCACCATTGTAGATTCCTTAACAGGAAAAGCATTCCTACCTTAGTTGATGAGATACACACAGGACTCTGACCACTGGGAACTCTATTTTGGCCAGACTTTAAAAGCAATGTAGCAGATATATTCCATTGATCCTCTGTGTGGGTGTCTCAGGCTAGCAATCCTACACAGTCTGGGTGCACCCATGAAGTCCCATTCAGGCCCATCCAAATCAGACATCTTACCAAATTTAAAATTGCTGTGTGATCCTCAGCAAGCCTTGGCTTGGGTACCATCTAGTGCTGAAAAAGAGGCAGTGACATCAAGTTAAGAAAATTCAATAATCAGTCTGAACTGTACACTTAGACAGATGTAACCTTAAACGGATGGACATAAAATAAACCAGATGATAAAGACTGGAATAAGTCCCTAATTCTTAAGTGTGAACACATAGAGGTATATCCATGAGAATCACAAGCTCACAGGGGACCATCACTTTATCACAAGGAACAAATAAGGTGCCAGTAACATTACATGGAAATGGTGAAAATTTTCAGATTAAGAATTTAAAATGGTTGTTGGAGGAAACTTAAAACCCAAACAACTCAAGAGAACACTGAAAAGGAATTTAGAAAATTTTTTGGAGTTGAAAACTATCATGAATGAAATGAAAAATACAGTGGAGAGCCTCAACAACAGAACTGGTAGAGCAGAAGAAACAATCAGTGAACTTGAAGACAACCTCATTGAAAATACACAGAAGAGAGGAAAGAAAAAGAGTGAAAAGAAGTGAAGATGGCCTACAGGATACATAGTACAACATCAAGAGAAAACAAAACAAAACAAAACTAAGTCATTGCTTAAGAGAAACTAGTAAATAGCAGAGGGGTATAAAATCTAAGGAAATAGTAGCAGAAAACTTCAAACCTGGAGAAGGAGTTATACTGAGGTAAGGAAGATCAGAGGTCACCAACAGCTTCAACCCAAATATCACCACCCCGTTAGGTGTAGGAGCCAGAGAGTAGCAAAGGAAGCAAATAGCATATAAAGTTCACATGGTGGACACAGCACTAGATGTCCCAGAGCAGGTGTTGTAGGCTAGGAAAAAATGTATTCAGAGTGCTAAGGGGTTGGAAACTAAGCCAAGAATATTGTACCCATGAAAGGTATCATTCAGAGATGAATGATTCTTTCCCAGAAAAAGCTGAAGGAATTCATCACTGCAAGATCTATCATGCAAGAAATGCTAAAGGGGGCTCTCTAAAGTAGGAATGAAGATGGGGGAAAGGGTGCTAATGTGTAATAAGACAATATTTGAGTACATAATATGTAAGATTATGAATTGGTAGAAGTAGGTGTGCAGGTGAATTCGGAATACTCCAGTAACCATGGCGTATAATCCAATTATATCTTTAATATGAAGACAAAAGACAAACTATTCAAAGGATTATAACTGTAACAACTTGTCAAGGAATAGGAAATATAGAAGATGGAAATTGTGACATTAAAATTCAATGTATGTTTGTGGGAATGGAGCTAATATGTTATTTTATTGTTTGTTACTTTGTAGTCCAAGTGGCTACTTACAGTAACTTATTATAACTATATTTTTGTAACTGTCAGGTTAACCATAAAAGCAAAAAGTTATAGTTGATTCACTAAAAGTAAAAAGTAAAGTATCAAAACCTGTGAAAAATTAGATAAACACAAAGGAAGGCAGCATGAGAGGAAGAAAAGGAGAAACAATTTATGAAACATCTAGAAAAGTAATGAAATGGCAGTAGGCAAGCCATTACCTTGAATGTAATCTATTAAATTCTGTAATTAAAAAGCTTAGAGTTTCTGAATGGATAAAAACAAGAATCAATTATATGCTGTATATAAGAAACCCTTCACTTATTAGGTCATGCACAAACTGAAACTAAAGGGATAGAAAAAATATTGTATGTAAATACAAATCCAAAAATATCCAACAAGAGTAGCTATACTTATATTGCATAAAATAGATTGTAACTCAAAAACTGTAAAGAGATCAATATATGGGGATATAACAATTATTGATATGCTCAACATTGAATACCAAAATATGTAAAGCACATATTAATAGATCTGAAGGAGAAAATAGATGGCAAAACAGTAGTGAAGGATGTCAACATCTCTGCTATTAAGTAATGAACAGTTTATCTAGACAGAAACTTTAAGAAACTTCTGAGTTAAGTAGCATTCTAGACCAAATAGACATGACAGACATTTATAAGATGTTCCATCCAACAGATGAAAAATACACATTGTTCTCAACAGTATAGAGAGCATACTCCATGATAGACCATATGTTGGTTCACAAAACAAACTTCAACAAATTAAAAATTGGAATCATACATGTAACTTTTCTGACCATGAAGAATAAAGCTAGAACTCAACAATAGGAGGAAAGGTAAGAACCATGCAAATACATGGAAACGAAACAAATACTCTGAAATGACCCATTTATCAATGAAGGCAATGAAAAGGAAATTCAAAGATTTCCTGAGACAAATGAAAATAGAAACACAGCAGACCAAGACCTATGGGACACAGCAAAAGCAGTTCTAAGAAAAAGGTTAATAGCAATAAACACCTGCATCAAAAAAGCAGAAAGACCACAAATACACATTGCCCCTCTAGGAACTAGAATGACGAAAGCAAACTAAATTCAAAATTAGTAGAAGGAAACAAATGATAAAGATTAGAGCATAAGTAAATCAAGTAGAGTCTAAAACATGATACAAAACATTAACAAAATACTTGATTTTAGAAAAGATAAAATCAATTTAGCGTGACTAAAATAAAGACTCAAAATCAGATGAAAAATAAAGCTTTACACTGATAGTACAGAAATGCAAGGCTCCTAAACTATTACAAACTATGTGTCAGTAAATTTAAAAACCTAGAGTAAATGGGTAAGTTCCTGAATGCATGCAGCCTACCAAAGTTGAACCATGAAGGAACAGAAAACCAGAACAGACCAATAGTTACAAGATTGAACAGTGATAATAAAAAGTCTTGCTTCAAAGAAAGCCCACAGCTGAATTCTACCAAATATTTAAAGAGCTGATACCAATTATTTCCAAACTAATCTCAAAAAGTTGAAGAAGAGAGAACTCTTTCAAACTCGTTTTATGAGGCTAGCATCACCCTGATGCCAAAACTAGACAAGGACATAATAGAAAAAGAAAACTACAGGTCAGTATTCTTAATGAACACGCAAATTCTCAGCGAGATACTAGCAAATGGACTTCAACGGCATATTAGAAAGATAACTGGAATGGGTATGTGGCTCGGTGGTGGTGCACTTGCTTAGCATATGTAAGGCCCCAGCCAGCCCCACCCCCAAAGATCTTTTATCCTGATCAAGTGGAATTCATCCCAAGGATGCAGGGATGGTTCAACGTTCACACCAACATTTCAAAGACCAAAAGGATATGGTAATTTGCATAGACACAAAAAGATTTGATAAAATTCAGCATCCCTCCATGATAAAATCTCTCAACAGTTAGGTATAAGAGGAAAAACTCAAACCCATAGCTAACGTACTGACAGTTTCTTTGCTGAGATCTAGAACAAGACAAAGATGTCTACTTTTAGTACATCTGTTTTATACAACATAGTATTGGAAGACCCAGAGCAGTTAGTTAAGAGAAAGAAAGCGCTCCCAAATTGTCCCTATTGGCAGGTGACATGATTGAATACATATATGGAAAATGCTAAAGACTCTGTTAAAAACCATTAAATTTAACAAATTCAGTACAGTTGCACCATACAAAAATCAGTGTAGAAAAAGCAGTACTATTTCTATACATCAATAACAAATGACCTGGATAGGAAATCAAGAAAGCAATCCCAGTTCCAAAGGCTATGAAGGGAAGATTCTAAATGAACAGGTCTGGGGACGTAAGTCTGTGTGAAGTCCCTGGGTTCAGTTCCCCGTACCGCAAAAGGAAGAGTCCCTTTAAAATGCTCGCCAGGTGTTGGGTCAAGAAAGGTAAGTGGAGAAGAAGAATCCTTAAGACTCCGCATCAGAATGTGACACCAGCAGACTTGCAGCGACAGATGCTCTGGGCCGACCAGGAGGGCCCGGGGCCCGGGCAGCCCAAGACAAAGGATTCCGTGGTGGGCTGGTCTGCGCGGAACTCTGAATGCAGTGACATTGAGTGGCCTCTGCAGGGGAATCCTGTGTGCTCTGGATGACTGGTTGCCTACATAATAGTAGGGTTGGAGGTGGGGGAAGGTGAGGTAGGGTTGCTGCATGTTAAATAACACTTCGTTCCACGGACCTTAAACTTCTAAATGTTGAGAACTATTGTCAGCCAGCCCCTGGGCTCCCCAGCAGTCTCCTTTTTAGACAGTCATTTAAATGAAGTGATTCTCAACTACATTATTTAACTACATTATTTCTTGTCTGAGTTTCTCTTGTGAAATTGGCTATGAAACTCACAGCATGTGTGACCTTTATTCCTGCAAGGCCAGGAATGTCCCAGGTCACCTCTTCCCTTTGTGTGGTCTGGCAGATGTGGCCATCTAGCTCATCTCCTTGCTCCTCCTGGATTTCAGACTTCAGGCCCCCCCCCCTCCCCCGCCGCCACAGCACCGCAGGGCCCACTGCTAGTTACACCATGAGGTCTCTCAAAGGGAACCCTGCTCATCTTCATGCCACACCGCTTCTCTGTAAGGTTCACGGTTACTCCCTACCGCTAATGAAATCCAAGAGGCTTCCAAGGAAAAGTAATTTGTCATCACAACAACCAGGAAGCATTTATGAAGTGCGGCAGGTGGGAAGCTGTTCTAAACCGTGTCATGTGTTTAATTGTAATCTCCCCACATTTTCATAATGCAGGCACTATTTTCCTGTTGTATTGATGAGGACCCAGGCTGAGGGGGCTTAAGTGACTTGGCCTAAGATCACACAGATATGTAGGGTGGAATCGGGACTTGCACTGGGGTCTCATGATCTCCTTTGAGTATCCTTTGCCCTTTTGCTGATTTCATTTTTCCGTTTTGTCTTCCACACCCTTTGGCATTGCTGGAGAGCAGCTGGCCCTTTGGGAGCTCTGCCAGTAAGAGGGTGTCATAACGTCTGTGAGCAGATTGACAAGCTGCAGCCTGCCATAGGGAGGGATGCTTTTTCTACTGGAGAGACACATTTTGCTTTCTTTGCTTGGTTATGTGCAGATTTGAAATCAAAGTCCAGCTAGAAAATAGAAAACTGAGAGGCCATAGTAATTTGTTTATTGTTTTAGATTAGTTTGATAATTGGGCCTGGAAATTAAATAATGCTATGATATTTTATTTTATTTTATTGAGAGCAGGTAATTGTGAAGGCAAAGGAAAGCTATTTGCAACAAGTTAATCACCGATGACTGCTCACTGATATACTTTGAAGTGTTAGAGAAAAAACCCTTGACAGCAATGATAAGTCCAGCACACACTCACAGACATGCATCCTCACAAATGCACCATATATTTAACAAAATGAACATGTTGAACATTACTGACCACTTTATTTATGTGAGACATTTTTTTTCAACTTACTAAGTTATTTCAGCCACATCAACTTGAAACCCTTTGAATATAACACTTCTCAGTCAAAGTGCCATGATTGGCCCCCAACAGGGCAGAGTGTGAAAGAACCAGACACCAGCTCCTGTCCAGAGCCCTGGAGCAAAGCCCAGAGCAGCAGGAAGCCTGGAGGTTTGAGGCTGGCAGGACTTCAAAATGCAGCTCTACTGCGAGGCCCAGGATGGCACAGCTGCCAGGCCCAGATGCCCGTTGAGGAGAGGGGGCAGCACCAGTCGTCACGCGAGGCTTCTCCTGGTCTCCAGGGACCCACACTAGAGGTAGGCATGGGGACTGCAGGGACAGAGCATAGAGCCGGTGAGTGGAGGTAGCTTTCCTCTGTCCCCGCCTCTCCTTATCTCTCTCCTTTCATCCTTTGAGCACTTTTGTGGTCCTGGTACTGGGAGTGATCCTTGCCCATTGGGAATTCCCAGTTTGGGGAATCATCAGATGACACCTCCCTGAATGGCCAAGTCCAGTTGGTGTGGGGACGCAGATAACACACAAGGTGCTCGAAGGGGACCATGTCCTCAGGAAGCTGCGGAGTGGGCTGGGTTCTCCTCTGGGCGCAGGGCTTGTATCACTCTGCCCCTCCTTTCTGAATAGTGTGGCCGTGTATTTTATGGTAGAAACCAGGACACTTCTGGAAGTGAGAGAGGGTTTTAAATATAAATTTTATAGTTTTTGATACATTCATTTAGTGGGAAAAATTGGTTTTTATTACATTAGTGATTCAATAAAATGGGTACATAAAACAAAAAACTACTCTTAGCAGATTTCTGGGAAAACAAAATCCACATACGTCAAAGCATAATTTAAAGTCTGTGTTATCTGAGCATTGAAAAAAATAACATAAGCAGGATTGTTTTCTTGGAGTCTGTTCATTACTTCTCAGCCATTTGTGGCGTCAAGTCACATCACAGGTGCTTTTCTGGAGAATGTGTTTTTAAAATCTATCTCAAATTTTTTCTTAAAATTTCCTGCAATATTCAGAGCTTGATTTTGTGGTCAGCGAATTTTAAATTCTTGGCACTGTCTGAGGACGGTATTTTGCACGGTCAGCCACACTATCTAGTTTCCTTCAACCCCCAAATAAACCCTGTTCTGTTGGTACTTACTCTAGTTTTCTCCCCTCCCCAGCTCCTGCCAAGTGACAGGTCCTCCTCTTTCTGTCTCCAGGGATCTGCCTATCCTGACCGTTTCAGAGAAGCAGAATCACCTTGTATGTGAATCCTTTAGTCTGGATTCACTCTGCGTAAGGAACCTGGAATCTGCCTATATTGTATCATGCAGTAGTTCTCCAGTGTATGGGTAGTCCACATTTTATTTGTCCATTCAGTTGGTAGACGTGTGGGTTATTTCCACTTTGGGGCTACTGTGAGTAATGCTACTATAAACACTTATGCACAAGTTTTTTCCGTTAATTCTCTATACATTTTTATTTCTTCTGGCTACAGACCAAGGAGTGAACTTCCTGGATTGTATGGTAGTTTCTGTTTAACTTTTTGAGGAGCTGCCATGTTGTTTATAGCAACTGAACCACCACTTTCAACCCCAAAGCACGAGGGCTCCAATTTCTTCACGTCTCATCAGAACTTGTTATTGTCTATTATTCTCAGTGTATTCATTCTAGTGGAGATAGTGGTTATGATTTGCATTTCCTTACTTCCATTTTCTCATGCTTAACATCACATCTTTGAAAAAATGTCTATAAAATTCTATGTCCAATTTAAATTAGGTTATTTGGTTTTCTTTTAACTAGTTTATTTACAAGAGTCTATATATTCTGTGTGCCAAACTCTTTAGACAAATGTTTCGCAAATATTTTTCCCCTTCTATGGGTTGTCTTTTCAGTTTCTTAATAATGTCCATTGCTTCAGTCCTGTTTATTTTTTGATTGATTATGTGGTTGGTATCATATCTAAGAAATCATTGCCAAATTCAAGGTCATGCACACTTCTACCTAAATTTCTTTGTAAGTATTTTACTGTTTTATTGCTCACATTTAGGGATTTGACCCATTTGTGTTGATTTCTGTTTATAGTAGAAAGCAGGGGCGTATGTGGGTTCTTTGTCCTGTGGCTATCTAGTCCCAGCGCCATTTGTTGGAAAAACTATACCTTCCTCATTGAATATCATTGGCACCTTTGCGAAAAATCAATCGACCATAAATCTGTGTATTTATTATCTGTACTCTCAGTTCTGTTCTGTTGGCTCATACACCTGTCCTTGGTGCCACACGATCTCGATCATCGTAGCTTTGTAGTAACTTAGGAAATTGGGACACTGTAGGTCCTCCAACTTTGTTCTTTTTTCAAGATTGCTTTGGCTACTCTATGCCCTAGCAATGTCATATGAATTTTTCTATAGGCTTTTGTCCATTTCTGAAAAAAAGGACAGTTGAAATTTTGATAAGGAGTCTATTGAATCTCTAGGTCAGTTTAGGGAGTGTTGCTATTTCATAGTCTTAAATATTCTAATCCATTAATACAAGAGATTTTTGCACTTACTTATATCTTCTTTAATCTTTTTTTACAGTGCTTTGTAGTTTTTAAGGTACAGGCCTTACACGTCTTGGGTTAAATTTATTCCTAAGTATTTTATTCTTTTTGATGCTATTGTAAATTTGGTTGTTCTTTTAAATAAAAAAAATTTTTTTTTGTCTTTTTTGAGACAGGGCCTTACTATGCAGCTCAGGCTGGCCCTGAGCTGGTCTCAAACTCACAACAATCCTCCTGCCTCAGCCTCCTGAGTGCTGTGATTACAGGCATGCACCACCATGCCCAGCTTTTAAATTCATTTTCATATTGCTCATTGCTGGAGTGTAGAAATGTGATTGGTTTTTGTATATTCATCTCACATCCTAGAACCTTGCTGAAATAATTTATTAATTCTGATAGTTTTTTTTTATAGATTCTTTGGAGTTTTTATATGTAAGATCATGTGATCTATAAATAGAGATTGCTTTATTTCTTTCTTTCCAGTGTGGGTGTTCTGTTCCTGACTGCCCTGACTAGAACTCCCCCTCAAGGCTGAACAGAAGTGAGAGTGAGAGCGGGTAGCACTGTTCAGTTCCTGGTTTCAGAGAGAGAGCTTCCGGCTTTTACCATCAAGTATAATGTTAACAGTGGGTTTTCATGATTTCTTTTATCAAGACTGTGAGCATTTCTTTGTATTCTTAGTCTGTGTTTATCATGAAATGTTGTTGGAGTTGGTCTGTTTTCTGTATCTTTGATAGCTACACTTTGATAAAAGCTTTAAAACTGATGTTTTTTGGCCTCTCTGTTTGAGGACACCTTATTAAAGACTTCCAGTTGATTTTGAACAAAGTGGAACCAGAATTGAGAGCTGTTATTTATGTAAGAGTTCAGTGCCACTTAAAATACTTCAGTTAACTTTGAAAGGAGTTCTTCAAACTCTCAGACACTTCTGAAACCTAACTGATGATAGAGTAAAAAGTGTGAACTTCTATACTGCAGTATTAAAAACAACATCAATCGTGTCACAAAATTTTGTAATCTTCATAATTAAAAATAAACTTTAATAAGTACAGCTACTTTTTTGATTGGTAGCATATCACAACTTACGATATTGCATTACAAGTTGCACATTCATGCAATACATTCCAAGCACAGCGGTACCTCGGTTCACGAACTTGATTTGTTCCACAGGGAAGATCACTGTGTTTGGGTTCTTGTGGAGAAGATGGCCACAGTCGCATTTGTCACCCAATGCGCAGCCCCTGACATTCTGCTTTTGTGAGTGGAATCAAAATTTTGCCAATCACTTCTGTTCACTAACTGAATTGTTTATGCACAGAAGTGTTCATGAACCGAGGTGGTCCTGTACATTTTACTCAGTAGAGTCTTAATTTGGTAAAAATGTTAGTTTTGCTACAATGATAAACTCATCAGATTTTTATAAACAGCATTGCAAAAACAGATTATTCTATCTTCAGTGTCATATTTTTAATTGAATTTATTGTTCTCAATAATGTTAAATGTTTCACTTTCGGCAGAATGAACATTTTAAAACTCTTAATTAAAAGAAAAATAACATTGAGCTTAACTGATTTTCTATTTGAAGCATCTGATAATGCTGGTACTAAGCTGATGTCACTTAACTGTTTTATTTTATATTTGTTTTCTTTTCAGTTTTTATTTTTTATTAATGCATATTATATAGAATGGTCACATTCCTTGTGAGGAGTTGGTACAAGTACATAAAACATCCTAATTCTTTTTCTTTAATCCCCTTCTACCCTCTTCCCACCATCTCTTGACCCCCTGTTGCCATATCAAGGTATGAAGGCGTGGAAACAAATGGCCATGTATCCTTTTTAGGAATATTTAGATGCTGCATAGAAAGGCATGGCCACATGTTGTACTCAAAAGGAGTCCTAATGTTAGTTCAGTCTTTTCCCGGGAACTCCTAAACTTCACTTAGCATGCAGTGCTTTTTGGCTGAGAAATTTGCATTTTCTCAAACCAACCAGCATTTTGGAAGCTGAACATGAAATAAGATGGGTCCAGAGAAGCCACAGGTGGAAAATGGCAGAAGGTGTTCTTGGCGCTTGCTTTTCTGAAGTGAGCTTCCGGGCAAGCCCTGGTGACTCACAGAGCCTCAGAGTCCTGCCCCCTCGAGGTGCAGTGTAGCACGCAGGAGGACTTCACCCTCTCCTGCCTGGGCGACAGAGAGTTTGTTCTCGCTCATCTTGGCTTCAGAGGAACCTCAGCACTCTGAGCCTTTATAAGGGTCAGTTAGTGGACAACGAAGTAAGAAGACAGAGTTAGGCATACTCCCAAGTAAATATGTTCAACAGCCACTGCACAGGGACGTGCTAGCCATGCAGGCAGCTTCGGAGTCTGAGTGTCAGGTCCCACAAGCCTGCAGAACACCATGGAGCCTGGGGACTCCTTTCTGTGATAAATACCCTTATTCACATGCCGCAGCCACACACTGTTTTTCCAAACACAGAGACTTGAGGCCCCACAGTTTTTATGCTGGAGCAAAAGATTTGGGTCAGAACCAAAGTTTTAAAGACTTTTTTATTGAAGAAGTTCAAAGATTCCTTGGCCAGCAGCCAAGTGGGGTCTGATTTGTTCGCATTTCCTCTGGGAACTCACAGGCAAGCGAGGAATTGGCCAGCATGGAAGATGAGGGCCACCCAGTCCCCAGGGGCTTTTCTCCCTGGGCAGCTCCAAGGTGGGGGAGGAGAGCCGGGAACCCAGTCCTGAAAAGGCCAAGCTCACAGCCTGGCCAAGCTGCAGTGCTGTCCTGGGTGCGGGAGAGCCTCCCGACACACCAGCCTGGCCTGGATGAATCCACCAGGAGCCCTCAGCCCAGCATGAGAGACTGGCGGTGAAATACCATTGCTTCTTCTGTCTGCGTCATTTTTTCATTGCTGAGACACAGTACCCAACTCCTGCAACACGAAGGAGGAGAGGTCTGTTTTGGCTCACGCTTACAGCCTGTGGTCAGCCAGCTCCTAGGCAGGGCAGGATGGCACGGCAGAGCTACTCATGGCATGGCAGACAGGAAGCCGAGAGCCAAGGGAGGAGCCAGGAAGGCAGGTAAACCCTTCCGGGTCACACCCCAGGAACCCGCCTCTTGCTGCCAGACCCCATCATAAAAACAAGTCAGCTGCAAACCCCTATGATCCAATCACCTCCTGAAGGTCCTGCCTATGTGCACGTGGGGGGACATCGAGACAGAAACCATAACACTTGCTCCAACGGTGATGGTCAAAGCACCTGCTTCAGGCAGAGGGGCATCAGTGCTGTGAGCTACTGGGCCAATGCTCCATTTGAGTTCTTGGTGATGTCTCGTTGTGAATTTTTCACACACTCTTGTTATCTGCAGTTAACTCAGTTGGGAAATTCATCAACTGGATTTAACTTTTTCTTTTGGTATTGGGGATTGAACTCATGACCTCGTGCTTGCCAGCCAAGTGCTTGTGCTGCTGAGCTAAATCCCCAGCCCTGGATTTAAGTTTTTAAAAGGAAAAAAAATTGGTTTTTTTTGCTGTGGTTTTGGGAGTTAGGAAAGAAGGTATTTGTGCATTCGTATACTTGTGTGCACACGAACAGCATGAAAGTCTCCTCTTTTCTCGGGAGGTTGATCTTGGTGGTAGAAAATCAGGTGAAAGCCATTTGCACACTCTGGGTGAAGAGAACAAGGATTCACCAAAACCAAGCCCTCCCTGTGAACCAGCGCCATGTGTGGGCCACCACTGATGGGGGGACAGCCAGACCTCAACCCCTTCTGGCACGTGGGCAGGGAATCAAGAAAAGCCATCTCCCCTACCCCCCAACCCCTGCCAAGTGACAAGTGACCAGCTGATCCAGAGAAACACAGGCTGCGATGATAGCTATCCAGGTGAAATGCAGTTTGTTGTTTGTGGTGTTTGGTTTCACTGACTTTGCAGGTCTAGGGCCGGTGGTCTGATCATCTATTCAGAGGATAATGGTACACAATGTAGCACCTAAGGAGGATCTCATTCTGAAGGTGGTAGTCATTGTTAATTCTCTATCATCTTGTTTTGAAGTCCTGTATCATTTTCATTGTTTTGCTGGGTTGAGTTTTATTCTGTTTTGTTTTGCTTGATTTTGTTATATCTGAAGGCATGGGCACCTATTTCAAAGATAGCAAGATATGTTATGGTAGCCATTTTGGATTTACTATTTTTTTTTTCTGGTATCAGGGGTTGAACTCACAACCTTGCACATGCTAGGCAGGTACCTGTACCACTGAGCTAAATCCCCAGCCCTGGATTTACTATTGTCTTGTTTTGAAGTCCTTTATTGCATTCATTGTTTTGTTTTTATTGGTTCTATTCTGTTCTGTTTTGTTTGATTTTTACTATGTCTGAAGGTATGTGTAGCTACTTTGGAGACAGCAAGAGGCATTATGGTAACCATTGTTGATTTCGTATTGTTTTGAAGTCCTGTGTCACTTACACTGGTTTGTTTTGATTGGCTTTATTCTGTTTCATTTTGCTTGGTTTTATTCTCTTTAAAGTTAAAAAAAAGAAAAGAAAAGAGAAAATCAGGCAAAAGCCGGAGAGGATATGTGATTGAAAAAAGATGAGGAGGAGGGGAAGGAGTTAGAGAGATGGAAGGAAATGGGGTTCTGGTTTTCCTGAATGAGTGAGTGGGGATAGAACAGAAAAGCTGGAGTCACACACTGTGTTGGTTTGTCCTGTGTCCCCCCAAGGCCTCATGTAATTTGGATGGGGCTGAGTCTGGCGTCTGTGATTGGTTTGTTGTCTAGCGTGGGGATTGGCGATGTCAGTGTTGCACCTGCCCAGGGGTGGAGCCGACATACAGTGTAAGGGCGAAATGAACACTTGTCTTCCCTCTCTTGCTCTCTCTCTCTTCCCGGTTTGCGTGCCTTGCTGCTTGTGGGGTCATGAATGGTGGCCCCACCACGCCACGTTGCCTTGGAGCCAACTAAGTATAGACTGAAACCCTTGAGAACTGTAAGAAATAAACCTTTCCTTCCCTAATTTTGGGCGTCAGGTATTTTGTCTCAGCAATGAGTGAAAAGTAACTAAGACACATACCTAGGACGGCCCTGGGAGGGCCCAGGGCAAGCAGGCGGGTGGGAGCCCCAGGAGTGTGGAGCCCCGGGAAAGAAACGCGGTCATTTCCCACGTGAACAGTGAAGGAAGGGGCCTCCGCCCATGAGGCAGGGACGGGTGCTCTGCTGAGCTCTGGACCCTGCTTCTGGGGATGGCGACGTCCTGGTCCCCCGAGCCAGCGACTGGTCGTCCTCTCCAGAGCTGCCTGTGGCCACGTGAGGTGCTGTGAGTGCAGGACCACCCTCTCTGTGGCAGGGCCTCACTTGACTCTGGCAGCAGCTGTCCCACCCTGTGCCAGGGCACCTGCAGCAGGGTCACCTGGTCCCTGGAGGAGGCCTGTGAGCATCCGCTGGTCAACATGGTTGGGGTCCCTGCCACCCCTTTCTTCATTGTCCCTCTTCATGAGCTGTCAGAGCCCTTTCTGAGATGAGGCCCTGGTCCCCTGGTTTAGAGAGAGCTTGGGTGGGGACACTGACATGGTAGGGTGGCCCTGGTCAACCTGCAGCCGGGGGAACCAAGCACACCCAGGCTGGGCCTCGTTCCTCTGTCTCTGTGTCCCTGGCTCCTTCTCCCTCCCATCTGGGACCCCCAAGTCTGTGCATCTGAACCTAGGTTCAACTTTGAGATTCTGCTTCTCCACTGGCCAAAGGGAAGGCATGCCGCCTGGCTGCCCGCTTTCCGCCATGTCCTGGGAGCAACCCTGTTTCCAGATCATCCCGCACTGCTCAGGAAGAGATGGTGGAAAGAAAAGGGCCAAGGAGGGGTGGGCGGAAGAGGATACTGACTGTGGGGGTGGGGACTCTGTCTGTCCCTCCTGGGACACTGGGCCACATGCGGGCCTGGACACTGTATTTCCTGATCAGCACCCAGTGCTTGGCGTTAGAGGTGACACTGCAGGCAGTTACCTGTGACAGTGATTGATTAATTGAGAGATGAGAGTAGGGAAAAGTGTGGCATCGCTGGGATGCGCTGGGCCACCTCGCCATGGCCCTGGTCCCCTTGTGCACGGTTCTGGCAGCTGGGGAAGCCCAGGGCTCGCTGCCCACCCCGGGAGATGGAAACTGGAGGAGCAGCGTGGGCTTGAGCCAAGTGCTCAGGGGGTCCCTCTGGGCACCAAGGCACAGCAGATAGACTACTTCAGCGCTAGAAAAAGCAGCATGCGGAAACAATTCTAGGGGGAAGCGAATTCTCTGAGAACCACGGAGTTTGAGATGCGAAGAATTTCAGTCCTCTGCCCGGGGCTCAGCAAACTTCACTGTGTCTGAAACTCACCAGGAGTTTCTAACTGGGAAGATCCCCAAGCTGTACCTCAGAAATCTGAGTCGGGGTGGGGGATGGCACCAAGGCGTCTGCATTTTCTGTGGAACCATGCCTGACCCTGAGGATTCTGACGCAAGTGGCCCGAGGGCCATGCTTTGAGGTCCTCTGCCCTATGTGATGCCCCAATTCCCTCCGACACCCTCAGCCGTGGCCCCTGCCTCAGCTTCCACCAGGGGCTGTGGGCAGGCGAGGGTGGGGTGCAGCCAGCCCCGGGAGCTGGGCCCCCTCTATGGAGAGTCGCGGCTGAACCTGACACAGACAGCACAGTGACTCTTGGTTGCTCTGGTGACTGGGTCTGCGGGCTCCAGCTTTCAAGACCATGGAGGAAATCCCAGGTTCAGACATTCTTGTTTGTGCTACACTGGGGGAAAGACCAACTTCGTATTGCTGACCAGGTCTGAAGGGTAGGGGTGATTGTTCAGGGTATCAGCTCTCTTCCTGAGGTGATGAAAGTGTTGAAAAATTGGTTATGGTTGCACATACCTGTGAATATATCAAAATCACCAAACTTTCTGCACTTTACATAGGCGAATTCTGTGTCCTGTGAATCATATCTCAGTAAAGTTGTTAAAGATAAAAGGTCTGCGATATGTAGCAAATTTGGGAGAATGGCTCCCTTAGTATATTTTTATTTATTGGTTGATTTTTTTGAGACAGGATCTCACTACCTAGTTCAGGCTGGTATTGAACTCACTGTGTAGGCCAGTGGCCTCGAACTCGTGGTGATCTTCCTGCCTCAGCTTCCTGAATGCTGAGATTACAGGCATAAGCCACCATATCTGGCTCTCTCTCTCTCTCTATATATATATATATATATATATATGTGCGCATACACACACAAATATATATATATATATATATATATATATATTTTTTTTTTTTTTTTTTTTTTTTTTTTTTTTTTTTGAGACAGGGTCTCACTATGCAGTTCAGGCTGGCCTTCAGCTCTGTAACCCAGCCTGGTCTTGAACTCACAACCATCCTCCTACCTCAGCCTCCCAAGTGCTGGGATTGTAGGCATGCACCACCACTGCGCAGCTCTCTTAATATATTTTTAAATAGTTCTGATAGTATCTAAAATATCTGACTCAACTCAGTCCCGACTTCTGTGTGGCTTTGCCTGTGAGCATCTGCCTGGCCCGAGGTGGATTCCCGGAGCTGCGCGATCTCAGTTTGCAGTGCGTCTCAGTGGCAGGTCGGGTCATGGTGGACGCTGGGTCCCCAGGGCTGCCGGGCCCCAGCACGTGGTTCTCTGGTGTCTTGATTTTGCTGAACATTTTCTGGCTTATGGTTTTTCTACTTTGAAATCCATGAACTTAGATCTATATCCAAAATTTCTGAAGAAGACCATTGAAAAGCCATCTGTCAGCCTATTTGGAAACAACTGCTTCACTGGATAACGAATCAGATTCTGCTCTCAAAGCCCACCATGCAGACACACCCGGCGCCGCTCTCCCATGGTGCCCGGGGCCTGCTGCCCCGATCCTGAGCGAAGGGAGTGATCCCTGCCCGAGGACGGCCCAGAGCCCGAGAAAGCGTCCCTGCCCCGGCACCACCTAACCGCTGCCACTGTGGGGCTGCCATGCTGTGCCAGCTCTGGCTTCGACCCAGCCCCTCCTTGAGCTGAGAGCCAAACCCCAGGCTCCCTGTCCTCGGCGCTGGTCCAGAAGGCCCAGCAGTCAGCTAAGCCGAGCTCCTGGGTGGGCCGCAGGACCCTCTTCTGCATGTCCTGCCTTGCTCGGCCCCGAGGGCCATAGGAAAGGCAAGGTTAGAGGCACACGAGCCGCGTTGCTCTGCTGAGCTTCCCTCTCCTGGGATGGGAAGGCCTGGCTGCCACCCCACCTAGTGCCACGCGCCTCTCTCCAGGACCGAGCGCGCGGATGTGGGACCCGCACAAACGCCCTGGAGGCCTGGGCCTTGCCACAGAGGAGGCTGCCTTGGGACCCCGCGTGGCAGTGCAGCTGCCGTCGCTCCTCGGCAAGTCTCCCCTCGCTTCCCCTCCGTGGAAGCGCAGTCCCTGCTGTGTCCAGTGGTGGACACTCCTTTAGTAGGAGGACCTCTACACTAAATAGGACAGGTTGCTCAGTTCTTTGATTGGATTTGTAACTGCTAGTTTTTCTTGGCCAGTTTTCTTCCAAGGGGCCAATGGACGCCCATGAGCACATACAGTGCAGACTGCTCTGTCCCCTAGGTGCTGGCCACCGCTCAGGCTTTGAGCTCCCACAGCTGGGTCACTGCCAGGGCCAGGGGACACCCATCCTTCATGCGCTGCAGCCGTGCTCCCGGGACTGAGCTTCCCGTGGACCCCAGGCTGCGCCAGCAGACCTGCCGGGGACGCCAGACCTGGCCTGGGAGTCACGTGGAGCTCCAGTGTGTTCTGTCACATGAGGCGCTCAGTCAGCTCGAGTGACACACAAACACAAAGAGAAACCCAGATCCGAAGACAGATGGCACCGCTTGGCTATAAGGTCACTCCTGCATGAGTCAGAATGTACTTACGCTGGCTGTAACTTGAAAAAGTTGCCCAAATGAATCAAAAATTAAAAACTCCTGGAGAACAAAAGCACTCATTTGTCTCCCAGCCCCAGGACTGCAGGGATCTGCAGATGCTATTTTGAAAAACGACAAGCGAGAGGCAGAGACGAGGCCTGGCTTGGGCCGTGGCCCCTGTAGCAGGTCAGGCCGCACAAGCGGAACCTGCTGACCACTGTGCTGGGCTGGGACAGCCTCGGTGACCCTCTTCTCCAAGGCCGTTGACATCCTGGGACATTGTTGGACGGCTCCAGCTAATGTGATACTTTTATAGCCAGAGTGGGCTGATCTAGAATTTTCACTGATAGGTGTGATCTTGACCTCTGAGGTTCTACTGGAGTTTTTAAAATCCCCAAAGACACTGGCGTAGAGAGTACAGAGCTCTGATTTCAGCTCCTTTCTCTTACAATCGAAATGCACTCAAGTTCATCAGGGCAGCTGATGAATGTACTGATTTGCTCCCGAAAAAGTACACAGATGGGGAAGAGGGGAGTTGGGAGAAGCACAGATGGAGAAGGCTCCTTGATTTGTCACTGAGCAGAGACCTGGAGTCACTGAGGGGTCAGAACTCACGGCTGCAGACCAGCGAGGCTGAGTGACGCGGACATACGGGGACAGTTGAAGACCCAGTGACCCTGCCAGATGGCCAAGACAAGCTGCTCCTGCCACCTCTGCTCCAAAACCAGCCACGCCCGTACTTGACGGGCTGAGCCGAGCACCGCTCTCCGAAGCGTACATGGGGCTTGATCGCTGAAGTGACTTCGCACGGTTGCTCTTTCGGAAATTAGTTTCTTTCCCCGTCATTCTTGCAAAATGACAGCCTCTGTTTTGGGCCACACCTCCATGCAGATATTCTAACTTTGCTTTCGCAGTTCTTGATATTGGACAATTTTGTGGAGTCCTGAGCACAGACGAGCGTCTACAGAGGCCCAGGGGTTTTGGAGGTGTCTGTCGGCCTCTGTCTCACTGTTTCAACCAAAATAGCCGTTCAGAGCCACTGGCAGTCACAGCTGGGGTCTTTGAGATAAAGGAGTGTGACAGCTATGAGTCCCTCTTTGGTGCCAAGATTGTTTGGTGAGTATTTGAAATCTGTTGGTTTTTCAGTTGCTAGATTACAGTCAAGAATCACCTGGGTCAGGATGCCAGCAGCATGTTTGAAATGGGCACATTTTGGCCATATTTTCCTGTTAGAAGAGTGGGGGTGACCTGTGACTGTGCAGCCCAGCCTACTCTGGAGGCTGATGACAAACTTGGGGGACAGCCAGCTGGTCCCGCAGCGGGGGAGGCTGAGGCAGGCCATGCTGCAGGGCTTGCTGAGAGCCGCTGCTGGGGGTGCTGATCATTCCCTGGCCTGCACCCTTGGAGCCCGGAGGGCTGTCAGAGCCCAACTCTCCCTTGCTCCACCATCCACAGTAGAGCAGGCCTGCAAATGTGGGGGATTCTGCCTTCCCCTGGCTGGAATCTGCCCCCCACTTCACTGGCCTCACGTGGGCAGAGGACTGTTCCCCCTGCTCTTCCTGCTCCTCGTGGGTCAGGGGTCTCCATAACAGTTCTCCCTTATTTATTTAATGAGAACCGCACTCACTCCAGGGTGATGTCTTGAGCCACATGAGCATACCTAGGACGACCTCAAGGACGCGGCCTGTGACCATCCAGCTGCAGCTGGGCTGCTGCCTGGCGGGCAGGTGGGCAGGAGGGAGCCTGCGGCTCACAGCTCCCCTCGGTGTCGCCAAATGGCCAGGACCACCTGGCTCAGAGAGCACCTGAGCAGAAGACCCGGGCCCACCTGCCACAGATGGAGAAGGGGCCGACTCCAGTCGTGTCCCTGCTGGCCGTCCTTCCTGTGGACTCATCTCTGCACCGTGGCCGGAGACCTGCCCGACACAACACATTGGCGTCAGGGGGGCCCGCTGACGGGGGGCCAGTGGAGGCTTAGCAGACCTGGCCTCACGCCCTCCTACGGCCCCATGTGCTGCTGGGGACATTGTGCAAGGGGTGGGGCGTGGATGAGGCCGAAACAGCACAGCCTCAGGGTCGCCACAGAGCACAGACACAGGTGAAGCACTGTCCGAAGCTGCAGCAGCACTTAAGGCTGGGCCACACCACACGCCGCGTGCTGCCTGGGGTCCCTTCCTGAGGGGTCCGAATGCTGAGTCCCTGTACTTCATTTTCTTCTTCTTGCAATACTAGCACCCAATCTAATCCCAAGGAATTTTTAAGAATCACAACTCCAAGACCTCTTGTTGTAAGGATGGTTTTGTTTTATTAATGGACCAGAGAAGACAGCACAAAACGACTGTGAAAGGCCAAGAAAGATGAATGGGGACTCATCTGCCTGACTGTCCCCTATGTGCCGGGACAAAGCCTTCCGGGCCATGGGGTGGCCACCCTGCAGGAGGGTGGCCGGCCTGGCAGGGCGCACAGTGCTCTGAGCTTGGGGGCGACGGCTGGCCAGGAAACTCTGTCCCCACCCCTATGGGTAGATTCCCTCCGTGCCATCGTATCCCTGCACTCTGAGACCCAGACACAACTGTTGAACAACACATTTCTGTTTGCAAGTGCACTTTACACCTTTGACTTCATCTTACTTTGAAGCAGCACGGTTGGAGAGAGATGGAAGCCCTCTCTGTTTGATTCTGTGATTCTTTTCTTCCATGCTCTTCATAATCAAGATCTAGGTTGATCCCTCTCCACACAGAGAGGACATCAATAGCTCCCAGGTGAGCTTTCAAAGTGGGGGACACACATCACCTCCTTCCATCCTCACAGCAGCCCTGGGAGGTAGGCGGGCGGGTGTGGCAGGGCCAGGGCAGAGGACAGAGGTGGGATTGGTGTGGCTGGTAACCGGATCACTCTCCTCTGGCTCCTGGTCCAGGGCTCCTTCCACACTGAGATGCCCTGAGTTCACTGCGAGGAGCAAAGCGGCCTCTCTGCTTGAAAAGGGCTTTCGAACGCAGGTGATTGGAAGCTTAGACCTCGACGGGAGCCGGCGTGGACGCACCAAGCTCAGTTCGGTGTCGGCGTCAGAGGGTTGAGCAGGACAGAACGTGAACATCGACGACAAGGGTTTCTGTGTGTGGTCTGGATTCTCACTGGGACCAGGCTGGATGACAGGACTTTAAAGAAGCAGAGTTCGGGGGAGGGCACCACTCAGAGGACCTTCTCATCTAGCAGTTTGTTGATGCCTTCGCAAATCCTCTTGAGGCTGGGCCTATAGTCTCCGTCCAGGCGGTAGAGGGCAGAGAGGAACTCCACGTCGGCGAAGTGGTTGAAGACGCGGTTGATGCGCCCGTGGGTCCGGGGCGTGAGGTGCCGCTGCACCAGTGCGTGCACCAGGTCCTGGCACTCGTGCAGCAGCGCGGCGAGCACGTTCCTGTCGAATGTGAACTCCACCTCGTAGAAGCTCACCATGGTCATGGCCGTCTGGTTCAGCTTCTTGCGGAACTTCTCCACCGTGACCACCTCTTCCTGGTTGAACTGGTTGTTCCGGTAGAGGATCCCGATTTTGATGGCCACCTTGATTAAGTCTTTCATGATCTTGTGGGCCTCCTTCTTGCTGTGGGTGTACTCTTTGGTGACTTTGTAGAGCTCATCGAAGATCTCGCTGCTGGTGTCGTCGATCAGCATGTTGGCCACCGTCTTGCTGGCTAGTTTGCTCAGGATCTTTTTCTGAGCTTGCAGGGCAAGGCTCTTTGAACTGAACACATCGGGACCTAGAGTGGGGAAAGAGAGGTGGACGGGAACGTGAGCGCTGTGAGCTGTTTCCCCAAATCAAACACGCTAAGTTGAACTTTGTTCGTAATGTAGTGCAAAGCCCCGTGGCTTTGGATCCCATAATTCCCTCACTAAACCCGCGCTGCGTGGTGAGGCCACCTCCCCCTCCACGTGGGGCTGCTCCCCTCCGGCACCTCCTGGACTTGCACTCGTCCTCTGCAGGCTCACTGGTTTGGAGCCTGTCACGCATACACGGCCTTCCTGACTCTCCCAGCTCACAGACAGTGCCGCAACTGCCGTCACCACGGAAACCACCCAGTGTCACAAACTACACAGGAATGAATTACAGCCTGAGGACCGGGATGCAGCCCTGACCTCCGCCCCCTGCCCGGGCAGATGCAGATGTGGATCGCTGCTCCTGGAAGGCTCAGAGCCCCCGTCTCGTGGTGTCTAAGGTGTGGCTTTCTACACTGGGTACCTTGGAAGTTGGAGCGTGTCTTGCAGCCACTGTTGCAGGCAGCTGTCGTGCCGTGGCTGTCACTACCCGCATGCGTGACCAACTCACTCACGCTGCTGGTGACAGACACGGCAGCAGCCTGTGGGAAATACAGACGTTGATAACAAAGAATTTCAGAAAACTAGAATTTCTTTTCATTTTGGTTTGTTCTTTTGAGATGAGGCCTTGCTACGTAGCACAGGCTGGCCTTGAACTTGCAGTGATTCTCCTGCCTCAGCTTCCCGAGTGTTCAGATTACAGGTATGTGACACCATGCCCAGCTCCAGACAAGTAGTATTCTGAATGTGAACAGGCTTAAGAAAACCACAGTAAACTTATAGGTAAAAATTATAAAAATAGCCAGGCCTGCTGGCACATGCCTGCAGACTCAGCACTCTGGGAAGCAGAGGCAGGAAGATCCCAAGTTTGAGCCCAGCCTGGAGACCCTCTCTCAAAATAAAAAGTAAGAAAGCCTGGAAAAGTAACTCAGAACAAAGGCCCTGGTTCTACCACCAGTATCAAAAACTAAAATAAAATAGATATCATTTATAATTTGTTAGCATTTTTTTCTTTCTTAAGAGCATACAAAAAGGCATCTTACTCTTGGTAGTCTTAGATTTATGAACTACTCTAGGAGATCAGCAAGTGGCTGAAGCTGACATTTAAAATGAACCCCAGCAGCCACCATCGCTCAAGTGATCCTGATCCTCCCCAGGAAAGCCAAGTGGCATGGGGACAGATGCAGGGCCCCCTACCATCCAGCTTAGCTTGGGGTGCAGGGATGGATGGGTGGATGTCTGCTGAATGCAACACCGGAGGAAGATTGCACAAGAGTACCAAAGTGTAAAACCAACGCACACCACACTTACGCTAATAGAAACTAATATTCCTCTAGAACTGTGGCCCTCCCTGGCAGCCTCTCAACAGAGAATAAACACCACACAGCACCCGGAACGAATGGGGCTCCTGACTCCTTCCTACCCAAGAGAGCTCCAACTTCCCGGTCCATGTGCTCTTCCCGCCCAGTGTGCCCGTCTACCCTGTCACCAGACCTTTGTGTCAATCACCTTTGCTCCCCCCCAAAAAAGAAAAAAAAAATTTGTCTCCCAGAGGCAAATATTTGCAGGCACTCAGGATGTTCAAAAGATTGTGCTGCGTGCTTTGGAGTCATTTCCACAGGAGCTTCAAGGCTTGAGTGATGGCCGGGTCACAGGGACGTGTGTTTGCCGCCTTGTGTGGTTGTTCCGGAGGGACAAGGGGCCCACAGGCGTCCAACCCAGAATAACAGAAAATGAGTCACTGCTTCGTAGTCACAGCTCCTGGAATCAGCCCTAGCAGGTACGGAGCATAGCTTGACGATGTGTGGCCACGGTTGCCATGGCAGCAGGGACTCGTAGCTGCTGAGACCGCTTTACGCCGGGGCCAAGCACGCTGGTGGCGTGGGGCAGGGCTCTGGTGAGTGGAGGGAGCCCCGGCTGTGTGTAGGCCGCCTCGTCGTTCACCTGCGAGCCCAGCAGAGAGCGCCTTTCCTCAGGCTGCCTGGTCCGGACCCTGCTCTTCGGCCACCAGCACATCCTGTGTTCTGCTCTGGGCCAGGGTCACCATGCCTTTGGCTCCCACAGCCCCAGAAGGGTTCTGAGCCCAGCAAGGTGGCGCACGCCTGCAATCCCAGCGCTCTGGGAGGCTGAGGAGGGAGGATCATGAGTTCAAGTCCAGCCTGGGCAACTTAGTGACTTACAGAACGTCTGTCTCAAAATAAATAAAAAGGGGCTCGGGATGTGTTATATGCACTTCTGTACTTCCTATTATTGATCTTTTATTTTGCTCAGTGTGAAGGCCCTGGGTTCAAGTCCCAGTACCTCCCCAAGCTCCCACATTTTTTGTAAAATGATGTACCTCCTTGCCTACTTTCAAAACTTGGTAGCAAGTACTTTCCATCTTAAATCTGATAGTATGTTTTCTAGATACTGTACATAACTGACGTTTTCATATTAACCTGCTAAGGGGTTCTTTTAAATGTGCTCCATGTCATGCAAGTGCCATCGTAATATAACGCCATTACTGTCCATGCAAGAATGGCACAAGTAGGGTCATTTTAAAAATCGGCAAGGTTCTTTTTTCTCCTTGAAATGGTGTCTGTGGTCTCTACCCACAGAACTTCCACTTCATGTACGTTCTTACACTTGAAAATGCATGATCAACCCGTCAAAACTGTCTGCAATCAGAGGATGCATATCAATAGAAATTCAAATTGAAAGAAGATCCTAGCAACCATAGAGCTCCAAGCATTACACATTTTCCTCTGGAGTGAGGTATCACTTTAATTGTTTTGGTGTGATATAAGATATCAACATTTCATGAATACTTATCAAACATAAAAAGTAAAGCTTCACTGAAAATGCCTCTCTATAGGAGGCTGGGCAGAATGAGTCATGGTGCTTTGACTATAAGAAGCACTGCTCTCTGAGTTTCTCCCAATCCCTTTGTTTGACCCAGGAGGTTCAGTGTCCCAAGGCATTGTGTCGCATCGAGGTTCTTCCCAGGCAGGGCACTGTGACTGCGCCACCACGACTGAGCCAGGAAGGCAGGGAGTCACGGTGTCTCGACCTCAGAGTCTTCCCATGCTTCTGCATACAGAGTAGGTGCTGAGACCAGGAGTGATTTGGATCTATGAATCAGTTTGCCTCAAGATTCTCTTCCTCTGCACATCTTGTAGAAAGTTTCCGGGTTTTTAGAAGTGCACACACCAGTTTAAGCCCTGCTCTACTTTAAATTTTTTTTTTTTTGTACTGGGATTCAAACTCAGGACCTTGTGCTTGCCAAGTAGGTGTTGTCCACTGAGCTATATCCCTAGACCCTTTTAAAAAATTTTTATCAGTACATGTTGGTGGTATGTGATTCCTTGTGTGCATTTGGTGCATGCATATAACACATCATTCACTGTTTTTCTCCATTCCTCCCCTCCTTTCTTTTCCCTCCATCTCTTGATCCCTCTTCCCATTTGAGAAAGTTCTATCTCTGTACTTCCTATTATTGATCTTTTATTTTGCTCTTTATTTGATTTTGGGTTTCTCATAGAGGAGAAACCATGTGATGTTTAAGTATGTGGGTCTGATTTATTTCACTTAACATTATGGTCTCAAGGTGCCCCTATTTACCTACAAATGACTCAAGTTTGTCCTTCTTTATGACAGAGTAGTGCTCCAATATGTGTAAATATTACATTTTATTTATCCATCCATTCAGATTAGAAGAGGCTGCTTCTAAGATTGATCCGTGGAATTAAGAAGTTTTTATGGCTTAGATCTACACTGTCACCCTGGAGTTTCCTATGTTCAGAGGTGGGGCTTTTGGAAGGCATTGGGACCATGGGGCTCTGTACAGTGGGCTAATCCACGAATGGGTTCATGGCTAAATGTACTGCCTGGACGTGGAAGAGGTGGGTCACTGGGGTGTGTGTTTGGAGTTTGCATAGCTCTCCCTGGCGCCTCCCTTTCTCTCTCCTTCCTAGCTGCCATGCAGCAAGCCATGTCCCTCCCCCAGGCCCTTCCACCCTACTGTTTCTGCCTTTGACCCAGCCAACCATGGACTGCATCCCCCAAACCGTGAATCAAACTAAACCCTGCCTCTTTGAACTTGTAGCTCTCAGGTGCTGTGTCTCAGCAATGAGAAAGTTGACTAATACAGAAGTTTTCCTTTGGAAGAAAACATTCCTTGATTAAATAAGTTTGAAAAACAGAGGCTATTAAGCAAAGTGAAATAAACTCTTCTCTCTGAGATTTTAAAAACATTTCTATACTATGTTAATGTGTTTTGTTGACACCCAGAGAGGGGTACATGTGATAGGAAGAGTATGGGCTCCTCCAAAGATGTCCATGTCCCCATGCTGTGGAACAGGTGGGCATCTACTGTGTGTGGCCAAAGACATGTTGTGAATATGATTACGTGAAGGCTTTGGGGTGGCGGATTATCCCAACTGTGCAGACAGCCGGGCAATCAAGGGCCATTACAAGTGATGGAGGGAGGCAGGAGAAAGCCAAGGTCAGGGTGACGTGCCTGCTGGCCGTGCAGATGGAGGAAGAGGAACGCTGGGGCCTCTGGAAACTAGAAGAGGTGAGAGAGGGAGTCACCCCAACAGGCTCCAGAAAGCTCCCGCCAACACCTTGGCCTTGGCCCTGGAAATCAACGCATTTCAGAAGTCTGAGCTTCAGAGATAGAAGATGGCAATTAGTGTTTTCATCCACTAAATTGTGGTGAATTGTTACAGCAGCAAGAGGAAATTAATTGAGCTGAGTAGAATGCGATATAGCACTTCCTGAAGGATGGACACCTCAGCATTCGGTTTTGTTCAGCAGGTCCCTCACTGAATGGACACATACACACGCACATGCACACACACATACACACACACACGCACGCATGAGGTGGGACTGAAAAATACGGTGAAGTACATTTTACAAAACTATTACAGTAAAAAACATGTTTCTATTAATTGCCCTTGAAATTCTCCCCCTCGCTTTGAACACGCGTGTCCCATCTTTCTTGCCACTTTCTGAAGCATTTCTGGAATCCTCTCTCCTCAGTGCCCTTACTTACGCTGTCACGGCCGCCTCGATGTCCTGAAATGATTCAAATCATTTTCCTCTCATGATTATTTTGACTTTGGGGAAGAGCCAGGCATCACATAGTGCTGGATCCAGTGAACAAGGTGGAGGAGGCCGCACTGTGATGTTTTTATAAGCACTTTTTGTGGGACAGTGCTCTGCAGATAGCATTCACTGTATTTTTGATCACACTTTGTAAAAACACTCAGGAAAGAAGACTCCAGAACTGCTTCAAAAAGTTGCCAGAAATGATGGGATAAGTGTGTTCAAAACGAGGGGGAGGATTTTGAGGGGGATTCATGGCCATGTGTATTTTAGTATAAATTTTTTTTAAAAAAATAAACATTTACCATATAGGTCTCATGTCATTGTCATGCAGTATGCATTATGGGAAATAGTGCGAAGGATTAAAGGAAGTCAGATCAATGCGGTCAGGTCAACAAAACACTAGGCCGTCTGTGGGGAGCAGGTCAGGAAGCGACCGGTGTGCCCATTCACACACAGCGTTAAAAACCACCTGGGCAGCACTCCTCCTCCTTCTCGGGGGATTCTCTGCACACGGAGGCCTTGGCCCCCAGCCTGCTGCAGAAGGACCATGTTGCTGCCCTCAGGAAGGGACCCTGCAGCCTGGGAGACCGCACGAGGAAAGCTTTGGGAGCCACGGTCACGGAGGGTATCGGGCTTGGGGAAAGAGGCCTAACGAGTGGACACGGCTTGTTGTGGAGGAACCGACACGCCCAGGAGGGTCTTGGCGAAACCTCTCTCACTTCGCGTCCACACCTTGGGAAAGCTCTCTTGGCCAGGGATAATTCTCTTAACCACGTTTGAACACAGCCTCCCATTCTCCAGCCGGGAAAGGAAAGGGGTTATTTATGCTATCTCAGGACCCCTGAGAACAGGAGAAAACCAAGACTGTGGTTACCCCGTAGCTCATCTCGCCAGCACAACGGGACGAGACAGTTGCAACTGCGACCTTTACCCCTGTGGAAAGAACAGTGCCGTTTGCTGAGCCCAAGACGACTGGGTGAGCTCCAGCGGAGGGAGCATGAAGGCGGTGCACGGGGAGTGAGCACTTCTAGGACATTTAGAGAGAAAGGCAAAGGACCAGAACCGTGTTTGGAGAACGGCAGTGAACTAGTTTGGGGAGGGAAAGCAATAGATCACCCACACGGGCCCTTCACTGCATGGAAATGTGCGGGCTCCTGCTTTTATAAATGATGTTCAGCCAGAGTGCAAGCGATGTTTCCACGTCTCTAGGAAACACTCAGCTCTCCCAGATGGTGAAGTGCCAAGCTGCTGGTGACGAACAGCAGGAAGATCTTACTGAGCTGCGTGAGTGGGCAGAAAAGAGCCAGAGGAGCCTGGTAAGATGAGCGTGATAAGAACAAGGCCATACCTCTGCGGGAAATGAAGTCAATAGTTATGGTAAGAGATGCAGACCCCACGTGTCCCGTCCCCCAGGAGGGAGTTCGAGCACTGCCCTGGATGTGGGGGAGGAGAGGGGACAGCCGCCCTCTCGTCCAGGGCCCTGCGACTTCTCCAGCTAGTGAGTGGGAAGCCTGACTCTGCGGACAGAGAGCTGGAAATGACTCCTAAGAGCAGATCACACAGTGTCGCTTCGCGTCCACAGACAGCGTGCGAAGGCAGCAAGGAGCCCTAACTGTTCAGCCGAAGTTGAAAAGGCCACAGCATCCAGACAGAAACACTGTAGTGCTTAATGAGCATCATCTCTCAAGGCAGGGGACACGCACGGGGCACAAGGGGAGGCCAAGGCGTGAGCGGTAAGAGCCCAGGCAGGGTGCGCTCGTGGTTATGCATGTGTGTGGCATGCGTGTGTCCTGGTGGGTGTGGGCCGGGGACTCTGGGCGGCCTCCTGAGACGGAGCAGCTCCCAAACTGTGGACGCAAAGCTTCGTGAGGAGCAACCAGCCTTCTGCCCAGCTGTCCCTTTGAGTTAGGGACAAGCGAAACCCTGGCTCTTCCCTTGCTCCATGGAGACATGATCAAAGCTTAGAAGATTCTAGAAAACACCTACTGTTGCGTAAACTCCTTCACGCCTGAGTGAGAGGGCCTTTCTGAGGATTGAGAAAGGCATTTACGGTTACTTTGAAGGGTCCCCACGGTAAAATTGGGATGATCCAGGAGGGCCAGGGAGGGGATGGGTTTTTCTGATTGAGGGTTAACCTGGCACGACCTTGCGGATGCCTTCGGGTCCAGCCTTTCCCTCGCCTTGCAGAGGAGGTGGAGCCCCTGGGGGAACGAGGAAGGTCTTCTGGGAAGATCCCCAAGCAAGAAGCAAGAGGTTTTGCATCCCATGGGTGGGGTCACCGTGATTTAAAGGGTGACAGCCTCCATCTGGCAGCACTGACGGGGTGCACAGAATCAGAATATCAGAACCTCTCTTTATGTTCCTTTTCTATAAAGAGCTAATTTAAACTTTACCAATCTCCAGCACAGAGCCTGACCCTGGCCCCCTACATTGGTGGCAGCACCCCCGAGGGTGGGGAGGGGCTCAGTGTACCCCGCCTCGCAGCTCCCTTAGTTCTCATTTATTCCGGGATATGTTTGTGTGCACTCGGTTAAACAGATACACCAATCACAATATTTAGTTCTAACTAAACTGGTGCTTGCAAAAGGCACCGTGATTTCCAAAGATTTCTGCAAGAAACAAAGCCGAGGACTGAGGCCGTGGCGCTAACGGGGCAAACACCTGCAGGGCTGACGACCGTGCTCCCGGCAGGAGCCAGACTGAGGTCAAAGCACTGGTCCCAAGGAGTCGTGAGCATTTCAAAAATCTAAGAAGATGGTTCAAAATGTGGATTTCCACCACTATTCCTCGCCTGAGACAGACACCCCCCCAAGGGCGGAGAGGAGCCGGGGTGAGTTTGGTCTTTAGGTGGCCCTGGGAGATGGGGAGAGCAATGAAGAACATCGTGGGTGGCTGTCCCCGGAGAGGGGCGAGCCAAGAATGCTGTGTAGGGCTTCTTTTAGCTCAGAGACCAGGCGGGGCAGGGAACTAAGGCGCTGCCCCGCCCCGAGATGGCGTTGGAGGAGAGGCCGGACGGGAGATGAGTCACGCCTGAGTTCCAGGTGCCCGGCCAGCCGGTCTCGTGGGGCATCTCCACCCTCCCTTATCTGACCCAGAGCTTCCGTTCTCGCAGGCCAACCCCGGCCCTTTCCAGTAAGAACAGAGATGAGAAGATGACTTCCTGAGACAGCTGATTAGGGGCTCTGAAGGAGAGCCAGCCTCTTCCTTCCAAATGCAATTATCTCCTGCACTGCTTAAGGAGGACTTTCTCCATTCCTTTTGGTTTAGAGTCATGCGGAATCCCTCCTGAGAGTCATTGTCCCCTTTGTGATGGGCCACCAGACCACCCCGGCTGTCTCTCCCCACCAAGACAGTGGATGGCTTAAAAATCAGGGCGTGGTAGAGCACATCCATAATCCAGCACTCTGTGAGGCTGAGGCAGGAGGATTGCGAGTTGGAAGTCGGCCTGGGCAACTCAGTGACTTAGGTCTCATCTCCCAAAAGGAGATAAAAGAGCTGGGGATGGAGCTCAATGCTAGGGCCCTGGGTTCAAGCCTCAGTGACACACGCGGTAGGAAGGAGAAGGCAGGGTGGGTGCAGAGTGGAAGAAGGAACAGAGACAACCAGACCGGGGTGGGGTGTGCCTGAGCATTCAGTCTGCACCCTCTTTGCCTGCGACCGGCTCCCCTGCTCCACAGCGTACACTCGGGGGTCCCTGGGACCCTGCTTTGGCTCAGGCCTGTAGCGGGCAGAGTTCAGTTTTGCCCGCGGTGACTGCTCAGTCCAGGGACAGGAACGGAGCCTCGAGTGGTGGACATTCGGGGTGCCAAGCGAGGGGTTGTGTTTTAGGGGGAACCGTATGATTTCCTTCTTCCCACGGATCTGACAGCCGGCTGTGGACAGAGGAGGAGCGTTTGGTGACGGCGCTGGCCGGGGCTAACGGGCGCAGGGACTGGTGCGGGCCCTGATCGCCAGCTCTCCAGGTCAGTCCTGCAGACCCGAGGGGTATGTTTGTCTCACTGTCGCAGACGAGCAACCGTGACTAAAAACAGCATCTCCTCCCACAATTCCTTTAAACAAAGCTTACTGGACCCACCGTGGCCGACAAATAACGCGGGTGTGCCCGACCAGGAGGTCATACTCGGGAGTACTACTAAAAAGGCATAGTCCTTGTCCACAGTAACTCTCCGCGTCCTCCTGGCCGGTCTATGCGGGAGGCTCGAATGTCACCATCAGTGGGAAGCGGCCAAGGCTTTTTCCATCCAGGGAAACCGACAGGCAGAGAGGTGGCGCGTCCAGACCTCCGTTCAGGGGCAGAGGGCAGAGCCGCCTTCTGCAGTCGCCCCTTACTCCTGGGCTTCCCCTGGTGCGCCCGCCAGCAGCACCTGCGAGTGGGGGACGGACCAATTCCTTTCACAGCTTCTTGAATTACTGCCCCCTTTAAACATAGCGGTGGAACCGTTTGTGTTTCTCTTAGAAGAACCCGTTTTTTAAAAACCACCACGCACCTTAAACATACAGACAACACCGAGGATCCAGCAACACCACCCCACCGGCCACCACCCAGGCGGGACAGTTCTTAACATTTTGCTCTCAAAGACGGAGGGACTCTGCTTTCACCTCCCTCTCTCTGCTCCTCCGCCCTCAGATTTAATCGCTCTCTGGAGGACGATGTGTCTGGTCCCGGTTTTCATCCTTTGGCCTCAGAGGATGAGGACACATGCGCCCGCATTCAATCCGAGGGCTCGAGTCACAGCACAGGTGCCCCTCTGCGCACACCCTCCTGTGAGTCTTCAACACCGCACCCCTTCTCCGATCGCCTGGGTGCTCGGTGGCTGCTGGGAATAGATCTTGTCTCTGTTTCCTGCCGGGGCGCACTGAAATTCCTTCCACTCCCCCCAACCCCCACACTAGCCTCTCGCACTCTGCACCAGCGGGGCCCTCCAGGGAGGCCGAGCTCATTTTCACTCCCAGCAGCGGACGCCGGCTTCCTGGGGCTCCACTTCCAACAGCCCCACTTTTAATTTTTGCCAATCTGATAGGTACCAAGCAGGGTCTTGTTTTAATGAGCAGTTCCCTGACTGCTAGTGCGATTCAGTATGTTCCTGTGTTTGCTGGGTATTCAGGCTTTTCTCCTGCATGAATTGCACATTCGTATAATTTTTTCCAGTTAGCTTCTGTATCTTTCCCTTGCTAATTGGTAGGAGTTTTTATACATCATGGTTTCTCATTCTCTACTAATCCCACAAATAGTGACTATCTCCTCCCCTCAATAAGTAGCATTGCTTTTCTTTTTCTTTTTTTCTTTTTTTTTTTTTTTTGATACCGGGGATCAAACTCACAACCTTGCACCTGCCAGGCAGGCATTTACACCACTGAACTAAATCCCCGACCCTCTTTGATATGGGGGGCTCACTATGTAGTCCAGGCTGGGCTTGAACTCACAGTGATCCTCCTACCTCAGCCTCCAGAGTAGCATCACTTTTTAAACTTATCATGGTGTCTTTAGTCACACAGAAGATTTAAATGTTAACTTAGTCACATTTATCAATCTTTTTCTTTATGGCTGGTGGTTTCTTTCTCTTGTTTTACAAATCCCTTTCCTGCCATGAGCTGATAAAAGAGTCTCACATGTTTTCCAGAAGTTTTAAGGTTTTACTTTTCACATTTAGGCCTTTAATTCATCTGGAAGGTTTTTGTGCATGTTCTATAAGTTTGATTTGTTCTCGGTTTATTCTTTTTATTGAACAGTTAGTTTTTTCCATTCTGCTACCGCTGCTATAGCCCCCTTTCATATCAAGTTTCCATATTTTATGGTTCTGTTCCTGAGCTTTTATTCCATTCCACAGGTCTGTTGGTCTACTTCAGTACCCAAGTCCTCTAGTCTTAGTTACCAATACTCAGAAGTCATGAGAGACCACAGGGAAGCCACCTCCCCTTATTCTGCTTAGAAATTGTCTTGACTCTATTCTTGCCATTCCTGTTTCATATTAGAGTCACTTAATCAAATGCCAACAACACCCTATGTTAATCTCAGGTGAACTGGTACCGTGGCCAATGCACCTTCACAGCCGTAACATGACATCATCGCTCAGTTCAGCCAGACTTCTTATCGTCCTTCCCATAAAACACTTGCCTGTTTTCCGCTCTGAGGTCCCTTGTAGTTTCGGTGGCTGCCGCCGCTATAATTTCCTACTCTTACAGTCACTAAATGGCTCTCTGTGATACACAGGAGCACGATTGCTCCTGCAGGTGAGAGATTTTGCTGAGCTGTTAGGAGTTCTAGTGACTAAATGAGGCATCGCCTGGATTTTTTTATGTACATGACCCAAGATGCCTACACAAAACGACTTTTCTTCTACCTGCTATTTCTTTTGCTCACTGTATGACATCCAGGATAATGATGGAGAGTAATCACACTATTTGACACCCTTGTCTTGTCCCTGATTTTAACAGGATTGCCTCTAAAATCTCCCCACCAAGTATGCTGTCTGCTGTGGGCTTGTGAGCACATTTATCATGTTAAAGAATCTTCCTGCTGTTCCTATTTTGCTCAGTCCCTTTGCTTCTAAGTCTCCTCTTGAGAGACCTCAAGCTGTTTCCAGGCTTTGCAGCAGGGCTCGGGGGCGGAGCCAGGAACCCTGTTCCACACGCCTGCACGGTGAGGGTGTCTGGAGGTATCTATCCATACGACGGGATCCCCTCTAATCCCCTTCCCAAAGCCCGAGGTAGCAGGGGACCGAGACAGGACCCCAGACTCAGACCCTCTGGCTCTGTCCACCCCACCCGAGCCCCCTGGAGCCTGCTTGTCCAGAGTCCATCAGGGGACATGCCGAAACTTGCCAAAATGTGGCTCAGCGGTCTCCAAGGGTGGCTTTGCCACAGCCCAGCTGGCTGAAGAAAGGTACAGGTGACAGCCGCACGGTCGGAAGCTGCCAGGCGGGCCCAATGTGTTCACGCCCGCAGCTGAGGCCAGCACACCTTGCCAGACGGAGGTGGCACCACAGACAGAGCCTCCTCCTGCCCCTTCCCATGGCAGGGGTCGCTCGCGTTCACCCCCAGTGCGTTCACCTCCTTCGTGGCCACACAGTGCTTGGCTGTGCCTTGGCCCTGGGCTGAGCTCCGGGGCTCTATCTGCTCAGGACCCAGCCTGGAGGGAAGTGTGCTACTCCCCACGCGTGCTGGGTCGAATACACTCAGCCGCCCTCCGTCCGCACTGTGCTGCCCGCCTGGGCCCAGAACGGCAGCATCTGGGGACCAGACGCACCACCTCGGCCACCCCCAGGCCCCGGGTCCCCGCAGCGGTGCCCACCACTCCCCACCGCATGCCTTCGCACCCTCAGCCCTCCGCACCCCGTCGCTCTGGGTGATTCTCTCCGCCAGCAGCTGCCAAACTGTCCTCTGCTGCTGCAGACACTCAGAAACCCAGGTTCACCTCCGAAGTGCTGACGAGGACGCTGGGAGGGCGCCGCCCTCAGCACCAGGGTGCCAGCAGGGTGATATGTGAAACTGGTAAACAGACCGATGCAATAAAAAACTGTTAGCCTTTGGAATTCTTCACTTTGGGCAGGAAAGGTGCAGAACCTAAAGCTAAAAAGCAGGTTGTAAAATGGACCCACTCCAGGCTCTATTCTAAAAAAAGTGGCCTGAGGCGATAGGTACTAACCCTAAAGCAGGCTTGTGAAGAAGCTGTGTTAGATTAATCATCATTAGCATAAAGCATCAGCTTAGTGTAGAACAAGGACAAAGAGAAGAAGAGCTTGGCTGTTACCTGCTCCAGAGGGGTCGGGACACAGGCGGAGGGAGACACGGGGAGGGGGGGACCCCTGCACGGGCCGGGCTTCGGCAGGTAGTGCTACATCTTGCTCAATGTTCTATTTAACTTTCTTTTAGCAAAATATGAATTTTGCACAATGACATTTTGGGGCTCCGGTCAGACTGAGTGTGGAAGCAGGAAGGGGGCATAGCTCACACCTTGCTTCTGAGAGGCCTTACAAACCCGCTGCGGTGAGACCGCTGTCGCTCGCGGGTGTGAGTCAGGCCGGGCGTGGGTAACCCCCGGGGTCACACGAGTGACAGTGCAGACGGATGCAGGGGGCAGGCGGCAGAGGGCCCAAGGAGGTCCCTGAGGGCGGGGACCTACTGGACAGAACCAAGTGGGAGAGGTCACTCAGGAGAAAGGGGCAACCAGCCGGGAAGGCCAGGCCCTCAGCAGTCACTCAGAAATGCAGCTTTCCCAAAGCTTTCCTCCGTCACTTAAACTCTCCCCGATGGTGTCTATGGCTGTGAAGGCTGCGAATAAGCTGTTCCGCTATGTACGGTATACCGAAAGGTTTCACCATTTTCCACCCAAGTCACCAGCTGAGGCCACACAGACAGCCCCTGCAGCATCAGGACCCCAGGAGGCGGCCGTGGACGCAGAAGACCTCGGCCACTGAGCCAGCGGCAGGGAGCAGAGGGGCGAGAAGGCTCTGGTCCCGCTCCTGGCTCCCCTGGCAGTTTGAGGAGGCCCCTGACGCCCTGCTCCCTTGGTGCTGCTGACGTGGGGCAGGAGCTCACTGATAAACTGAAACCTCACAAAGAAAAGTCACTGGCTGGCATCGGAAGAGCCCTTTGTGCTTTCCTGGCTTCCATCCAAACTCAACGGGAGCCGCTGTCACCAGGGCCACAGAAGGTCTTAACGCCTTATTTGGCCACTCAATATAGTTTTCCCTTACCCAATACACAACCCAATTCCAATTCTGCCTTTTTTTTTTTTTTTTCAGACCAAGTCTCCCTATGTAGTTCAGATTGGCCTTCAACTCACTATGTAGCCCAATCTGGCTTTCAACTCACAGCCATCCACCTGCCTCAGCCTCATTCCTGGGATTACCACACCGAGCTCCGAGCATTTGAAACCTCTGGGTGATTTCCCCCTGTGGTCACCGACCCTCCAACATACTCAGATCACAACTCCTCAAGGGCAGGGGTCACGATTCATTCATTCATGTTCATTCATTCATGCACTCCTCATTCATTCATCATGCATTCATTCATGACTATGATGACAATCTGCTTCCTCCAGTTGGGGCCTGGAGGCTCCACCCTGTGCCCCTTTCCCAGGGACAGGGACCACGGTGGCCAAACCAGGCCGACCAGCCGCTTTCCTTTTCTTTTCTTTTTTTCCAAAGTAACATGGGCGCATTATTTTAAAAGCCAAATCACGGCACAAGGCTCATGACAAAACGCAGCCTCCTCCAGCACAGACACTGACTCTGTCGGCGGAGAACAGGCGAAGCCCTTCGTGCTGTCTCAGTGCGTAACCTCCTCTCTGCGCTCCGCACCTCTCTGTTGTTAGATTACACGCGCGTCCTGTCAGCGCTCGGCTTGTGCGCCGTCACTGCCGACTGTGCGCCACTCATTTCTCCTCCCACTTTCCAGTGTGGGTCCCTTTCAATGCGTGGTCAAATCGCACTTCGGCAATTACATTGCCCTGATGTAGACCTCAGGTGTGGGTTAGTCACGCAGTGGCCTCTGACTCCCAAGACCGTGTTTCCTTTCTTATTCATCCTGCTTTCCCAGGAGTGAACACTGCTGGTTTGTTGTTTGGCTTTCCGTCTAGAGCTACTTCACTCGCAGATCTCCTAGCAGAAGGCCAAGTTCCTCTGCATAGGTGCAGACACACCCACCACTTGACTGCTTCCTGTTTTTTTTTTTTTTTTTCTGAGATCCTGGGGAGCCCCTGGTCCCCTCCTGCATCTGGGCAGCACCTTTCCCCCTGCACCCTGGGCTCCCCACTCCAGGCTCCTTCCCGCCTTCTCCCGTCTGTTTTTCCTTCCTGGGCCTCGAGGCTCCTCTGTTAATTTCTCCCCACTACTCAGCAGCTCTGTATCTAGCAGGCAGTCAGGGAACTACCATAAAAAGCCAATGTAAAGGGCTGAAGGCAACACAGAGACTATAGTATAGGTCAATCTGCAAACATTTAAAGAGCAACTTTAAAACTGTAAATGCAGTAACAAGCGGCAAACTGGATTGGGTGTGGGCACCCCAGACGGCTGAGTCCTGCCTGAGGGACACGGGAAGATCTAGCCTGTCCCACGGTGACTTCATCTACCTGCACACTGAACAGATGTCTGATGGGCCAAGGCTCCATGTCAGAATCAGTCACCGTCTCCCGCACCTGGCTGCACAGCTGGGTCTCCTTTCCCGGCTGCTGGTTAGAGAACTAGTGCACTGGTAAGGGCCCAGTTTTGCTGCCCATGGTGCCCAGCAATGCTTGTGGGGTGGGCAGGGGCTGAAGGCCAAGGAATCGAGAGAGCACTGGGGTCGGAGCTGCTGCAGGGCAAAGGTAACAGGTGGTGGAGTGAGCTGGGACCAGGGCACGGGTGGGCGGGGAAGGGGCCCCGCTGTGGTGTGGGTGGAAGGGATCTGGCCCATTGAGGAGCTGATCTTCTCTAAAGTTTTGGGTCTCGAGTGTTGAGGAGGGCGCCAGCACTTACACAGCCCCAAGGCGGCCAGGGTACAATGACGGGGATGGGCTGCAGCCACGCGGCTCCAGAGAGAGTGGGCCTGTCCTCCAACCTGGTCTCTATTTGGATGATGTCACTGAGTTGCCACCAACTTGGCCTCTCTGTGACCTCAGCCACTCTCATTGAGGTATGACCATTTGACAGAGGTGTTCTGTTTGTCTTTTGCTGTAGCAGGGGTCAGATCCAGGGTCTTTGCACACATGCTCAGCCCCCTTCTTTTTTGAGACAGGGTCTCACTAAGTCATTAAATGGCCCAGGCTGGGCTCAAACTTGCAATCCTCCTGCCTCAGCCTCCCAGAGTGCTCTGACAGTGTGTGCATCACAGGTTTGCTAGAGATACTTTCATGTACAGCTTTTATCCTTCCTTTTTCCTTTTGAGGTACTGAGGGTTGAGGCCAGGGCTTCATGTGTGCCAGGCAAGTGCTGTCTGCCGGGCCACATCCCAGCCTGGAGTTCACTAAAACACAGCACCGTGGATGTCCGGAAAAAGACTCCTGGCCTGCCCCAGGCCTCGGCCCCACTGAGGCCCAGGGGGTGCGGCCCACGTGCCGGCCATGCTCGTGGCCACAGGACCAGCTCTTTGCCGCCTTTCACATGGTGCTCACCTTCTCCCGGGACGCACTCTGACGAGCCGCTAAAGGCGGGAACTACTTGCCACTGGGGACCAAGGGGTTTTGCTGAGGCTTTTTTAAAGTGAGGGGAGGAGTTTTCTGGAAGGGTAAACATGTAATAGCCTATGAAAATTTTATATATGCAAAGGGAGAAATTAAATTATTTTTATAATTTTATTTTGGTTATTTAACTTTTTTTTTTAATGAGTCCACATGTGTGGTGCAGAGTGATGGCACTCATTGGGGGAGCTGGCGCACGCGCTTAAGACAACATAAACCAAAAACGTAGACGAGGACCAAGTCCTGGCTGGTGGGAGCACCCCTTCCCCGGGGTGACTGAGGATCGTTCGAAATGGGTTAGAAATGCTGGCGAGTGTGAGTCTCCGCCCTTCTCTCCCACTGCCTCTGTGCGCTGGAGGATGCCGGGGCTCAGGTGGGGAGGGGGGTCCCTGATTCTCAGCTCGGAAAGGTCCAGGAGCTCTTCAGTTGGGTCTCTGTTCAATCCCCCAGGAACGGGCGCACATTACACTCACAGTCACGTGAGTCTTCAACAGAGAATTTTTCTGGAATGTTGGGTGAGCGTTGGCGGTAGAGGACCCAAAAGCTGCTAATCATGTTTTTAACAGACTTTGAAATGTTCTTATTTTTATTCTAAGTCATTTTTAATGCCCAATTGATTTTACTCTTTATATTTTCCTCCCCCTTATTTTTTTATTAGTGTATGTTTGTAATACATAATAAATAGAACCACTGTGGGGAGCTGGAGAAATACATCTAATTTTAGAAGTAGCACAGAGCGAAAGCTGTCAGTGGGAAAGCGGGCATGAGGGGTGCTCACGTTCGGGAAGGGCGGCTGGGACAGAGCAGCAGCCCACCCCCCACGCACACACACGTGCGCGCGCGCACACACACACACACACATACACACGGGGCTGAGGGCAGAGGTGCAGGGGTCTCTGCCAGGTCCGCGGGGCCCCAGGGCCCGGACCAGCCTGCCCTCCCGCCTGTGGCTTCTCTGCCCACGCTGTCTGTGCTTCTCCATGTCCATGGCGCAGGGTAGAGGGGGAAAGGGGACCCCGGGCTGGGCAGCGCTGATTAAGAAGTGGCCCTGCAAGGGCCAGGGAGAGAAACCACGGCACAAAGAGAGGGGGCAGAGGAACAGGGTTCCTGAGCGGGAGGAGGGAGCTGGGCGAGACTTCCGGAGTCAGGAGGCAGCGCAGGGGCTGCAGACCACTTCCGGCGGGGCTGTTCCTCTCCTTTACAGCCCAGGGCGGCAGGGCTGAGCCACTGAGCTGCACCACAGCCCCCCGAGCTGCTTTCAAAGGAACATTTCTTCTCTTCCTCCCTTCCTCCCTTCTTTCCCTTCTTCCTTCCCTTCCCTTTCCTTTTCTTTCTTCCTTCCTTTCTCTTCTTCTTCTTCTAATTCTTCTTCTTCCTCTTCCTCCCCCTCCACCCTTTCTTCCTCTTCTTATTTTTCTTCTTCTTCTTCTAGACAAGGTCTTACTGTGCACTGCAGGCTGTGCTCCAACTCACAGCCATCCTCCTGCCTCAGCCTCTTTAGTGCTGGGCTTACAGGCGTGCACCGCCACACCCAGTCTTAAAAGATGTCCTCCTGAAAGTTATACACCCTTGGAGGAAAAAAATCAAGAAGAGCCAGAAATATAACTCAGCTGCAAAGCACCTACCTGGCAAACAAAAAGTCCTGAGTTCAATCCCCAGTACAAAACCCCCCACAAAATCTTGAAGAACAGTACAAAGGAAGAAATTAAATCTACCAATAAGCTCACCAAATAGGACAGTTTATTTTGTTTGAGCATCGGAGGAAACAATCTTAAGTGGGCGTGTGAGGGGGCATTTCTCCTCTACACACACGGGGTGGTGCGCGGGAGTGTGTGTGCACATCTACACTACACATACACACACAGCAAAACTGGGATCGGAGATTACTGAGCCTTCTTTGCAAACAGCATCATAATGTAAGCATTTCCCTGTGAAATGCCCTTCAAATCAATTCTCCTTGACAGCTGAACGATACAGCAGTACCTCGGTTCACGAACACTTGTGTTTGTCAGCGATTCAGTTCTCAAACAGAAGTGTTTGGCAAAATCTTGCTTCCATCCTCGAACTCCACACTGAGTGACGCACACGACCCGGACATCTTCCCCAGAATCGTGGCACGAGTAAGTTCGTGAGCCGGGGTAACACTGGGCGCCACCGTGTGAAACTGTCGCGATGTGTTTCGTCATCGGTAAATGTTTGGCTGACAGTCTAGGTTATTTATTTTGGTTGGATATTGAGCTTTTTTCTCTACCCCACCAGTCTCCTCTGGGGCAGTCTGAAACAGTGAGAATGCGCTGCTCACTTTGCGATGGGGATAATTCAATGTCTCGGAAGCTGTTTCTCCACTGTGAATGGGATGAACATCTCCTGCTTTCTCCATGTCGCGGTCCTGCTATGAGCTCGTGTGTGGAGGATTTTCGTTGTTCTCAGTTCACGTCAAGTGACACGGTGGCTGTGGAGGCCATGAGCAGGGCTGGGAAAAACCAGGGCCTAGATGCGGGTGTGCTGGGGTCCCCGGATGGGAGCGGCATGCAGCCAGGCCTCTGTGGGGTTCCTTAGCTGTGAGGAGGAGGGGCCTTTTCCAAAAGGAAGTGTTTTGTCAGAAAAGAGGAAGGCCTAGGGCTCTGCCTAGGGGGACACAGGCAGGAGAAAGGGGTGAATGAGGGACGCAGGGGGGCACAGGGGGGCACGGGGAAATGAGGATTCTATACAGGCAGGGGAGGGGAGTGTTTGTAAAAAGCGGGTTAAGGAAATCCAGGTTTAGCTTCCGCCAGACACTGCTCTGGGTTCTCTAAAAGTATGATTTCAGCTCTGCCTGTCTCTTTCAATGACACTGAGAATCATCATCATTATTGGGAATTATGAATCTAAATTATAAAGATAGAGACCTTACACAAATGAGCTAATTTCCCTGTTTCCTTACTAAAAAAAAAAAAAAACTCAATCTGAAGAAAGATAAAACATAGTTGGAGACCTGGAGGCCATAAATTGTTTCTGGATGCTAGAAGCTATTAGAGCTCAAAGTAAATTAACCTTTGCAGTCATCAGTGGGCACCTGTAAAGGCTGCCAATGCCTCTCGACTGTCACTAAAACCTGATGGTCTGAGAGCTTGGAGGATGGGGCCAGGCAGGTCCTGGCCCTGGGGCAGGGGAGGCTGCTGGGCCCAGTTGGGGAGGCTGGGGCAGGATGATCTCTGGATGGAGAAACCCAAGAGAAGAAAGGCGTTGAGGGGCAGATGGCAAGAACACGGCAGAAGGTGCCAGCTGGAAAACATGCAGGGTCCTTTTGACATCTTGATACCTGGAAGAACTCTGATTTTTAACCAATTATATCTGTTTGGGGAAAATCTAGAGGAGAAAGGACCCGGCCCCAGGTTCTGGTTCTGACACTGTGTGGCAGTGTGGATGGATGTTTTTAGCATCCTCAGGTAGACTGTTCCGACGCAGGACTTCCGTCTTCTTAGAAAGCCCCTCTCTCCTCCATCAGCGGTGCCTCCTCCCCACTCTTTGGGTTGCTGGGGACCACACCCGTCCCTTTGGAAAAGGGCCCCTGCGCTCGCTGGCTGGCTCGGAGCAGTGTAATCTCTTCCGCCTCCTGTTTTCAGAGTGTCTGAAGCCCTGCGGTCAGAGATGACGATACCAGAGTGGCGACTGAATCAGCGCTGGCTACTCGAGTCCCCACCGCACCCCAGTACTGCCCTGGGCCCACCCTCCCCTTCTGGCTTCTGTGCACCCAGGACACTTGCTCCCTCCCCAGCTCATCTCGAACCTTAGCTGCCCAGTCTTGGGGAGTCCTGTGGGAGGCGGGGTGGGGGGAGAAATGGGGACACCCTAACATGCTCCCCTGGGGCTCCATGCTCTGCCACGTGAGCAGGTGGGTGCTCACTGGGACTGTCTCCTGCCTGCCTACCTCTTCCCCATGCCTGTCCCCTCGCGTGTCACACGATGTCACCACACAGCCCCAGTGCTGGTCTTCCCAGCCTCTAGAACCGTGCCCTGCGGCAGTGTCTTTGCTTTATAAATAAACAGTCTTGGGCATTCTGTGACAGCCAGAGAATGGACAAAGGCACCTCCATGCCACTTTCACCGCCCGCTCTGGGGCCGGGTCTGCCGATCCTTGCCTGAGTGTTATAGCAGCAGTTTCTCAGCACCCAAGGGTGCTCTCGGAGCTATAAAGCCCTAACTAATCCGGGGGTCCAGTGGGCAGGGCTCTGGCAGTGGTGTGGGAGGAGCCGAGCAGGGCACTAAGCCACCCGGTGGCATCCCCTGATCTATGAGAGGAGATCTCTGGGCTCACATCAGCCACGTGGCACTGGCAAGCCCTCCGGACCTGAGCAAGTGGCTGACGCCCTCTGTGCCTCAGTTTCCTGCTCTAGAAAATAGGGCTCTTTAGAGGCATGGCCCAGAGGTTAAACACCAGAGAAACAATTAAGCAAGTCCCTAAGACATGGGCTTAGCTAGTACAAAATAAATGATAAACATCACTATGATTCTACACTGGGCACCAGCTCTTGGGGGCAGGACTCTGGCCGGCAAAGTTACCCTCATGGTTTCTCTTCTCATTTTGCCACACTTCTTAAAACCCCAGTTTCTCTTGCTCTGTATCCCCAATCCATCTTTCTCCTTCACTTTCTCCATCTTATCCAAAGAGACCAAGGGAAGAGCTGTTGCAGACAGCTCTATAGCTTCCAGCCTTGCTTTGTTTTTGTTTGTTTTGAGACAGGGCTTGCTTTGTACACTAGGTTCACCTCAAACTTACTATGCAGCCCAGGCTGGCTTCAACTCAGGCTCCTCCCGCCTCAGCCTCCAGCATACTGGGGTTACAGGTGTGCGCCATCACACCTGGCTACCTCCCTCCTCCATTCTGTTTTTCTTTGCCTACCTTCCCCAGCAGAGCCGAGGCCCCACATCAGTAACGTGGGGCATTCGTGTCCACCAGCATCAGCACTTTCCAGCATTTCCTGTCTGCTTCTACCACAAAAATATAAACTGGAGCCACACATGGTGGTGCACGCTTGTAATTCCAGCACTCTGGGAGGCTGAGGCAGGAGGGTTGCAACTTTGAGGGCAATTTAGCAACTTAGAGAGATCCTGCCTCAAAATAAAAAAGGGGTAGCCTCGGTATAACGGCCCTGGATTCAAACCCTAATGCTGGAATATATGGATCTCCACATACACAAATATTGCCAAATGCTTCCTGTCAGGGCTAGAGCAGTTCACAAAGCATACTTTACTTCTGAAATAGAACCCAGCAGCCAGTGGCTGTCCTGTGGTTTCTCCACAGTTTAAAGCAATATTGGACACCATCAAAGTGTCTCCTTTTTTTTTTTTCCTGGAGAACTAAATTGCAGAATCCTGGTTTCTATTAGGGTGTGTCCAGCACTCTGTGCTGCCAAGCTTTCCGGTTTTACAGTCTGCACACTGGTGAATTTTCCATGAACGGGTTCAAATTTATTCCCAGGCAGTGATGCTTAGGAAACCCAATATGAACGTGAAGTTTGTTCTGAAGTAGCACAGAATGTGTGCCATGCAGTTGCCTGAAAAGCACATTTCTAATGCGTAAAAAAATGCATATTTATGCCTTCGTATAGGGGAAGGGGAGGGTGTTTACCCTTCTTACTTTTCTTGAAGGAGTTGTTAGAGGAAAGTTATGGTATAAATTTTACTTCTCTCTTTCTTTCTTTCTTTCTTTTCTTATTCTCTCTCCTTCTTCCCTCCTTTCTTTCTTGTGTGTGGCACTGGGGAATTGAACCAGGGCCTCAGGCATGGTAGGCAAATGCTCTACCCCTGAGCGACACCCCCAGCCCTCTCCTTTAATTTCCACACTTTACAGACGATAGCCAAAACACCCACCTACACAGGCATTTTGCATAAAGATTTGGAAGCCAAAAGATTGAAAAAACAAAACAAAATTATTTATATAGTGTCTTTATAGAGACTTACACATGAATTCAAATGGGAGCCAATGGCAACTAGAGGAAAAGGAACCCATTAGAAAAAAAGTGTTAATGAAAGTGTGACTCCAGTTTGGCTGACAAATGGAAAAAAGGGGGCTATTTTTTTTCAAGAGAAAAATAACAAGGGGAACACGACTTTGTATGTTCCCACTCACACACATTCTCTCCACCCCCAAGGCTTCCCCTGAGAACTGCACCCCCCGCCATGAATCTGTAAGGTGCTGCCCAATCTTACAGATTCATTTGTGGGGGGCGGTTCTCTCCCTAACATGGCAAAAAAACACATGAACCCACTTCTACCAAGCACCTCTCTGGACGCGGGCCAGCAGCTGAACTCTTATCTGTCCAGATGGAGTGTTCGGTGCAGAACTGAGGTCAAGAAAGGTTTCTTTAACCTGGTGGTCTCGACTTCCACAAGGGGTCCCCATCATTTCCAGCTCACTGACTGCCCCCTGCACGCTGCAGGTGGACAGCGCTGCCCCAGTGGAGTTCCCAGAAGGGCCGTGTAGGCCATTTGTGGTGACCACTGCCCGCCGGCCTCAGAGAGGAACGGCTTCCTCTGTGGGCGCTCACTGCTGGGAGCACCCGAAGGGCCCCTGCGGCTCCCCAGCTCCCCGTGGGCTTGGTTAGGCCCTGACGGGGCCCCTGCGGCTCCGCTTCCCCTTCGCCTGGCGCAGTCCAGTCCTGTCCCGCTCCATCCTCCGGTCCTGACCCGAGAGAAGTTCCGAGCAGGCCCGGTGTGCTGACCGCCGCTTTTGAGTCTGCTTGCAGCCTGCGACGGCACCTACCACGCACACGAGCGAGCCTGCCTCCCGCGCCCTGCCGCTGCCTTCGGGGACAGGGGTGGCACAGATGGAGCTGACTGACCGCCAGGCACGGGAACAGAGCATTCGCCGCACATGCTGCGCGCGCAGCCAGGGCAGGCGGTGAGGAGACCCCCAGGAGGCGGGACCCTTGCAGGGAGCTCGGACTCCTCCTGCGGACCAAGGCCGAGCAGTCAGGCTCTGTGTCCGCCCCCACCCGACATCAGGCCTGGAGGACAGCACGGGCTGTGTCCTCCATCCCCTCACATGCCCACAGTTCCCCGTGCAGTCCAGGGCGCTGCACGGAATCTTCAGGTCCAAGGCCACACTGCGGGGAGACCCCGGCCGCTCAGCTGCAGAGGCTGAGGTGCTGCCCGCCGAGCCCAGGGCCAAGCACTCAGGGGACCACGCCCCGGAAACCATCGGAGGCTGGGAGAAGCCGGCCGCATTCGTCCTCAGCTGTCAACACGGCTCCAGTGTGTGGCGTGGCCGGGGCAGCCGCAGTGCACATGTCAACAACAGGAACGAGAGAGGGAAAGGTGACTTCTCGCCAGGTGGCACGTCACCCCCAGGCAGGCCCGCCTGCGCCTGGCCAGTCTACCCCGCACCAATCTGTCCACAAAGATGACTCAACAGCCGTCACGAGGCACCGGGGCATGGGAGCCAGCAGCCCGCGGGCCTCACACGCCCTCCCGCCTGCAGGTTACCATCTAAGCGGAAAAAGGAAAAGACCCTGACCCTGCGAGGGCCTGAGGAGCTGCAGCCGTGTCACCGTGCTGCTCCGCCCCTGGCGTCTTGGCCTGGCCGGCCTCAGCACCTCCACGCGCCATGGTCTCCTTCCACGCTCCTTCTCCTCTCCTTGCTCCCTGCAGTCTGCCGCCAGCTCCTGCTGTTGAGTCCCCTGAAATGTCATTCCCGTCCCTCCTCTTCCGCCTCAGTGCTCCCATCCTCTCCAGTCCCTGCCCGCTCCCGGGAGCCATCTCCAGCACTCCTGTGGCCGTGTCTCTGTTCAGCCACCCTGGCAGCTCCCGAGTTGTTAAGACCTTCTTCACCTTGGCCTCCCACATTCTCCTCTTTGTGGCCACTCATGGCCCCTGCCCGCCTCTGGTCAGCTGGTCTACATGAGCCAAGCCGAGGGCGTCGGGGGACAGGAAGGGCGAGTTCGGGGTCTGCCATCCTCCCAGCTCCACTCTCTGGAGGCCCCCTGCCACACACAGACCCCGTGGCGTGGAACTCTTGTTCCGTGGCCGCTCCCCAGGCTCCAGGAGGCCCATCTCACGACTGCCCCGGGCCCCCTCACCTTGGTGGAAGCCTCTGCCCTCAGCTGGGGAGACCGCTGTGGTCTGCAGCCAGGAGGGAAAACGCTGACCTCCTTAACATTCAGCACCCTGTCGCTCCTCAGGAAAGACTCAACCATTCTGGGTTAAAACACCGAGCTGGAGGGTTCCTGGGACGCTGAGGGACGGGGGCTTTGCCAAAGGAAAGCTGGCCAAGCCGGGTCTCTGGAGTGAGGCCAGGGCTCCCTCAGTCCCGCCTCTTGGCTCATCAGAGAGGATGGAAAGTCGGAGGGGCTGCAGGCAGCAGAATCCCACAGAAGCTGCCCTCTGCTTCCCAGGCACAAACCTCCGCCCATCAGCACGGACTCCGTCCCCGCCCGCGCCGCCGCCCCCCGGGGCCTCTGCTGCTGCGGGGTGTCTGGTGGTGGAGAGGCCCCTGGACACTCTGGAAGGAGGTGTGGTAAGAAGTGAGTGACCCACGAGACGGTCGCACCTTCCGCACGCAGGTGACCATAGAGGGCAAAAGGGGAAGGAGGGCGAGCCCTCAGGAGGAAGGAACCCCTCCCAGGCACAGCGCCGTGGGCAGGAGAGGAGGAAGGGGTTCTCCTGCGGCTGGGGGGCGGCCCTGGGACCTCCCCATCCCTTCCCCGAGGCTGGAAGGCGCGGTGGAAACTGGAAACCCCTCCCCAGCACACACACACTCCACACCCACTGAAAAGAAAAAAAATTCAAGACGGATCTCTGCAGGAATCGCATTAACGTGCTAACAACGGCAGTGATTATTAATTGTCCTGCACAGGCCTAGTGCTTCCTATTTGACAAAGTCCTGGGGTCTGTTCTTTAGTATTCTCACAAATAATCCAAGCTGGCGATAATCAAAACAACAGCTCCCCCGTGCACTGAATGATTACGAAAACCGTTTTTCACGTGTTATTTAATCCTCATAACCCCCCACCCTGGGTACTACCCACACCCCCTTGTACAGGGAAACTGAGGCTGGAGACCTCAAGTCACTTGTCCATCAGATGGAGCCGGAAACGAAGGTCTTTCCAGGCCCAGAGTTTGGTGTTTTACGACGGAAAAGTCCAACTAGTGGCTTTTTCAGAGGCTCAAAAGAGACAGCACGTCCGACCCTGCAGCCTCCCACCAGGGAGGGGCCGGCAGCACACAGGTGCTCACACTCCCTCTGCCGCCTGCGGCTGCAGACCCCTTCCCCTGGAGGGATACGCGGCCGGTACAAAAGTCGACCCCGAGGATAACGCACCTGTCATTTATCCTGCACCTGAATGACCAACAGATTCCATCTGAGAGGCGGCCACTAAAGCCAGGGGAGACCAGGCACCCCGTTTTGAGGGAGAATAGGACTACACGCGTAGGGCGGGAGAGACACAATACCACTTAGCAAAACAGCTCCTGACAGTCATTAAAATAACTGCTCAACTTGCAAGATTCAAGCACGCGAAGAGAGAAGCTGCGACTGCAGGAGACGTAAAGTGCAAACAAATGTGACAGCTCAGGAGCTCAGGCTGCTCGGTCCCTGATCTCGGCGACAGGGCGTGCTGCGGGGGTGGGGGTGGGGGTGCTCAGGACCCGGGAGGAGACGCCAGCGGGAGAAGACTGCGGGATGGGGCCGAGGAGCCGGGCAGGAAGAGCGGCGCGTTGGTCACCGACTCTGGGGACAATGAACCCTCCGCGTCCCCGCGAGCTCTGCAAATCCCAGCACAGAACGCGGCGCAGACGCCAGGCCAGCGCTGCCCTAGGAGCCGCAGCCCGGCCCGCCTGGAACTTCAGGTCCGCGGCCACCTGCGAAGCCAAGCCTCCTGCTTCCCGGTCACAGAGACGCGGCTCGCGTCCATCGCACTCACGCCCACGCGCGGCGGTGGCCCTGGCCCACGCGAGTCCTCCTGTCCCCAGCCCTGTTCCTCCCACCCGAAGCGAGGGGCCTTCCCGGAGGGGGGAGCTCGCTGCAGCAGGACGGGTCGCCGGCCGCGGAGGGGACACGCGGGGCTCTGTAGCGCCCGCGTCCAAATCGCCTGGTCCCCACCCCGGCTCCGACCCGGGAAGGGGTCCCCGCCCGCCGCCCGCGGTCCCGGGTGAGCGGACCCGGGCCCAGGGCATCCGGGATGGGCTGGGTGGCATCCTCGGTGGACGGCGACAGCCGAGGCAGGAGGACGCCCGCTCCTCCCGCTCGCGTGTCGATCGCGCCCCGGCCCCCGCTCCCCGCTCCCCGCTCCCCGCGCGGAAAGTTCTCCCGAGGGCGGACGGCGCCGCGGTCTGCAGCAGCGCGGCCTCCCCGCCCCCACGCCCGCGCCCGGCAGCCTGAGCCGCGCGCCGTCCTGCCTCGGCCTCCCCGCCGCGCCCTGGCCCCCGAGCCGAGCCCCCCGTACCCGCGGCGCTCACGGGCTCGCCCTCGCTCTGCTCCCCGGAGTCCGAGTCCATGCTGCGCCGCCCGCCGTCAGTGCCGCCTCCGGCTTGGGCAGTGCGCGGGCCGGGCAACGGGGCGGGCGGCGGCGGCCGGCGCAGGGGGCGGCTCGCGAGGCGGGGACGGAGGGAGGAGGCACCGGGGAGGGAGAGAGGGAGGGAGGCGCCGGGGTTAAGTAGCGGGCGGCGCCGCCCCCTCCCCGAGGTTGTGCGGGAGGCCGGCAGCTCCAGCCCCGCGGTCGGGCGTGGCCAAGTTTGCGGACTTGGGTGCCAGGAGCGCCAGGTTCGAGTCCGACCTCGGGGCCGGCGAGACCCTGCGTGTGAGTCCTCGCGGGGGACAGGGGACGGAGGTGGGGGCAACTTTGTCCCCACGCAGAGTCGCGAGCATTGACAAGTCCTGCACGGGGGACGCGGGGCCTGGCATCCGACCGGGAGCCTGGAGGGCGCTGCCTCGGCCTCCTCACGGCGTGGGTGGGGCAGGTGGGCAGGCCCGGGGTGGCTGGTTCTGACCTGGGAGCCTGCCCGGCTCGTCCTGCTGATCAGGCTTGACAGGCAGGAATCACTTTTGTCTTATTTACTGCTATTATTATTATTATTATTATTATTGGATAGTGGGGGTTGAATGGGGTCTGCACCCTGAGCTCCATCCCCGGCCCTTCATTTCTTATCCTGAGATATGGTGTTGCTAAATCAGTAATCGTCCAGGGTGTTATGCTCCTCCTGCCTCAGCCTTCTGGAGTTGCTAGGATTAAGGTGGGCCCGGCTAGCAATTGCTTTTAAAACTTGTCCTTCTTGACAGGATTAAATGCAGAGTGCTAACCATCCTCGGTATGCTCCTCCCATGTGTGCCACAAACAAATCCCGGCTTTTGTAAGTTTATTTACTAAATTTTTATATATTTACTAATTAAAAGACCAAGCTGAGGGGGCGGGGAGAAGGATCAAGCAGCCAGGCCTTTGCTCTTAAATCTTTGTTAAATCCGTGTTAGCAGAGCGTTATCGTTGGCTCCCTGAGTGCCAGGCTGACCCCGCCTCTCTGCCTCTAAACTGCCTGCAGAGATTTCAAACTAGTGAGGAGAGCAAGAAGAAATCAGGAAGGGAAACTACGGAACGGCTTCTGTTTCCCGCTCAGAGCTTCCTGCCTGCACTAGTTCTCTGTGCATAGTACTGAATGAGTGATGAATTCAGGGGCCACTTGAAAATGCTCTTGGGAGGTGAAACATGGCTAACGGTGGCAGCTTTGTAGACTCCAACCCGTGGCGAGGCCCATGATGCCAGGAGTGGGTGTTTCTGTCCTGCAGAGCTGTGCAGAGCCTCCACTGTGTTTTCAGGATGATCCAACACGTGGACCTCAGTGAGGAAAGCTGGAGCTTGTGATGCATCTGCGTGGGCCCCAGCCGTACCCCCCGCCCCACCCCGGGGGGCTGGCATCTCCTTCATAGGGAGAGATGAAGTAATGAAGAGTGGAAACGATTACTTCATGCCTGGCACTCCGAGGATCTTTGATAACCAGAAAGAACATGTACGCTTTGATCTGAAGGATCCCGTGCAGAAAACCAAAATACATTAAAATCGGTTTTTTTCTTTTAAATGAAAGAAGAAAATAATGGCAACATTCGGGTGCAAGTTCATACTCAGAAAACAAATAGCTGGGATCCTGTTAAAAGTTTACTGCGGTTGCTTTGCAGATTTGAGGAAGAACAAGGGTGACCACTTCAGAGCAGAAAGCGGGCTGTTGAAAAGCCTCTCCCCAGAGTCACTTTAGAGTCAACAACAGGAGTGCGAGATTTTCTCCGTGGCCTCAGAGCTCCTTTCCTTGCCCGTGGTGGGAGCCTTTTGTGTTTTGTTTTTGGTAGTTTGGGGTGGGCAGGTGGTGTGGTCTCTGTGTGTGGTTTTACAGGCGCATTTACTTGACGGGAGCACTTTGCACGGAAATGATCCCCAGCAGTCATCAAGGCTGGGAAGCACATTCACTGCACGTGCTGCCCATCAGGCTGGGGTCTGTGCTGTGCTGAACACCAGGGCACTGTGGCGCCCGGGTCAGCACTCGGGGCGGGGGTTGGGGGGGGAGTGAGGAGAAGGAAGAACCGATCGGAATGCCACGAAGTGTCTGCACGTTGTCGGATCAGCAGCACCTGTCCTTTGGATGTTCCTGGATTTGCTCGTGTTATCTTTCCATAAAAGGAGGCGGACACAGAATGAAAGATCGGATGTGGAATTAAACAATGGAAAAGAGCGATCCAAACTAAATAGTGTCGCCATTCCGGTTTCCCGCGATGGCAGCTTGCACAAGACGAAGGGGAACAACTGCTGGCGTGTGTGTGAGTTTCACAAGTGAGCAGGCAGAACATACCTTAACCGTCCTGCCTGTGTGGAAAACTCTATGTGAGAGGAGGAAGCCCTTAAAATAATGCCCCGTGGCCCTCACCTGCAGGCAGCAGGGAACCTGACCGCAGGAACCCCACTTTGTGAGCCCATGCTGCTACTTTCCTTGGAGGAGAAGAAAAAAGTCGTCAGGAAAGGGAAGGGGAGAGGGTCTGTGTAGTGCCTCTGTGTGTTTTCGGGAGAATGCCGTCACTCAGCAGACTCGAATCTGGAGTCTGAGGCTTCTAAACCGCCTTCCTCACTGTTTCCACTCCGTCGTGTCAGGCTGGCAGCTCTTCAGACACACGAGTTGCTAACACTCATTGGTCATTTCCTAACTTCGGCAAATAAAATCATGGGTTTTTTAAGGAAACTGCTTGTCTAGTGGGAAACGCATATCTATTTGTAAGGTGTCAAGAAACAGATAATAAAATAGATCCATTTCTGCTAACACAATCATGCCGCTTTCACCCCAGCCAGCGCGATGACTCATCCGCCTGTCTCCTCCTGTGGGCTGGGACGGGAGCTGTCTGCCTCCAGCCCTCGCTGCAGCCGGGGAGGAGACGGCTGCCTCACACGCGAGTTCTGCAGCTTCCCGCTCCGCCCGGCTGAAGCGGCCCACAGCCCCGGGGAGGAGGGGCTGCCAGCCTGGCCCCGTTGTTAGTAACTTAGCTGGAGACTCTGATCCCAAGGCAGCTCAGCCCGGAGCCAAGGTGGCCTTCATGGGGCTTCAGGCTCCGAGCTGGCTTCATACCCACTAGGCGGAACAAGGGGTGGAGGCAACCTGGAGGGAAGAGTTTTTCCTAGCTCACTGACAGAAAAAAGTCTTTTATTATTTCCTACTCCTTGTTCCAAAAGCAGTGTGATTTCTGTGGGAAAACTGGAAAACACATGTAAGCAAAAGAGAGAGGAAAAAAAATCAGCTCGTAATTCCACCAGTTGTAATTGCAGTCAACAAATCTTTTGAAAATTTCCCACATTGCATGGACGGCTTTGCGCTTTTTCAACTTGCTTTCTTTTCTTTCCCATTAGCCGTGAACATCATTCCGTCTACTCTTTGACAGCAGGATTTTTGAGAGTGCACCGTAGCCTACTGGATGGGTGCACCGTGATGCATTTAGACCATCCCTTGTGTGACGTTTGGGTTGTTTCCACTTTTCTGCTATAGCCGCATCAGCAAATGTCCTGGTGCCTAATCTTTGCACACATCTTTAATCGGTGTCTGTGAATTTAAGCAGACGCCTTCATTCACCTTGGGAGAGAGAAGGAAAAAATTTCAGGTAACAAAATGATCGTGTGTATTTTGAGGATATTAAGAATTTCCTCGCAGAGGATCCTGCCTGGGCTGGGGCAGGGTGCTTGGAATTCACTCTTACGTTTGTCAGGCACCGAGTGGGGAGGTCCTTGCAAGGAATCTCTGTGGGCGTGTCCTCCATGCAACCCTCAGTGTACCCACATCTTGTGGGGGCAGAGGGCAGAGGGGACTGGCATTGGCTGCCCTTCTGGATTCTTAACCCGTGCTCAGACTCCTTAGAGCTATTGCAGTTCGAGTGACTCTAAAGCACTGATTTCAGGGAGGAGGGAAACTGAGAAAGGGGGGAGGGAGGAAAACCCTGGGCGCCCAGCCTCTGTCGCACCCAGCCCTGATTCCTGGGGGCCCTTGGTAGGCTTGACAGCAGCAGCACCAGGGTCAGCACTGGGGAGTCTTGCTGGTGGCAGGTAGTGTCCGTTCCCTGTGGGAGCTGCTCAGTGTGGCCGTGCAGCTGGGTTGCACCTGCTCTTCCATGGTCCTGCACAGCTCCTTCTCGGGCACCTGCAGTGCCTGTCTCAGCTGTGCGTGCTGCCATCCCATCTCCTTGGATCCCCGAACAGCTCTTGGCCTGGGAGGTCAGTACTCTTCCCACGGAGAGAAGACAGGAAGACGGGAGAGTACGCAAAGATGAACAGGGCAGTGGTGGCTCAGTTTCCAAATGGAAGAAACGTGCAGATTCCAGAAACAACCAGTTGGTAGCATTTTGTCACTCTCTAGCAAAAGTCTGGGACAGAGGGTTTCATTCACTTCTAAAGAAGAAAATAATCATCCCTGGCAACCCGCATGGGTTTGTTACGATGTCCTGCTAAAATAACCAAGCGAACTTTCTTTAAGCAAGTCATTCTAAATGAGAATAATTCTGTTCAAAGTGCAGCAGGTGTTAGCTGAGAGCCCTCTACCCCTCGGGTCAGAGGGAAGGGGACACATAGATCCTCTGTGCTGTGGTGGAGGTAAAGGGCTTGATGAAGTCTTGCACAATTCCCTTGCTGCAAGGTGGGCCTGGAGCTGGTTGAGTGGGCCTCCCCAGCAACTCACGGTTCTGAGTGGACTAGGAGGGAGGTCTGCTGTGGAGTGGCCCGGAGCTCTGCCCTGGCTCTGGTCTGTTCTGCCCCCGCCTCCCCCCAAAACCCGGCCCTGATTTAGTAGAAGAAAATTGGATGGTCCCGCTTAGCAGTTACCTTGCTAGGATAAGTTAGAGAAGACTTAGAGATGTACAGAAAAGTTACGTGGGTGCTAGATGTCCATGAGGCCCACAAGTATCAGCAGTGGGAGGGCCAGGGATATAGCTCAGCCACATAAGCACCTGCCTGATAAGCACGAGGTCCTGAGTTCAATTCCAGGTACCAAAAAACAAAAAACAAACAAAAACAGCCAGGTGTGGTGGCACATGCCTGTAATTGCAGCACTTGAGAGGCTGAGGCAGGAGGATTGTTGTGAGTGTGAGACCAGCCTGGGCTACAAAGTGAGCTCAAGGCCAGCCTGAACTGCATAGTGAGACCCTGTCTCAAAAAGACAAAATCAAAAACAAAACATCAACAATAAATCAAAAACAAAAACAAAAACAGTGAGAGAACAGCTATCTTGCCACAAGCTCAGTGGGAATGGTCCTGCGGCATCGGAGTTAGGACCACGGCCCTGGGATCTTAGGAACATTCGAAGGCGGCACTTCAGACAGCTCCCAGGTTAGGACAGGCAGGCGCTCCGGAAACCATTCTGAATGAGGAAGTTAGAATGTGAGGCAGGAGAAGGGGAAAAGCAGGGACTGACTGGATGCAGATTCTCAAATGCGTGCAGACAGGTTCCACGCTGCTGCAGGGCTAACGTGTGGAGGATTGGTGTCTGACGCCATCCTGGCCTGTCTGTCTTCGGGTCAGTCCCTTGTTCTTTCCGTGCTGTGTGGGAGAGGCAGTGACACTGCAGCCAGCTGGTTCTGGCTGGATCAAGCCGATCAGAGGCACTGGCTGAAGATTTGAGGGCCGGAGAAAGATCAGCCATCCTTCCCAAGTCCTCGACCCCTGAATTTTGGTGCCTACTTTTTAAATTTTGAGACGGGCTCTTGCAAAGTTGTCCAGGCTGGCTTCAAATCTGTAATCCTTCTGCCCTGGCCCTCTGAATATCTGGGATTACAGGTTGTGCCACTGTGCTTGGCTTCCTACACTTATCTTTATTACACAACCCTCCATGGTTTATGTTAATCGTCCTGCTGATCTATGAACTGAAAACTGGGCCTCCTAAATTTTTTTCTTTTAATCTCTTATAATTATATGACAACTCAGTTCAATAACGCTTACTTGCTAATTATTTTACAGAACAAACATTGCTCGCCAAGTGTTGAGTGGAACCTTTTATTCTTCCCTTCAAAACATTTTCTACTTAGAAAAGCTAAATACATGTTCCAATCTGGCAGGTTCCATTTACGAAAACCTCTGATTTCGTAATATCTGTGTCGAACGGAAGGAAGAAGGGAGAAGGAATGTTCGAGGTCATCTAGTTTAACCCCACCACTTTTGATAGGAAGAAACAGACACAGGAAGATGGAGTGGTTCGTCCAAAGTTCGGGGCAAACTAGGACTAGAATCCAGGCGTCCGGCCCAGGTTTAGCTGTCCCATCGCACCCCGTTCTCTTCGGTGGCTCTTCTCTCCAGCCCTACACCCACTTTTCATTTGGGTTCCGCATATTCTGTCTGTCCAGCGCTGATCTTTTCCCTAGTGAAAGCCACTACCTGCAATGGAATTATGAACAGCAGGACTCCACCAATACCTCTTTTCAATTTCTCCATTTCATCAATGACTCAGTCCCCTCCCCGCTCCTCCCTGCTCCTCCCCTCCCTTTCCTATCCTTCCTGGGTTTCCAAACTTTCCATTCCTCTCTCCTGTGTAGCCAACATTTTCTTTCCTAAGTCTTTCCCTGGCATTGTTCTTTACTCCAACCCTCCCTTCTGGGTCAACGCCAATCTTTCTGGTTGAAGCCATCAACGTGTCTAAGGGCGGGATCTTCCCAGCCCTGGGTCTGGTTGCTGCTCGCTTGCTGTAAACTTGGGATCACTCTCTGAGGAAAGGCAGAAGTTAATGTCGTCTCTCAGCAGGACACCTGGGCTAAGTCTGTTATTCCCTGGCCTCTGGAGTGTGGATGTGAGCATCTAAACACCTCAAGCACAATTGCCGAGCCAGGAAGCTCTGCCAAGTCTTCCCATCTTGTTTATTGTAACTTAAGCCATTAACGCGTATCATCCAGTGGGAGTTTCCAGAGTTTCAACAACTTTCTCCTTTGGCTGTTCATATCAATTGTAGCTGGCTTGTAGATCTCGCCAGATTTGTGTTATCAAGGCAATCGCAAGTGCTTAGATTTATTGAGGCTCTTACAGGGTAACGTCGTTGCAATGTAATATTTGAGTCACGGTGACCTCGTTCAAGTGGACTTGCCCTCCCCCAAACCAGACACGTTGACACCATATTTCCAGTTGGCTCAGCAGTGCTCTTCTGTTCTTCCAAATTCTGTTAACTTCCTTCCAGTGTGGATTTTGTCTCAGGCACATAGTTGTCAGAAGCCCAAGAACTCAGTCCTCCCTCCACATTCCTTTAATTTCTCTCCGTGAAGTGAAATACAAGGATCAAATGTTGAGGTTCTAGCTCAGAAAAATAAGTGTACGGGACACCGAATTCTTCCCTAGTCACAGTGCTGCAGGAGTCACAGGATGCGAGGGAGCAGTAGGAAAGAGGGCGCCCCGGAAGCCAGGGACCCGGCCATCCCCCCATTCCTTTCTCTCCTCTCCTCGAGCCAAGGGTACCAAGTGCAATGTGGACTTGAGTCCAAACAACCCATCTTCTGACGTCTCCATTGTCACCCAACAGCCCCTCAGTGTCCCAGGCTCATGGTCTTCAAATTAGGTCTCTTATTTTTGTTTTATTTTTACATTGGCATCCAAAATCCTATCAAATTCTCATGCTGTTTCCTCCATGAGCCTTTTGATTTTACCCTTTCCTTTTCATATTCACAGTCTACCTCCTCCTAACTCTCCCCCACACCGTGTTTATGTAGGTGGGGGCAGAGTCTTACCATGTTGGTCTTAAACTCCTGGCTCAAGCGATCCTTTGGCCTCAGCCTCCTGAGTAGCAGGGACCACAGGTGCCTGCTATGGCGTCTGGCTTTTATCTGCATCTCAGTAGCTGTGACATCACCCTCTTGTGCCCTCCTCTTCTGCAGTCTTGCCCAAATCCAGGCACACCACACCGAGCACAGGCTTCCGCAGCCATTACCCTTTTTGATCCAGGAGGCTTTCAGTACTGCTTTGCTCCCCACCCAAAAGAGAGCCCCAAGTCTTCCGAGATGCAGTGACGGGTTTGCCCTGAACCAGTGCCTGCCCCACGACCGTGCCGTTTGCTACCTCTCTGCTCCCCACCCTGTCCTGGCCTCACACTTCATGTCTCAGGCCCTGCTTGCTGCAGCCTGTCCTGGGTGTGTCCTCTTCACACCCCTCCTCCTATCTCCGGCCACCTCCTCCCTGCCGGCCAGGACGCCCTGCTGTGGTGGCGGCAGGTCTGGACTCCCTGATGTGGCCTCAGGCCCTCTTATCCCTGTGGAACTTCCGGCCAGCATGCCCTTGTGTCCTGGGACCCGTCCCCCTGCCTAACTCTGTCTCCGAGACACCAAGTGTTGGGCAATTTCTGCCATGTTGGGTGAGGACACCTGGCTGGTGGTGATTCAGTGCGAGTCAGGGCTGTCTGTGGAGCTCTGAGCGCCAGCTCCGTGCCTGCCCACAGCCTTCCCTGCCAGCCCCTGGGGAGCCGCTCCACTCGCCCTGGAGGTAAGGGACAGATGAATCTTTTCTGCAACCTGGCGGCCCTTCTGTCCAGGGCCCCTGACACTGCCCCAAAGAACCATTTTGCCAGTGGGCTGGGATTTGCCTCAGTTTCCCTATTGGTCCTCAGGTGTCTGCCCTAGAACAGAAACCCTGATCTACACACGGATTTTCTCTGGAATCTGATCAGTTGTCATTACTCAAGATAACAGAAATAAATCAGTTTTCTCTCCAGAGAGTTGACCTAACACAATCTGCCATTTTGTGTACTCCTCCTTTGTTTCAAAAATTAATTTGATTGGCTCTTTTGACAGCCCCTCCGTTTTTTAAACCAGCAGGGGCCTTAAAATACCTTTTAAGGGTCTAACCAAGAACCAGGGAGAAATCAGAAAACAAAAAGCCCCTGAGCTATTTGAAAATGTTCTCGTTTACTCAGGGGAGGGTCCCTAAGGCACCCACTGATTGCCTAACTTTCTCACTGTAAGGACAGATGGGCAGGGTGGGGACTGGCCCTGGTGTAGGGTCCCAGTGCATGGCCACACTGCCTCTTACCCACCTTCCCGTGATCCCCAGGGCTCCCTTACCCACCTTCCCATGATCCCCAGGGCTCTCTTACCCTTGCAGGCTTCTGAAACCCCCAAAGTCTTCTTAAAGTGCCAGGGAACTTGGTGAGTGGTGCTCGACTCGTGTGGACTCCAGGAAGAGAAAAAGGTGTGCCTCCCAAGAACCTGCCACGTTGGGTCAGGGAGAATCCAACCAGAAGACAACTGGCCTGCCTTCCTGGTGAGCGGTATAAGCCACGTGGACTCCAGGAAGAGAAAAGATCTGTGCCTCCCATACGCCTACTGGTGCGCGGGCTGAGAATCAAGGACACCCCCTCACACCCCGTAAGCAACCTGCTGGTTCGGAGAACTGGCTAAGTTGATAGCAACTAAGGTACATGAAGCAACTACATGCTTGTATTGCTTGGTTGATTTTGCAGGCCTCAACCTGGCAGTCTGAGCAACTCTTGGGAGGACGACAGTATGCAATATAGCAAATATGGGGGATTCCTTTCTGTCTTGTCTTTGAGGTCCAATATTGTTCTCATTGTTTTGCTTTATTCTGATCAACTTTTTTTGTTTTATTTCATATTTTGTTTTTATTTGTTTTAGTCTGTTTTGTTTTTAGTTTGATTTTACTATACCTGATGGAATGGTCAACTATTGTGAAGATAACAAGATATACTATGGTAGGTATTGTTTTCCTAGTATCTTGCTTTGAAGTTCTGTACCAGTTCTACTGCTTTGATTTGATTGACTTTGTTCTGTTATATTTTGCTGGATTTTACTGTCTTAAAAAAAAAAAAAGCACCAGGGAACTGAGGAGCAGCCCTCAGAATGAAGGACAAGATTTGAAGACTAAGCCTGTGTCCCTGCCGCTCTGGTGGGACGGCCCCGAGAGGGATTTTTGGTGGCCATTCGTGATACACCTGGATTGGCTGCTCCCCACTGCTTGTCTTTCCACCAGGTGCCTGGGCCTCCTGGACCACCTCCCAGACAAACAGCTTGCCCTCCAATCTTATCTCTGGGGCTGCACCTGCCAAACCCATCTTAATACCTGTTGCAAGAACAAAAAGTCATGGAGAGCTGAGAAGAGAGAAAAGAAGAAACTCTGAAATAGCGGATAGGAATGAAAGAGTTTCAGGGCCCTGGAGTCCTTTACCAGGGGCACT